>OX359265.1:20681760-21281760 GCA_947179155.2 Hedera helix | reverse complement strand
TCTACACATCCAAATAATACTAAATAAGTGTTGATATGCTCCTAACTTCTTGTTTTACAATATTCCATGGTTCGATCGTCTTTTTGAAAACGTTTTACACGAAATTTACGGATCGAACCACTTAGGATTTAAAAACGACATCCTTTGCGGTAAAAGCTATAATTTCTTTGTTATTCAATATTTTTGAAAGGTTCAAAATGAGTTTTTCTTGAAAACTCATAGATCTAGCTTTCTAGCCATAAAAATCAAATTTTCGATTTGTACATTTCAAAATACAACATTAAACATAACATGTATCGTTAGGGTTTTACCGGTAAAACGTGTTATGAACTTTTCTACAACTTTTATGCATTTATCACATACCAAATCATGTTATAAACACATAGATCTATGAATATACATATATTACATAGATAAAATACATCTAGACCATCAAAACGAGTTTTGATCGGTTAAAAATAGATTTTAACCGATCAAAAGCTATCTAGACTACAAAAATGAAAGAAGAAGATGTTTAGAGCACTTTTAAACCTTTGGGTTTTGTTTGTTCTTCTTCTCCTTCTACCAAAGTATGTTGTGTAGCTTGAGAACATTCACCAAGACCTTCTCTAGCTTTTTCTCACAACTCACAAGTGTATTCTCTAACAAATGCTCTCTCTCTTTTTCTCTAGAAAATGACTAACAAATGAACTAACAACCAAAACAAGTCTGTAGAGCATTCTATTTATAGCCATCTACTAATCTAGCATCAATTCACTAATCAAGCTATGTTGGTGAAATTAAAGCCTTAAACTAGATTACTATAGCATGATTGATTAGTTGATAGACACATGGAATGACTACGGTAGTTGAACAACTTATGACAAGGAGTGATTTAGAAGCAATCTAGGAAATCAAGCAATCCAAGTGGGACCCTTAAAAATTCAGCAAAATGGGATTTTCCAAGCCATTTTTCCTTTAATTTTTGTACTTTAATTATATATATATACATATATATATATATATATATATATATATATATATATGTATGTATATTCATATATGTAACAATTTTGACCAATTTTGACTTCCTATTGGGCTCCACTTTAGACTCTATGATTAAATATATTGGGCTCATTCAATTAGATTGTTTGGGCTCAATTTAAATAACGCATTGGGCTCACATTAAATATTCTAGGCTTCATTTAATTAAATCAAGCATTTGGCTTGTTTAATTAATTACATGGACTAGTAATCAAATTAATTACATGGACTACTAGGTTAATATCTTTGACCTAGTTTATCAACTCATTTGGATTTAAAATATAATCCAATTAGATTTTTTTTAATTAATTATATACCTTGCTTTAATTCTTTAAATAAATATACGCATACACAAGTACATTTATTTAATTATCTAAAGTACAAATAATTAGTACAAAAAGTTTAAATTCATTGCTAAATATTTATTAAGTATATTTACAATGACTAATGAAATTCGTGGTCATTACAGAAACCACACGACTGGAAAAGAGAGAAAGAAACAAACAAAAAAAACGTATGGCCCCACAAGTAGAGAGAGAAAGAAAGAAATAGCCGCCAGCCGCCAGCCGCCACGCCCAAGCGCCCGTCGCAATTATTCTTTCCGCAACACTCGCGCATTGTGCGGGTTCTTTATGTTTTTTTGTCCGACCGCGCATGGCGCGAATTCTGCTGCTGCTGCTTAACCCAAACGGCGTCGTCCCAGCTCCTGTGTTGCTTATTCCTTTTTCGCGCATGGCGCGCTCATCCTTGCTGCTTTAGTTACAGTTTTGCCATCCTTAGCTATTTATTTTCAAAATTGCCATCAAATTTCATTTTTCCTACAAAATACAATATAAATTAATAAAAAATAAATAAAAATAATATAAAAATACTAAAAATAAGAATAATGCATAATAATAAATAAAGCACCTAAAGCACTAAAAATACATAAAACTCACAAATAATTAAGTATAAAAATACCTAATAAATAGATATAAAAACCTACTTATCAAATACCCCCACACTTAACTCTTTGCTTGTTCTCAAGTAAAACAAGAATAAAAATCTATAAAATTAAAACTCTACTAAATAATTTACTAACCTGGCTGACTTACCTGAGCAACAAATGAATATGAATTACACGTTAACCTCAAAGATTTTTTTTTAAATGATAACTCAAAGAAAATTATCAAATCATGCAAAATCTAGAACTTCAATATATTTATTAATTTTACTTTACTCAAGACCTTTTGTGTGTGTGTGAATCCAAATATATCAATTTTTTAAATATTTTTCCAATTTTTTTCTTTTAATGGGTGCATTTTATGCTCCATCCCATTTTTTTTCTTTCTTTTTTTCCTTTTCTTTTTTAGTGTGTGCATTTTATATTACATCTTACTTTTTCATATGTTTTTAAGTGAGTGCATTTTACGCTCCATCTCAACCCACCACATAAATTTTCTTTTTTTCTTTTTAACAATCCTAGAAAAGTACCTAAATCATATCCTCCAAATTATATTTTGTCTTATATTTCACTTCAAATAATGATCAAATAAGATATAGAGCTCAAAAATATCTTCCATAAGCATTTAATCATTTAAACTTTCTCTTAATTAAAATTAGCTCAAACAAATGGATATAAGTGCATAAAAATTTAAAGGATCTCAAGTAAAGTAATTATCAACAATAAGTAAAAATTTAGACTAAGCAAAAATTAATTATTTTTCCAAGAGTTATTAAATAAAAAATCAAAATTTTTATCATTGGCTAAAAATTTAAAATCCAATTAACTCATTGCTCAAGTGACACATCCTAACAATAACATAAAAAACTACCCCATTTTCGTAGAAAACACGGTTACACTTAGCATGTGCAACAAGCCTTTAAACCCCAAGGTTACCCCAAGTGGACGAGTTTTGTCTCGTGAGGGTTTGTAGTGAATTTATCCACAAAATTCAAAATTTCAAATTTTCTAAATTTTTTCAAAATATGACCTAAAAATAACAAAAATCCTAAATCTCTTCCCCTACACTTAAAATTTACATTATCCCCAATGTAAAGTAAAATTCAAAGAAAAAGGCAAAAATAACTAAACTATTAATACGAAAATTAAAACGAAAGAAAATTATACTCCCATTGGGTTGCCTCCCAAGCAGCGCTTTTGTTTATTGTCATTGGCTTGACAGCATACTTAAACACTACGTCATCCATTCCCCTTGAATTTTGACAATCTCATCTGGAATGTTCATGACTTAAACACTATGTTCATGACGATTAGGGAGGGGCCTCAAATCTGGAATGTAATCCTGCAAAACAAAAGGTAAAGATTCTTTGTTAGGAATTGGTAAGCCAAAATATGGATCATTACCTGTTTTTGGAGAATCATTCACAGCCATAACAGTTTTCTTCAAATCAGCACTCAAGACTAACTCCTCATTCTCTTTCCAAAGATTCGGACTAAATGTCATTTTTAATTCACCATTTCCATTAGTTTTAGAAACTTTTTCTGCTAAAGAATCAATCACATCAACAGAGTAAACAGGATTATGACATTTCATGACATCAAAAATATTAAACTTAACAATTTCGCCATCAAATTCCATTATTAGTGTACCACTATGAACATCAATCTTAGTTTTGGATGTTTTTAAGAAAGGTCTTCTTAACAAAATAGGAGTATTTTGATCACCGTTCTCTATATCAAGCATATAAAAATTAGCAGAAAAAATCAAATTATCTACTTGCACAAGAACATCCTCTATTATACCCTTAGGATAAGTGTTAGACCTATCAGCCAACTGAATCACAGTACCAGTTCTATTCAAAGGCTCAAGTTTCAAAGAAGCATATATAGAATATGGCATAACATTAATAGATGCTCCTAAGTCTAACATGGCTTGTTCAAGTCTAGTGTCACCTATATTGTAAGGGATAGTAAACATTCCTGGATCTTGGCACTTTGTAGGGAGTTTTCTTTGAATTACAGCAGACACATTATTTCCTACTTGTACCTTTTCATAGCTTTTAAGTGCTTGTTTTCTCTTATGTGTACACAATTCTTTCAGAAATATAGCAAAGCGAGGTACTTGTTTAATAGCATCTAATAATAGAATTTTTACCTGGCATTGATGAAAAGTTTCATATAAATCTGAATCTTTTTCATATTTCCTTTTTTTTGTTAAAGCAGGAGGAAAATGGGCTACCGGTTTATAATTAGAGAGAGGTGGAAATTTATGCTTAGGAGTACCATTTTTTCCTAGAACACTGTCGTCCTCTTGACTGTCATTTGCCTCCTTGTTGTCCACTTCTAGTTTGCTTTGCTCTTTTGGTGCAGACTCTGTCTTTTTCGGAGGTTTGATCTCTTTACCGCTTCTCAAAGTAATTGCACTGACATTTGCTTTCGGATTTATCATTGTTTGAGAGGGTAATGTTTCAAAATTTTGTGCCTCCAATTTACTGATTGCAGTTGCCATTTGTCTCATCTGTGTACTTAAATTCTGCATATTTGCCTTCGTTTCCTATTGAAATTGCAAAGTCTTAGTGCTAAGTTGTTTAACTATATCCTCTAAAGACATATGAGAATCAGATGATTGGCCCTGTTGTTGTTTATTGGGATATAACTGCTTGTATTGTTAGTAGCTTGAGAAATTTTGAGTTGTAGACGGATTCCCTTGGTGATTTCCATAGCCGAAATTAGGATGATCTCTCCAACCTGAGTTATACGTGTTCATGTAAAGATCATATCTCCTTTGTGGTTGATCAGGGAAACCACCTACTACATGCACTTGTTCATAGTACTCCTCTTGAAGAGTGGGGCACATATCCGTCGGATGTCCTACTACCACACAAATGCCACAAGCTTTTACTTGTTGTGTATTACCTATAGCCATTTGACGAACAAAAGAGGTTAGACTATCAATTTGTTGCTCAAGTGAAGAAATATTTACCTCCTTAACATTCTTGGATGAAAAATCAAGCCTAGTGCCAAATTGTTGGGAATTGGCCGCCATGTTTGCAATCAAGTTCCTTGTAGCTTTGGGCGTTTTGTCCACTAAAGCTCTTCCACTGGCAGCATCGATCATGCTCCTATTTGTAGACATGAGTCCTTCATAGAAATATTGGATGAGAAGTTGCTCGCTAATTTGATGGTGGGGACAACTTGCACATAATTTCTTAAATCGTTCCCGATACTCGTATAGGGATTCTCCATGGTTTTGTCTCACACCACAAATGTCTTTTCTGATATTTCTCCAAGAATAGTCTTTTCATCTCTTCCCATGTGGTGATGCTTCTGGATGGTAGGTAGTAGCGCCAATCCTTAGCCAAATCTTTCAAGGAAAATGGAAAAGCTCTTAGATTGATTTACTCTTCAGTCACTCCAGAAGGTTTCATACTTGTGCAGACTATATGAAATTCCTTTAAATGTTTGTGAAGGTCTTCACATACAAGGCCATGAAAATTGGACAATAGATGTATTAAACCAGATTTTAATTCAAATGAAGTGTTAGCATCTAAATTTGAAAAAGTTATGCTTAAAGGTTGTTGGTTCAAATCAGGGGCCGCAAGCTCTTTCAAAGTTCGATTTCTAGCCATGATTTCCATCTTTAACCTGCACAACTCAAATAAAATATGAAAACTAAAAAAAAAAACTATGAATAAATTACCAAATTAAAATAAAATTTACAAAAGCACAAAAATAAATAAAATCATTCCCCAGCAACGGCGCCAAAATTTGGTGTGATGTCGCAAGCACCCAAAAATAAAGTCTTACTTTGAAAAATATTAATGTAGTAGTGCAACTAAGAGTCGATCCCATAGAAAATGATTGTTTAATTTTATGTTTTGCAAACCAAAATTAGGGGGGGGTTAGTCAAAGAAATAATTCAAATAAAATTAACTAAAATAAATATGCAAGTAATTTAATGAAATAAATAAGAAGAAAAAGCCTTAGTTCAAGTTAACATCCACCACCAAGAATTTACAACTGATCACTGATGCAAGAATAACTCAATTCATATTTTAAATATTCAACGTGGAATAATTACTCCCATTCGAATAATTTTTCTATCTCTCCTTAATTTTAGTTAAGTAAAAACAAACGATATAAATAACCCTTACTACTAAATAATCTCGGACAAGCGCTAAAAATTTAACCTAGTAGCACATTAAGAAATAGAGAGATCGTTGAACTAAACAACATAATCCAGACTTCTGCATTTAATTTAGATGAATATTTTTTCTAAGATATAACAATCTTTTGATCTACAAAATAATTATTAATCTTAGTTGCTTCGCAAATTAAAGTGACCAAACAATTACAGATTTGATATTTAATTTAGCATAAATTTCAACGAATAATAAACTAGTATGCATCCTAGCAATTAAAAGAATTAATCATAAAATTAAACATAGGAAAATATTCAATACCCAAAATATAAATTGAACAATTAAAATAAATTAGATCTCACAGTGTATAAATCTTGATGGCTTTAATCACTTAAACCAAGAAAAATAATTTAGCTACTCATAGTTGTAGAGAACATCAAATAATAGAAGAGAGAATTTTTCTAATAAAAAAATTGTGTATTACATTGTACCTCAAGCCCTCTATTTATGGGCTATAAAAACCTCCTAACCCTAATATGAATTCTTATTTCCTAACCCTAATAGGATTTAAAATATAAAATATAAAAATATAAAAATATAAAAATATAAAAATTGTGTTTATTTTTTCAATTCCAATTTGCTTTTGGATTTTTTTTTTTAATTAACTTACTTGGAAACCACACGGCTGGAAAAGAGAGAAAGAAACAAACAAAAAAAATGTCTGGCCCCATGCGTAGAGAGAAAGAAAGAAACAGCCGCCAGTCGTCACGCACCCGCCGCAATTATTCTTTCCCGCAACACCCGCGCATTGCGCGGATTCTTTTTGGTTTTTTTTTCCAACCGCGGATGGCGCGGATTCTGCTGCTGCTGCTTAACCCAAACGGCGTCGTCCTAGCTCCTGTATTGCTTATTTCTTTTCCGCGCATGGCATGCTCATCCTTACTGCTTTAATTACAGTTTTGCCATCCATAGCTACTTATTTACAGAATTGCTATCAAGTTTCATTTTTCCTACAAAATACAATATAAATTAATTAAAAATAAATAAAAATAATATAAAAATACTAAAAATAATAATAATACATAATAATAAATAAAACACCTAAAACCCTAAAAATACTTAAAAACTCACAAATAATTAAGTATAAAAATATCTAATAAATAGATATAAAAACCTACTTATCACCAAGTAATTATAATTCAAGCATAAGATATGTCAATTAACTCCAACACAATCAATTAACATTAAAAGGAAATGAGTTGTCTTCAATTTACATGATAGGTTCCATTACAACCTTAAATCTGAAGTTTAGTTCATCACTACTTTATAAACCATGGATACAATTCTAGCAACATACAGATAAATCAAAGTAAAAGGAATAAGAGAAGGTTGAACTCAGATGTCTCTCTGAACTTCTCTTCAACCTGCATCGTTGATTTCTCCTTTTGTTAGTTCCTCCTATCCTCAGCTCTGTATTCTCCTTTTTATCTTCTTCTCTCCCTCCTTTGATTATTCTCACTCCAACTGCCCCTTGTCATTTTTACGTGACTCCTCTTTCAATCTAACCGTTACCCACGAACAGAAGGATACACGTCACTTCAAATCGTGTATGGGCCCCATAGAGGAATACTTCACTCCTAAAATTTCTTGACGAGCGCCTACCAAGCGCCTATGCGCTCACTTGGTCTGGTTGGAAAATTTAGTCAAGCGCCTAAGCTCTTGTCTGACAGAGATAATTACCATTTTGCCATTTTGAGCTTCTTTTACTACAAAAGAAAGGAGAAATACCAAAAGTAATTAAAATGAAACTATATAGCATAAAACCGAATGAAAACAACGCAAATCAATAAGCCTTAAGCATTAAATTTACAAGTATAAATCATACTCATCAAATCCCCCAGACTTAGCTTTTTGCTTGTCCTCAAGCAAATCAAAAAGAAAACACAAAACGATATGAAACTCGAACTAACTAACAACCTACAAACCAAACAATGAAACAATGGTTATCCCAACATATGCCTCAGAGATTCCTTAGTTACCATTTAGACGAAAACTTCAAAATCATGCTTCGTCCATCCCTAACACATTACTAGCATCGCATTACTATTAACCCATATTATGTGTGTGTGTGTGTGTGTGTGTGTGTGTGTGTGTGTGTGTGAATTCATTGCGTCAAACTCACCAAAATTCATATAAGTTAATTAGCTTCAATGCCCATAGACGAAAATTAACAGAAGCACATACATAAGTCCTCCGTATGCTTATCTACACATAATTTATTTATTTATTTATTTATTTATCAAGAGTGCGTTTTACGCTCCATCTTGCATATAATCTTAACATGTACAATGTTTACTTTTATTAGGCTTTTCAAAACTACCAATGTAATGAACTTTCCACCAATGACTCCCAAACCAGTTGGTATTAGGGTAATAAGTGTAGAGACATTCCTACGGGCTTACTTGTTCGAGTAATTAAGGCCACAAAAGCAAACTAGCCAAGCTACTTTTTAATTATCATATTTATGCACATTTCAACTTTCCTTCTTTTTTTTTAAGTAAGCATATAGAGGTTGTTCTTATCATAACAGACACTTAATTCAATCAACTTCTTATAAATTTCAATTATTTTAATACACCGAATACGTGCATATAAATGTTAGGGGTCTAAAGCAATGCAGTCACTAGTAACAGTCAGAAATTAGACTAACACTCATTATCCAAATCACCCAAATCACTGACTAATTCATCAAATTATCATCATCGATAAACATAAAATTATACAACTTCATTGCTTGATTCACTACTCTAACACACCTGAATATACATAATACCTAGACTAACCCACTTTCATAGGGACCACGATTACACTTAGCATGTACAACAAGCCTTTGAACCGCAAGGTTACCCCAAATGGACGAGTTGTGTCTCATGAGAGTTTGCAGTGAATGTACCCACAAAATTCTAAAAGTAAATACAATTGACCTAAAATGCAATTAAAATTTTTTATTTTTTTTTATTTTTTTAAACAACTATGCATAACTACATGCATTTATGCAAGAGACTACAATATGCACGATATATCCCAGCAAGTTATCCCTGCCCCCAAACTTAAGCAACGAAATGTCCTCAATTTGCAATAAGAAAGAAATGAAGTACATAGGACTTCCCTGTAACTGCTCAGGTATCATCATTGCGCTCCTCATCATCGGTGTCTGGCCATGGAAATGATGGGAGCTGAGGAATATCGGGAAGCTGCATGTGGGAGAGTGCCTGAGCTAATGCTTGAGCGACATTCATATTGAATCCGTGCATCACATCTTGGCGCTGGGCTATAGCCATATTTTATCGAGCGACGTCTTGGAACTGCAAATCCACATGTGATTGTAATCTCCGCAGCTTAATGCTGAACTCATTTTCGGTTAGTGCTGCCTAAGTGAACGGTGCAGCTGAGGATGGCCCTGCTTCGTGTAAAGGTGATTCGGCGAACAGCTCATCGGTATCTGGTGACTGCCGCTCATCCCTAGCTAGAGGATTTAGAATAAAACCAGCTCCTCGCGAATGTGCAGGGGCACCATCCCATTACTTTAACTGTCTAATGATTCTTGCATCAATAATAACCTTAGGTTGTTGCACCGGTTCATTCGCAGCCCAACTTACATCCGCTCGTTTACATAATCCGCAAATGAGTGATGAGTGTGGCAACCCACCAGATTACCCTCCTTCGATAGCATGTGCAATATATTCTTGAATAACTCGGCCCACATTGATAGTTATTCCTTTCACCAAACAGTATAATAAAATGGCGCGTTCTTTGATGATTTTACTAACATGAGTTGTGGGCATAAGCTTCGGACACAAAAAGAAGTGTCATGCTTTCCCGAATCGACTCAAATGACTCGATGAAAATAGCACCGGCTCATCCCCGTTAAGGCATGCACCCAACACCCCCAAACTTAAATGTCACAATGTCCTCATTGGTGATAAGGGTGAGAGAGAAAACTCCCCTAGGCCTCGGGTGGCGTATCTGGCGGTGGGTACAAGCCTCCTTGCCCGAAGGTCGGGAACTGTGCGTCCGCGCCTAGCTGAGAGAATGCACTAGTCAATGCCGCTGAAAAGTCGGTAGTATATGATCTGAAGTCCGTGTGCATAGTGTCCATACGCCTCTGCAAGCGACGCATCTCTCTATCATGCCTTACAAAATCAGGAGGAAGCTCTCCGGCCTGTGGCTCATTAGCTGTCACACCATGCTCCTCAGGAACCTCTTCCCTGATGAATCCAAGGCCCCATGGATGCGATCTCATATCCTTCCAAACCGCGAGCTTCGCAATGGCGGTATGATCAATATCCCTCATTGGCAACTGAGAGGTCTCCTCGCCCCACTCCACCTATGCTGCTCGACATAACTGTGTAATAATGGAGGCATGAGGGATTCCGTCCGAAGTACTGGCCCTCATGAACTTCAGCATAGAGTGATGGATGATGTATCCTACATCCATACTTTGAACTTTGCAAATGCCATATAAAATTACCGCCCTTTCCTTAGTCACGTCCTGATGGTGGCTCGTAGGCAATATGCTTCCGCATATGAAACTGTACCAAGCCTTGGCATACCTGCTCAAAGCTGTCTGAGGAAAATGCACCTTTTGATCCGTGCCAGACCTAGTCTTCCATTCCGCTCCGGGCCTGCACATCTCCTTCATCAGGGTGTCTAAGTTAGTCTGGAATCGCGGTTCTTGCGTCCACCGAATTACCTCATCGGTCATGGCCGGCATCCTGAACAATTCGTGAATGGCTCGAGGGGTGTAGTCTACCTACTTGCCCCTCACATACGAAATTCCATTCTGAGTCTCTCGGGCATTAGCGTAGAACTCCATCACAATTGACATTGGCGCAACTATGGGCGTTTCCACAAACAATACCCACCCACGACTCTTAATTTGCTACAGCATCCCTCCATCCTCAAAACTGGGCTTGAGGTACCTTTCTAACACAAACGACTTAGTAATCATGACGTCCCAATAGTAATGTTGTGCAGAAAGGTTGACAAACCTGGATACATCTAGCGTGTTTCTATCATCACCATCTCCCCCCGCATCACTACTAGCCGACGAAGAAGATGGGGTACGATTGCACTTAGGCATTTTGAAAATGCTAGGGCAAGATGTAGTTTCTCTGTAAAAATCAGTTCTCAACCTTGAAGAACCCCCAAACTTGCTTCTCACAACCCTATTGTTAGTAATCTGATTATTTGCTCGAATAGGAGAGAGAAAATAGTGTGTAATGAGGATTCTATGAATGGAGATTATTGGGTCAAGGTGTGCTGGGAAATGGTTAAGGGAAATGAGGGTTTGATATTCTCTGATAGTTCTCGTGCTCTGTTGTGGAAGGGATTAAGGAAGTGAAATGATTTAAAGAGGAGAGGAAAGTCGATCGGCCGGGCTTTAATCGTAACTCAAAAACTGAGACTGGCGTGAGGTACAGCTGCGCTGCAAATGCAAAGGAAAACGGCGCAGTTGCGCTGTCCCCTGGCTTCAAAATTCTGTACTGCTACCCTGCGCAGCTGCGCCTTTGGGTAGTGTAAAACCGGCGCAGCTGCGCCGTCTGCCAGTCAGCCCAAAACCGAGAGCTTTCTTTTTCTGTGATCCAGCATGCTAATTCAGTACTACTCCTCCTGAAAGAAATCACAAAAACAAAATTCAAATCTCCAAGAGTATTTCAAACATTAAGCTTAACAATATAATAATTCAAAGATTAATCAAATGGAGATTTAGACAAAAAGTGGGGTGCCTCCCAACAAGAGCTTTAGTTATAGTCGTAGCTCGACTATTCTTCGGTTCATTCTGTCTCCTCGAGGGCAATTGAGGATTGTTGGTGATCAAAGTCGTCTCCCCAATAATGTTTCAGACGCTGCCCATTGACCTTAAAGGGTTGTTCATGCTCTTTTCTCACAATTTCGATGGCGCCATGAGGATAGACAGTTTTGATTGTGAATGGCCCTGACCATCGAGACTTGAGTTTGCCCGGGAAAAATTGAAGCCTGGAATTGAATAACAATACTGCTTGTCCCGGCTCGAATTTCCTTTCTCATTATTAACAACATATGTATGATATCCTAATATACAATATTATAGCCTACTAAATATTTCTTGTCACAATTGTTAACACATCTTGAAACTTATACTTACTCTCACACCGGAGGTATCCCCTGGTGGCCCAAGTCGACAAGTAATTTTGGGTTTTTTTTTTTTGGTGCAATTTCACGTCCAAACCGATGGTTTAATGGACAGACAAATTCAAGCGTTGACAATAAGATTAAATTTAACCTTTTAAAGCCTATTTTTGATATATTTTAAAAATTAAAAATTAGTATAAATTTATTTATTTTTAGAGAATATAATTATAAAAAGTATAAATTATTTAAAAATATCACTAATTAAAAGATTTATTATTTTTAAAAGTTTAATAAATTACATTACTTTTAAATTTTAAAATATATTAAATTAATTTTAAAAAATTAAACTCGATCATATATATATTTTAAAACTAAAAGAGTATTTACTTCTCCGAGCAAGTGTTTCAATTACGAGAGAATACAATAAAACGAAAAATTATGGGTTGCGTAGAAATGTATTCTAAATGAACCCCGGCTGTTGGCGCAGTGGTTTAAGCTCAGCCCTGGGACGAGTCATAAACCCGGACATCCTGGGTTCGAGTCCCACTAGCAACAATAGTTCTGCCTTCTCATAAGAACAGGCAACGGGGCCACGGGTCGCACGTTTCAGGGCGAAGTCATGTCTTAGGCAGAGCCTGTGTGCAAACCTGACCCCAGGTGGGGAGATTAGTCCGACTGCGGTTGGGATACTCCACATTATCAAAAAAAAAAAAAATGTGTTCTGAATGCCATTACTGGGCCTTACAAATTCCAAAAAGGCCTTTAACTTCCAATCCCAGTCCCCATATGAGGTTTCTCCCTCCTCTCCACTTCTTATTTTCCCATCATTTGCAGCTTAGAAATTCACCACCGGGAAATAGCCATGGTCTTTATCTCTTTGTATATATAGATATAGATATAGATATATAGATACGTTCTTTTCCTTGCTGTATGAGTATATGAGTATGCATATACATTTGTATATATTTGCTGTAATTGTTTTTGAATTTTGGATGACAGGCTTCAGAGAGAAAATTAGCGAACCCGATGAGAGAGATCAAAGTGCAGAAGCTTGTCCTCAACATTTCTGTGGGTGAGAGTGGGGATCGACTCACCGGAGCCTTTAAGGTAGCAACACACCTAAATTCAAAGCACACTCATTAGGGTTTTTTTTTATAATTATTATTATTTTTTATTTTTGTTTAATCTTGTGTATTGTTCTGTTCTGTACAGGTCTTGGAATAGCTTAGTGGTCAAACCCCTGTTTTCTCCAAAGGTGCCCGTCCTAATCATGTTGTGGTTGTTCAGAATTAAAATTCTTAATGTTTGGGTTTGCAATTTAATAGATTGGTCATTGGTGTACATGAAAGGGAACTAATTGAATTCATCTACGTAAGAAATTTGTCTGTAGAGTTTTTGTTTTCATTAATTTTCTTAGAAGCCAATGGTGGGTAGTGTGGTTGATAATCTGACAAAATGAACTTTTACTCTTCAACTACTCAAAACCTTTGTTTTGAAAACCTATTTAACTGGAGTACTTTAATATCCAGGATATTATGACGTGTAAAAAGTTTAAATAAATAAAATATATGTATTTTAGTTATTTAAATTAAGCAATTAATGTGAATTATGTAAATTAATCATGGATGTATATTTTTATTACGGTTATTGTGAGGATTCGAATTTCCAGGATTTCTTTAATAATACCAAATAAGAATTAATTGATAAAAGAAAAAATATCAAGGTTGTTTAAGTTAATTATTATTTTTGTGATTTAAAGTGTGTGAAGGAATTTAATTAATAAATTAAATATGTACAAAGATGGTGATGAATTGTGTGGATTTCAAAATAAATGAAAAAGTAAATAAATTATTTGGAAACAATTTATGAAGAATAAGAGAAATTCTATATAAAGGTACAATAAATTGTAAAATTAAATTATTGTGGAGGTATAGAAATTGTTGTTTGTGACGACCCCAAATCCGGGTTCCTTAAACCTCGGATCCGGTTCAACACGAGTACAACCTTTTCCTTATTGTTTAAGAATTACAACAATATTATAATTGGTAAATAACCATTTATTTACAATTTTTACAACATCTCTTTCTATTCCAGAATCGAAATCTTTATACATTCCTAGTATGTCTTAATATCATACCTGATACGACATTCTATTACAATCAACTTGAGTATTTAACACTCATATAACGTACCAACAATATCTTATGCTACGCAATCATTTACCTGTCCAATTCGGACTGATATCTATAATAGATATTTAGATCTTCAATGGAAGTAATATGGTTTCCTGTTCCTTGTTCTTTATCGAGAACTTCAGGTAACTAGCCTTATCTGAAAATATTGGTTTAGGCAAGAGTGAGCACGACGGCTCAGCTAGTCTAACAGTTTCACATAACACGTAAAACAATTCAATCATGCTTCATGCTTCATGCATACTATGCTTTGCAGTACATACATATTTCATGCATAACATGCCTGGCATTTAATCTACGCTTCATGTCTAGTATCTATCATGACATACAGTGCAATAAGAACAATTGTCTTAAATCAACTACCACATATTAACAGTTCAAGTCAACTTGTTTCACAAAGGCACATTAAAACATCTTTGCACATAACTACGTATGAGCATCTCACAGTTTAATAATAAACTTATAAATCATGCACATAATGCAACACATTCTGAAAAACTTGCTTGGTTCGCTTCTACCAGTTACGCTTATTTGCGTCTTGCGTTCAACCTACAATTTACATAGGAAATTGAAATAATCATTAGATATAATGACTATTACTTAGCCTTTATATAAGACTCTAACTTTAAATTATTAACTCTTAAGATGTCCGACAAACAAACCCTTAAGTTCCGGACAAAACCCCTAGCCCAAACCTAGTTGGACATATCGGGTACGCTTAACCATCTTTCACCAATATCTTGCGTTCTTCATACAACCTATATTTTATAAGTTGTCTAATATTTAATCACTAATGGACTTTTACCTTAGTTTAATTCAATTAAACTTTCTTCTTTACGCAACTTAATGATTTGGACATTTAATAATGTACCAAATATCTCAAAATATTATCTACCTTTGATAATATATAACTACAATCAAATATTATTAACCCCTTAATAATATTTTAATCACTTATTAATATTATTAATAATTTAATAATATTTTAATCATTTATTAATATTATTAACAATTTAATAATATTTTAATCACTTATTAATATTATTAATCATTTAACAATATTTTAATCACTTATTAATATTATTAACCATTTAATAATATTTTAATCACTTATTAATATTATTAATCATTTAATAATATTTTAATCACTTATTAATATTATTAACCTTTTAATAATATTTTAATCACTTATTAATATTATTAACCATTTAATAATATTTTAATCACTTATTAATATTATAACCATTTAATAATATTTTAATCACTTATTAATATTATTAACCATTTAATAATATTTTAATCACTTATTAATATTATTAATCATTTAATAATATTTTAATCACTTATTAATATTATTAACCATTTAATAATATTTTAATCACTTATTAATATTATTAACCTTTTAATAATATTTTAATCACTTATTAATATTATTAACCATTTAATAATATTTTAATCACTTATTAATATTATAACCATTTAATAATATTTTAATCACTTATTAATATTATTAATCATTTAATAATATTTTAATCACTTATTAATATTATTAACCATTTAATAATATTTTAACAATCCTCAAATCATTTAATGGTTATTTAAATAATAATCTCTTAGTTAATTAATCTCATTTATTATTTAATATTCATTAAATAATAAATGATCATTTTATTCACTTTATCTCCCTTTAATTATTATTTAATATCATTTAAATAATAATTAACTAATTATCCTTATTTATTAAAATAATAAATAATTACCTTATTAACTTCATCTTTCTTTAATTACCATTTAATATCATTTAAATAATAATTAATTATAATAATAGTTTTTATTTACTTTATTTATTATTTATTATAAATAATAAATAATTATTAAAGTTGGGTCCCAAATTAATTATATTAATTTTTAAGCAATTTTATCAATTTTGGACTTCAAAGACCCGAACCGACCCGACCCGAATGGCCCGAACCGACCCGGAACGGAAAACTCACTGGCCGTGAACAGTGACCAATGGCCCCGGCCCTCCTTTTACAAAGGAAACAAGGGCCCCGACCCTCCTCTTGCAGAATCTGCAAAATTGTCATTTTCTGATTTTTCAACTTTTGTTCCTTTGATTAAAACTTGAATAAAATGAAATCTACAAATCCAAATGACCTCAAATAGGTATCGATGGATTCGTATCTTCCTAAACTACAATATTCCATCATTGGATCAAATTTTTGGAAAGGTTTTGGTTATGAAAAATAGCCACAAAGTGGAATGTTTGCACATTGAGTTCTTAAAATGGCCTTCTTTGGTCTAAAAATCATATCTTGACCATAACAACTCACATGAACATTATACCAACTAGGTTTTGTTCTTAACTTATATATTTACCATATAAAAGAAGAAAATTTCAAACACAGCCTCTAGCTTTCAAAATGAAATGCTATAAATCACAACCCCAACTAGGGTTTACCGATAAAGCTTAAGATAGACATTTCTTGCATTATTATGCATACCGCTCATACCAAAACATGGTTGAAATATATCAAACCATGATTCTACCAATATATCTTAGATCTAGACTTCTAGAGCATCAAAATTACTTTTGATCGGTTAAAAATATATTTTGACCGATTAAACTTATATAGACTATAAAAATGAAATAGGTGAAGGTTAGATCACTTTTGAACCTCTTGATCATGGATGCTCCTCTTCCTCTTGACATGATCTTGGCTTGTGAACTCCTCTTGTCCATTCTCTAGCAAATTTTCCTTGGTGGAAATCTCCAACAATGCTCTCCCTTCTCTCTAGAATTCTTTCATCTCTCTAAAAATATTACCAAGCATAGAAATGACCAACATTGCTCATGTGTTGGTGATTTCTATTTATAGAACTCTAGGAGTACTTCATTAACTTCTTAATCAACCAACCTTGGTGCAATTAGAAGCTAAATTGGTGATTACTATTACTTTGAATGACTAGCTTGATTGACCAAGTGATTGACATGCATCAAGCTTGCTTACAAGCTATTGGTTGAGTGAAAAAAAAGCAATATAAGTGCAACAAGCCACCCCCAAGTGGGCCCCTCTAAAATCTCAGCAAAATGCCCTTTTTAATCTCCATTTTTGCTTTATTTTTTCTTCATTTAATATACATATATACATCTATATATATATACACACATATGATCAATTGTTGACCAATTTTGACTATCATTTGGGCTCCACATTGGACTCTAGGATTGAATATATTAGGCTCATCAATTTAATTAGTTTGGGCTCAATTTATTTATTACATTGGGCTAACATTAAATACCCTATGTTACATTTAATTAAAACAAGCATTGGGCTTGATTAATTATAACTTGGATCAAGGCTTAATGAACTACTAGGTTAATTAATTTAACCTAGTTTAATACCTCATTTGGACTTATATTATAGTCCAATTAAATTTGATTTAATTTATTCTACCACCTTGAGTTACATAATTAACTCATCCATAGTTAATTCTCATCACCACTTTCCTTTTTCTAGCAATTCACCAACGTTTGGTTAATGCTCTCTCATGTCTACCAACTAGGGTTATTCAATTAACCCTACATTAGTTAATTCTCTACACTCAATAATATTTTCCAACACTTTGACCAACATTGGACTTTTAAATGTTTGGGGCTACATAGTTTACCTTCCATTGGGCTCTCTTATTAAATTACCCACCTTCATGTAAATATTCTCATATTGGGCTAACACATATAATCCTTTTGGGCTAGTCCACTAGTAGTAATTAAATTACTTGGACTCTTCATGAGGTTAAATCTTTAAATTTATTTGGACCTCTATATAAATCCTCAACAAGACTTACAACAATTAACATATTGGGCTTGTTTTAATCTCACCTTTGAATTCTATACCTCAACTTAATAATTAAGTTAATTTCTTAATTAATTACTTCTTATTATTGCCATCATCGGCAATAATTCTATCTCCTCTATAACTTTAACTCATAACTAATATAATTAATTTAATTAATTATATTTCATGACTTTCCTTCTAACTTCAAATTTAAACTAATTAATTTATTAGTTTTTATTGAGTATTAATTTACTCATCTCCTTGTTTGGCTAACAAACACAACTCTAGGAATATATAACTATGTATATATATCCTTATAACCGTCTTCACTTCTCAAATGAATTTATTTCCTTAATAAATTCTCTATATACATCATGAAATATTTTCACATTTAATTTCTAACAAATACATTATGTTAAAAAAAAATGTTTACCCATTTTCTACACATCTTATTTCTCACATTCTAGGTTTTAAACATTAACCTTCAATAAAATCAATTAAGATATTATTTAAAATCTTGAAAATATCTGGGATATTACATTGTTAATAGTGTTAAACGGTAAAGTGAGATATATGAAATAGGTATGTATATTGATTTATTTGCATGTTTAATTGATAAATTATCAATTTCATTAATTATGAAAAATTAAGGGATTAATAATTAAATTAATCCGAAAATTACGAAAAGTTAATGAGGAAGTTAGTAAAAATTGTAATTTTTGATTTTAAATTTATTAGGATTTATGGAGAAAGTTTAGAAATTAATTGAGAAGAAAGGTAATTATATAAATTATATAATAATAAATTATATAATTTATATAAGGAAATTAAAATAAGGTAAGAAGAAAATAATAATTATATAAATTATATAAGAATAATTATGTAATTTATATAAGGTGATTAAATGGAATAAAGTTGGAGGAAATTAAGAAATTATTTAAAAGAAGAATGTAATTATATAAATTATATAATATTAAATTATATAATTTATATATAAAGAAGTTAATATGAAATGTAAAGAAATTGAATAATAAATAAGAAAAATGAATGTTTTAAGTTATTAAAAATTATGTTTATGTATAATAAAATTATTATGACTTTTATGAAGAATAATATTTTAGAAACGAGAACATGTTAGTGTAACATGTTGTCCAAGTAACAGAGTGAAAAATTATGAAAAATAATTTTTATAAGTTATATGAATTATTTTATGATTTTTGGAGGTATAAATTACTTCAGATAACTACATGCATGTCATTATGCGTGTACAAAATTTGTCAAGTAAAATACCAAAAAAGGTATTAATATTACTCATAAATCATGTTATGATTTTTAGTGAATTAAAATAAATATTTTATATATGTTATATAAAATATTTATTACACGTTATAATTACGTAATGTATAAAAATATTACATTATTGCATGATTTTTTTTGGAAAATCCGGAATCTTCCAAGTTTGGTCGCGTGAGAGAGGCGGTGGAACTGATTTTTTTATAGAAATTGGTTAAGTGCATGGAATATAAAAAGGAAAGAAAGGGAAATGAAAAAAAAAAAATAAGAAAAAAAAAAAGCAAAACACAAACATAACTCTCTCTTTCTTTCTTCCACCCGAACCACCAACCACCACCATGGTCATCACCGGAAAACACCAAGAATGAAAAATATTAAGCTTCAAGGAAGGAGTTTCAAGTTATGGAAGGTATACAAATGTATTTATTTGAATTATTTTAATATTTTAGTGTTAAAATAATTTTGTGGAAAAATAGAAAATAATTAGTATAATTATTCTAAATAATTTTTAGATGTATATCTATGAATTATATGATTTTTGGAAGAGTTTTGTTGTGAATTTTTGAGCAAAAATGGTAATTTTGTTGGAAAAGTTGATACACTGTTTGGCTGGGAAGGAAGAAGAAGAAAAGGCCGCCGCGCATTTTTTTCGGATGCAGGGATTAAACGACGTCGTTTTTGGGACATGCGGGGGAGAGGGTCGTGCAATGCGCGGAGGGTCGAGAATCGGCGAGGGAAAATGACGTCGTTTTGATGGCGTCGGCAGAGGCAGGGTTGCGCATGGCGTGACCGACGACAACGTTGGAAATTACCAGCGTGCCCCTGCTCTTTTCGGTTAATACCGATCGTGTCCCTTGATGCACGGAAATGACAGAATTGTCCCCGGACTTTTCAGAAAATACCGGATGTATCCCTAGGGGCGCGGAAATTACGGATAAGCCCCTGAGCTTTTCTGTTAATGCCGGTCATGTCCCTAAAGCCGCAAAAATTACTAAAATGCCCCCAGAAATTGTTTTTAATTGAAATAAATGTTTAAAAATTGTTTAAAAATTATAAAAAATTATAAAAAAAATACTAAAAGTATAGAAATGATGTTTGGGCATTAAATTTAATATTTTTGTAAAAATATTAAATATTAGGGATTAATATTTAAATATTTTAAATATTAATCTAATGAGTTTAAAGGTTAGAAAATAAATAAATAAAAAAAATCGGACAACTAATTATGTTAAATTTTATCCGTTGAGCCGGATTGTCCGTAGTGAAGGTATTTGATATTAAGTTAAATAAATATATTAAGGAATGAGGTTAATATAATTAGCCATATAAATTAATAATTGGCCCAGAGATGATATTAATTAAGTAAATTAATATCATAAAGAGATAAATAATTATTATTTGATTATTTTATGATCATAGGTTGATCGAGTTAAGGTTTTGAACTATCAATTTAAATAATTGGACGCCAGGCAAGTTCTTCAGTCCCTTTTATGTTAAATGTTGGATTGTTATGATATGTAATTCTTATTTTAACTGCATACAAATTATGTGTTACGTGATATGTGATTAATATGACCACAATGTGTATTTTGTGCAACAATATGAATATATATGAGATATATTGCTATAGTGGAAGCACAAGCACATGATGTATGACACACACCAAGCATGATAAGGGATGTGCTATGTGAAGTATAACTGTTGAACTTGCTGAGCCATTGTGCTCATTACTTGCTTAATAAACATTTTTGCAGGTAAAGATATAAATTTCAAAAATATCAAATGATATAGAGATGGATAATCACATAAGGTAGTGATTGTTATTGTTCTATTTTGCTAATGTTATATTGATCTTTCGAATGTACACATATGTGGGATTAGGATAAGATGAACAGAGTTGAAATGTGAACTATAATTGTTCAAGATAGTGGTTGCTCTAGAAATTATTATATGTTTAATCTATGAATGATGATACAAGGAATATTTGTATGGATATGAATGGTATTAAAATTTGAATGCCGAGCTTTATGATACAAATGAGAGAAAGAAAAAGTAAAGGTTGCGATCCATGGAACTAGGATCAAAATGTAAGGATTTTGAATATCCAACTATTTTAATACAATGATTGAGAAAAAGAAAAATTTATACCGAAAATTTGGTAATTGATGATATTGAAATTAAATAATGGATCAATTTAGGTGATGAAAGATTTATTAACGGACCGAAATCTGGACGTAATGAAAATAATGTTTATTAAATACAAGATTTAAGGGAATAAAGTGGGTCGAATTTCGGGGTCGTTACAGTTATTAATTTAATGATATATGTTAATGAAAAGATGATGAATATTGAAAATTAATCCTGAATTAAATTAAAGTTAATGAGGTAATTAACGAAGTCAAAATTATTGATCATGGATTAATTTATAATTATGAGGAAATTTGGAGATTATTAAGAAGGTAATTATATATATATAATATAGAAATAAATATATATTTTATATAAGGAAATATAATTATGTGTGAAAGAATTTTGATTTTATAAATTATATGAGGGGGATATATAATTTATACAAGAAAATAAATTTATGAAGGAAAAGGTTAATAATTATATAAATTATACGGAATTATATTGTATAATTTATATAAAATATATGAAATAGTAAAAAGGAATAATTAATCAATATGGATAAGTCTTATTTTAATAAAATAATGTATGTTTATGCAAAATAGAATTATTTCTATTTTTATGAGATTTAATATTTTTGTGGATTAAATAGGTAAAAAGAAATTGTTATAAGACATAATATATATAATAATTAATTTATGTATATATTATGTAGTAATAGAAAATACATGTATGTTTACGTAATGTATATGTAATAAAGTTGAAACATAGGAAAATTAATTTTATTAAGTTATGCAAATTATTTTATTAATTTTGGAAGTATAAAATACTTCATATAGTTACATGCATGTACTTATGCGTGTACAAAATTTATCAAGTAATGTACATTAAAAATATGTGAATATTATTTATAAATCATTTTATGAATTTTGGTAAATTAAAATAAATATTTTATATTTTATATACATTATATAAAATATTTATTACCCGAATTAATTGCGTAATGTATTAAAATGTACGTATGAATGGTAAATTTTTCTCACCGACTTAAGTTAAGTCGGTGGAATCAAGGAAAATATTTAAAAAAAAAAAAAAAAAAAAAAAAAAAAAAAAAACAAGCCAGCTGGGTAAGTTATATATATATATGCATAGTAATAATAATGATAATAGAACAATACTCAACCCCTTATCAAGCAAAACAAACTAAATTAACTTTCTTCATCATCTTCTTCCTTTATCACTACCGTTCGCCACCACCGACCACCAACGCCACCACTAGCAGGAGAGAGAAAATAATTCTTAGCCATCCGAGTGCCCACAAGCTTCAAAGGAAGGTATAAAATAAATTATTTGAATTATTAGTGTAATTTTTGGTGATAAATTAATTGTATGAAAAATTGGTAAATAATTATATAATTATTCTATATAATTTTTAGATGTGTATCTATGAATTTTGTGATGTTTGAGATAATTTTGTGGTGTAAATAATGATCAAAAAATAGAAAATTTCTCTTCCGGCTGGCTACTGTTAATGCCAGACGGGGACCGCACCATACGCGGCTGTTGATCTTCCGGGGTAGGGCCAAACGACATCGTTTGGTGCCGCGGAAGGCTGGGCGCGCGCCATGCGCGGCCGACCAATTTTTCGCGAAATTACCATTTTGCCCCTGGTTCCGGTTTTCAGATTATTTATAGAAATGCCATTAGAAGTGAATTTAATTAAAATAAATGTTTAAAAATTGATAAAAATTATGTGAAAATCATATAAAATCAGAAAAATATATAAATGTTTTATAAATTAAATTTAACAAATTTTCAATTTTGAGGAATAATTCTAATTAAATATTAAACGTTTAATAATGGGAATTAAAAGAACATAATTAGAATTATAACCAAATTAGGTTATAATTAATTATAAATACCTATATAGAGCTGATGGGTAGAATAATTAGGTTGTGAGTGATATTAATTATATATATTAATATCTCGAATTACTAAATTATTATTATTTGATTATGTTATTATTATAGGGTGTTCAAGAAAGAAAATTTTAGCTGTTAAATTAGTAAACGGACATCGAGGCAAGTTTTTAAACCCTAACTTTGAACCATTAATCATATGTTAGATATCAAAATCTTTATTGAGCTCTATTTCTCAAGTTTTATCATTATTCCACTTCCTTGAATGTCGAATTCGATTGATGTTGTAAATTGTTCAATGAAAAATTAAAAATCTTTGTTGTTACTTACATTCATTCTTAAACGTCACATAACGAATCATAATTGTTGATTAGTGAGTTGATGGTTGTAAGTCTATGCCACTTGTCCGGCTAGACTTCTAATACAATTAAATTTCAAATTACTCTATTTTGTTAAGTGCTAAGCCAAACCAAATTGTTTTGGTGCGGATTCATAGAAACTGAGATGAATAACCTTATTCCAGGGGATATAGCTTGTCGAATACTTTAAATTCCGATCCCCCGCGATATGCGGTAATATGATGTGCACAGTCATAGGTACGAGAGGTTGATCACCTCGAGTACGGGTTTAAGGTCTTTATGACATAAACGGGTTATCAATATTAAAAATTGATTAACCTATGTTCATTGGTCTTGTGACCCTCAGTAGAATTCAGTTATATCATGTTTCAAAAGATAATTCCAGCAATTATTTTCCTTTGTTTTAATTGAATTAATGTTACATTATTGGTATAAATTCTGATCCTCATAATGCATTGTTATTCAGTTCATTATACTTGCTGAGCACTTTAGTTGCTCACTTTTACTTGCTTAAAATGTCGCAGACAAAGACGTAAAACCCGAGAATTTAGATAAGAAAGACAAAGGCAAAGGAAAGATATCGAAATGAAGAAATTGATGTATTGTCCCCAGCCAGTAGTCTTAAATTTATGTTGTGACTTTAGATAGGAAATGTTATCCTAGTAATGTTATATGTATGTGAAGGTTAATGACTCTGGGAGTGTGAGAGATGTATTTTGTATTATGCTGGAGATTAGCATATGTAATGTATATTAATGGTAATTCTGGATAGTGATTAATGTATGCGATATTATGAATAGTGAACACCAAATTCGAAGTTCCAGGAGCCTGAATTTGGGGGCGTCACAAGTACTCTTTTTATTCTTATTAGTTGATGCATTCAGTAGTTAACTTATTGGGCTTTTGACTGGCCGTAATAAGGAAATGTGAATAATCTAAATGAATAGGCTGGTAATTGATTCTGTGGGTTATTTGCGTGTAAATTATAATTGATGATTTGAGGAGTGAAAAAGTTTTCCTATTGAGCTTAATGTGATTATTCGGTTAGTTGAATTGGGTTATTTCTTCGTTTAGAATATTGCATTTCAAAATAGCAATCAACTCAAAGGAACAAAATCAATAAATAGAGGTTGATGGTAGACGAATGAATGCATATAAGTTTTTGAAAAACATAGTTTCACTTTTAAATCTTTCTCTTCTGCTTACAGCAAGGTACACTGTGAGATCTTTTGGGATCAGGCGTAATGAGGGGTGACAAGGCAATGCAACTTCTAGAGAGTGGGTTGAAGGTTAAGGGATACGAATTGCTGAGGAGGAACTTCAGTGATACTAGCTGTTTTGGCTTTGGTATCCAGGAGCACATTGATCTCGGAATTAAGTAATCTGTTCTATTCTCTTAATATGTATCCTTTCAGTTGATTGAATATATACTTATTTACATATATTTTAATTAGCGTTAGTAATTTAATTAGCATGATAAAAAAGTCTAAAAGTAAGACTGTGATTTGCCTATTAGCTATGCTAGAGTATTTGTGCATGTAATATCATTGGTTCATTGATGGGTTTGATCCTGATCAAGTGCACCATATATTATCTAATATAGGTAACAAATTAGATGATTGTTTTCATCTGTATCCTTATATTGATAACCAGAATATATTCAATAATCTGTAAAATTCTTTCACATGTAGAAATTTTTCTTTGATGTTGGCTTAAGCATGGTGTCTGAGCACATGTCTTTTGAACTTTGTTATTTGGACATTGCTGCAAACAGGGTAGATGGAGATTCACCAACTAATGGGGGTTTCTTTTGCCAAGTGTGAAATTAGTTTTGTTCATTTATTGTTTCAGTGGAGCATATCAAATGTTCCTAAAGGAGTAGATCAACATGTTTCTCTCCCAAGTTAAGTATTTCAATATGGTCTTTCCATAAGGAAAATTTTGATTCAACCAAATGTAAAACTCAATTTTAAATCTTTGATGCAGAGCAACGGTTAAGCTAATGGTATTAAAAAGATAAACTCAACTCAGTTGAGTCTTTTGTCCAAAACTACTTGCGGTAGGTTGAAATGAATTCCATATGTAAGACGGTGAGAGTAATACTATGTTTGTGAGTTTGGGACTGAAAAGAAAAGGAAGAAAAACTTAAATTAGGATAGAAAAGCATGAGAGACTTCAAATTATTTCTTTTTTTGCATGTTTGGGAGTTTATAAATTAAAAAAATTGTAACTTTTAAATTTAGGTTACCATTTTTTTTTTTAATTAAATTTTGTTGTATTTGTAAATAGAGGATAATATAGGGATTGTAAAAGATTCACTTGTATCATTTCCTTTTCTATCCATTTTTTTTGGGCGAAAGACTTTGGGTAGAGAAGTGCAAAGTTTTCTTTCCTTTTCTTTTCTTTTATGCTAGTTAGAAAGCTCACAAACCATATGATTGTACTTATAACTCACGTTTTCCGTCAGTTTCTTTTCATTTCCGTCCATTTTAAAACTCACACATAGTGTGAAAGAAAGGCAAGGAGAAAATTACTAGATAAGAAAAAAATATTGTAAATAAAATAATATAAATAGCTGGTAATAAATAGTAAAACGGAATAATGGAATATAAATAATGTCAAGAAAAGGAAGGAAAAACGGAATGTTGCGTGATCATTTCTCTATTTGCTTTCTTCTTCTTGTGAGGAAGGTGCAGCGGGACAAATTTTTGAGGTACATTTCAGATTTTTATTTTCATTCTGGGTTTTTTACGTCAATGTCTTGTTGATTTACATATTTAATATCGTGAAAATACTTGTTCAAGTCATGCTTGTACTCTTTATTTGATTGTACTGGTGAGCATGTTTGGTAGCTTACTACTTGTAGGTTTTCATAGCAGCTGTAGACACATTAACTCCAATTGTTTATTTTTCATGCTTTGGTCTGGTAGAAGGTCCCCTCACCGTGCTGTTTCCGGTTGCCTTCTTGTCAACCTTGTTTTATCTTTGTCTGCAGCATTCACATACCTTTTAAATTTCTGGTTCCGTTCTAGCTGTTTTTTTTAAAGACTATAAAAATGAGTTTGCATGTCAAAGGTTTATGCACGTTCGTAATCGGGTGTACTAAGTTCTTCAATTACAAGTTTGTATTCCTAGTGCAGGTGAAATGAGGTTGTGACTTGCTGATAACATGTCTTTCTTTCTCATTCATTTTTCGTGTCTTATCTTTGTTTTTCAGGTATGACCCTTCAAGTGGCATTTATGGAATGGATTTTTATGTTGTACTTGAACGTCCGGGTTACCGTGTGGGACGTCCTTGTAGATGCAAATCTCATGTTGGAATTCAGCACAGAGTTACAAAGGAGGATGCAATGAAATGGTTCCAGGTTAAATACGAGGGTGTGATCCTTAACAAATCCCAAAATATTAGTGGTTAATTTAATGCTACCGGATCTGCTCAAGATTTCACAGACCTAGGTTTATACTTTTTTGACCAGCAACGATTCATATGAAGTTCCAAAATTCGAATTGTTGTGCCAGATAGTATTTCTACATATTTCACATTTTTTTGTGAGAATCTTTTTAGCTTTATTATATGTTGCTGGTTACGTGTTTTATTTGTTTGATATTAAATGATTAATTGAGAAACCAGTTCAGGCTTTGAGCACCTTCATATACATCCTGAAAACAAAAAACTAGACCAAATACTTGCCAGTTGTTATCAAATTATCTGATTGTGTTTGTTAACACCTGCCTCACAACCATCAACATTGAATGGATCATCACGTGGATGCATGCTTCTTTCGTCTATAAAATAACATGATATTTTTAATTTGTCATTATTTTTTTTTCCTATTATTTCTAACGTCACTCAGCCATTATGTTGTAATTTTATCGGTTATTGGTCTCATGGAAACTAGTTTTTTAATCTTTCATTTGTTTTGGACCTGAGAAAAATATATATTTATCTTAATTGACTAGGTAATACTTGTGCTTTTGGTAATGTCCACTAAAATACACTTGGAAATAGTTTTTTTCTTAATGATTTTAGTTTTGCAATATTTAAATGTTTAGATTAAAATTTGTTATTAGAGAAAATTAGAATAATATGTTCAAAGTATATATCCCAGAAAACACTGATAATTATATTCCTGAATCAGAAAGTTAGGCTTTCATTAGGGCAATATAAGGCACATTTTCCCATTCATTCTTCCCATAATTATTTCTCAACAATGATTGCATTGACTATACTCAGCTATATCTCTCCCTCTAATAATAGTTCGCTTTTGTTATCCCAATATATTTTTTCCCAAAATAATATCGAAACATTGTTTGTGGAACAAATCAATAAATACATCAGGGTTCTATATGCATCAAACATTCTTAGAAACATAACGTAAACCATAATATGCAGACATTTATTCTCTTTACAAATGAATACTAACTGCATATTATATATTGGTTCACTCAATAATCCTCAGCAGCAATAACTAAAAACATACAACCAAAAGTCTGGTAGAAAACCCAACTCACTGATCACTAGTGGAGCGAGTCTTGTCGGCAAAAGAATGAGCACGAGATACAGGAATTGAATCATGTGTAAACAAATTTGGGAATGAGAGATATGTTTCATTGTCGATTGAATCCAATCTCTGAGGCTGGTGCTGAAAAGTCCCTTGTCCAATAACATGGTTGTCGGAAAGGGTGGGATCAGATTTCATGTCCAAACCATTGTAGGAAGCAAGATTTGATGACTGTAAACCCAGATGATATTCATGTTCTAGATGCGGGTTTGGAGAATTTGAAACATCAGAATCACCAAATGAATTTTCATGATCTAGTGTAGGTTTCTCCGGTGTGTGCGACTGATGAGTGTCGACATGGAAAGGGTTCTCACCAGTAATATCAGGAGCCTCGTTGTTCCTATTCTTGACAAGTTCAGTAATTCTAATTTGTGCAAGGCTCGCTGCTGAGCGAGCAGCAGCTGCGGCACGTTCAGCACTTTCGGCAGCAGCCTGGGCAGCAGCCAATACATCTTGCAAATCTACATTAAAATCACTCTTGGTCCTTGGAGGAGAGCGAGGCAGGTGGCTTTGACTCACAGAAAATGGCATTGACGGGGGAGATATGAATGGCAGAAACTGCTTATCTTCCACTGGACTAACTGAAGTAGTAGGCCTTTCAAAGTCCTTAGTCACCGGTTTCTCTTGCAACACTTCCTCAGGCTCCACATGTCCCTCGTCTGAGAGAGTTTCATCATCTCCAGATGACTTTGGTGATTCGGGATCAAAGCCAGACAATGCAGAAGCTGGGAATGGGAGCATTTCAGGTGCCGAGCCAGTCCTTGCACTAGGCTGCAGCGATGCTTTGGGAACTTCAGGGAAATCAGATGGGTCAAAGCCTGCAACTGGGTTAGATTGTTCAGTAGAAGCTTGTGCCGAGGCAGAGTGCAAAACTTCATCATGCTTTTCTTTTGGAAGGGGCAATTTAGATCCACTGACAAATTGTGTTGGACCATTCTGGCAAAGAAAGGATAACTATTAGTCATGAAAAGTTCAATGGAATTAAGGCACAAAATTTGTTACTCACCAGCAAGTCTTCATGTGGTTTCAGCAATTCAGTTTCAGAGGCAGCTGGATCCCAATCTAACTCATGCTCCTCTGCAATGTCCTTCAGCAACTTCAGTTTAACATCAGGAGCAGGAGCACGTACAGATAACAATTCTACAATCTATACGGTATAGGAAAAACAGAAATCATTAACAAGCAACTGTTAACATGCGCATAAAAAATAGAATTTTCCTACTTAGAATAGAATGTAAAATATATTCCGTGCCCCAAGTACTTTAGACAAGGGTTATAGGCTTAAATTGTATTAATCAAGCTACTTCAGAGAATTTTCAAAATAAAAGAAAATCGGGGCAGTTAAGTTAGAGAGAGCAATATCTGACCTGTCGATTGACACCACATTCAGGCATTAGCTCCGTTGCAGCTGACACAAATTCTTTTCCATATTTTCCAACAAATAGCATCTGAACCTGGAGCAACTCTGGCAAATCTGCACATCTTGGTGCAGCAAAACAAATGCTTGAAATTGCTTCTTTCAAATCCAGAGGACATTCCCTAGATAACATAGAGATTTAATAGCAGATGAACAGGATGGTTGTACTCTTGATGGGTAAGCGACGGTACAGATTCAAGATGTGAACCAGTAAATTTAACAATCAAGAACATCAACACCTCAAAATTTGAAAAAAAAAACAAACAAACTGACAACAATGATAGTACAAAATTTTAATTTACACTAGTTTTTTACACCAATTTCTTACTTCAAAATATTTACCAAAAAACAAAACCTTTTTCGAGTAGGAGCTAGGCGCCCACCTAGTCGCTGACCAACATCGCTGCAACTTGTTTTCTCTTCTTTAAAGAAGATGTGTTGTCGTTAACTGTTTTCTTTTAGCATATGGGATGGGCTAATTTGATATTATCCTTTTAATTTTTTAAAATTACTATTAACTTCCCCAAATTTCTATCAGAATTCGAACTTGGCCTCATAATTTGACAATGTTTTAATGATGTAATATTCCAAAATTTTTAAATAATGTAATGTAATGTAAATTATAAATATAAATTAAAATGCTAATGAACATTTCAATTAGAATTGTAAGCTAGTGTGTGATTTATAATGTAAATAGAAACATAATGTATAGGGAGATAATTCATGGAATTATTATACGTGTATAAAGGTTTTATGTATGTATGAATACGAAGATTCTAGAAGAGTATAAAGTATGGGGAGAGTATGTATATATGTATTTGTTCATAAAAGTCAAATTGTTTCTGGAAGGTTTAAAAAAAAGGAAACAAGAAAAACACAATCAAATCTTTGAGTTGTCAAGTTAAAAATGGGGAAATGAGATTTGCTCACTTGCCACTTTTGAGTTGTCAAAGTTAAAAATGGGGAAATGTGTTCAATTAAGGCCAATGGTTCTAAAATGAAGCCTTTATCATTTGATCAATTACTAAACATGGGATTACTTCCTACCAAGTGAGATTTCACCTAATTAACTATTTGGACAACAATTTGGAATTCCAAAAATGAAAGGCGTTTGACCAAAAAAGAACTTTTTGGAGGGCTAAACTTATAAACTTTGAAACTATCTTTATATATATACTTGCCTATTCCTAGAATTGTCCACTTTTGCCAGCATAAAAATTCAAGCCGAGTGAGAATAGAGAAAGGAGATCAGCACAGGAGAAGGAGGGTGATGAGGACATGCTTGGCTTGGATGGGAGTCAAGGAGTCCAAGAGTCAAAGTTTGGGGAGATCCAGTTAGACCAGTTACGCGAGCACGAGCTAAACGATTTAAATAAGGGCTTGTTGTATTAATTCAAGAAGTATGGACTAGGAGAAATTACAAGTGAATCAAGCCATGAACAATACTCAAATATGGTTCATATGTTGTAAGCCAAGTTCCATTCCAGAAAGTCAAAACCGAAAATCCAATAGAGCGCCCCGGCGAAGGAATTGTAAAGGAAAACAGCGCCCTAACGCTAATCAACAGAGAGGTTAGCACCGCCAACGGTTTCAGAGTTTGCCCTAACGTGTTTTGACTGAGAGGACAGTGCCTCGGCGCTGCATTGCATTTGGCTTGGCGACCAACGCCATACCCTGGCAATGGAAAAAAATAAAACGCGTTTTCACGCGTTTTTGAACAGTTTTAATTCTAAATAGGACTTTTATTTCCATATATGACTAGTTTTCTTTTGTAATGATATTCTATTGATTTAAATATTAGGATTTCATAGTAGTATAAATATACATTAAAACTTTTGTAAAGATACAATTTCATTATTATTCATTCAATATATTCTCAAGAGGATTTATTCATCTTTTGGTTGTTTGAGAATTTCTGAGCGTTTCTTAATTATTCTTGAGATTCAATACTGACTTATCATACAACAATTCATAGTTGTCTGTAGCGTCTTCTACTGCATCAATCGTTAATTGAACCGAAGTTCTTGTCTCTTTATAGACAACAGCTTTAGGTGTCGTTGGTGTCCATTCAACGTAGATTTCTTGCTCGAACAATTGTATCAAGGTTCTTGCTTCAATATAAAAGCGACAAGTTGAGATGTTGAGTGTTTCACCAAACAACTTTGTTAGAAAACGATCCGGGCAGCGTTCACCTTACGCAAGCATACCGTAGACATTATCAGTTGGCATAAGAGCTACGTCCATCTAGCGGATTATCTATCTTTACTTTTATTGTTCTAGTTGATTATTTGTTAGTAAAAATAAAATAAAATAAAAGTATTAAAAAAAAGATATATATATATATATATATATAAATTTTCGTTATTTTCAAATTTATTGCAATTTTCAATTTGCGAAATTGGAGGCTTCAATCAAGCGCAATCTACGAAGATCAAAGAATTTCAAGTCGCATTCAAAGGCAAACCCCACTTGTGAATCTTGTCGGTAACACAATTGTCATACTTTACTATTTATTGTTCTTGATAGTTCTTATTGAATTGATATATACTTTGATTGTGTTTGGTAAATTCGAAAAGAACCTATGAGAGAATATTTGAGTGATAAAAGGCAAGAGTTGTGAGACAAATTGAGAGAACAAGCCTATCTATACACAAGCGATCCATTGTATCGAGCGAAACACGTAAGGGAATGGTGAGAATTTCTTTTTACTACTAACCTTTCTTTTGTAGGGGGCTGTTTGGAGAGGGTTCATCTACGGCAGATCAAAAGATGGAGATGCTAGAATTAAAGGAAGTATTACAAACTATTCTGCAGAGAGTAGGGTAGATAGAAAGCACTCAAAGGGAGCAATCACAACTTACCACAGACTCTCAAAAGAAGAAGAATTCTCGGCGAAAGAATATCAAAGAGGATGACGAAGAGTCCGTTGGTGGGAGTTATAGTGAAGAGGAAGATTTTGATCCAGATTTCCGAAAGGTAAATGATAATAGGGATCGAAAAGATATTCGAAATAGACGGGATATAGAAGATAGGACAAATAGAGAAGATAGGAGGGATAAAGGAGTTAGGAATCGAGAAGATGATAACTTTGGTAGTATTAAGTAAAAGATTCCAGCTTTTCAAGGAAGAAGTGATCCCGAAGCGCATCTTTAATGGGAGAAGAAAGTAGAATGGGTGTTCAACAGTCACAACTATTCGGAGTGCAAGAAGGTTCAATTGGTAGCCACAAAATTCACTGATTATGCAGTTACCTGGTAGGATCAATTGAAGATTAGTCGAAGAAGGTGTGAAGAACAACCAATTGAGACTTACGAGGAGATGAAGAGGGTAATGAAGAAGCGGTTTGTTCAAGTCACTACCACCGAGATCTTTATAGAAGTCTGCAAACACTCAAGGAAGGCAGTAACAGCGTGGAGGACTACTATAAGGAGATAGAGGTTATAATGGCTCGAGCAAATATAGTGAAAGACCGCGAGACGACTATGGCAAGGTTTCTAGCGAGATTGAATTGGGAGATTGCTGATTTAGTGGAGCGGCAACATTATGTCTTGCTCTCTAGGACATGGTACACATGGCCATCAAGATCGAGAAACAACTTAAGAGGAGAAGTGGTCAGTAATCAATGTGTACTACGAGTTCATCTTGGAAAACCAATACACCGAAAAAGGATGAGAAGCCATTCAAAAGCAAACCCAAGATTGAGCCTAAACAAGAATCATCTAATCTGAGTAATCAATGTAAAAATGATTCTTCTTCAAATAGAAATCATGACATTGTATGTTTTAAATGTCAAGGCTGGGGTCATATCTCTAGTCATTGCCCAAATCGGAGAACTATGTTTGTACGAGATGATGGGCAGGTAGAGACCGAGGATGAGGAGAGTGACAGATTCTATGCCACCATTGGAGGAAGTGGATGATAAGAAGTTTGCTATTTCTGGATTGGCGTTGATTACTAGGAGAGTTCTTAGTGCACAAGTGAAAAAAGATAGTATGGAGCAACGGGATAATCTCTTTCACACCAGATGTCTTGTCAATGGGAAGATTTTGTTGTGTGGTGATTGATGGTGAGAGTTGCACCAATGTTGCGAGTACTACTATGGTGGAGAAGTTAAGGCTACCTTCAACCAAACATCCACATCCGTATAGATTGCAATGGCTTAACGATAGTGGTGAAGTAAAGGTGACGAAACAAGTGGTTCCATTTAATATTGGTAGATATGTTGACGAGGTGAAATGTGATGTGTTCCAATGCAAGCGATGCACTTATTACTTGGGAGGTTATGGCAATTTGATAGGCGCGTGAAACACGATGACTTTACAAATCAATACTCATTTGTTCATAATAAAAGATCAGTTACTCTTTGTCCTATGACAACGAAGCAAGTACATGAAGATCAATTGCATTTACAAAAGGATTATTTACAAAAGAGAGAGCGAGGAAAAAAAAGAGTGAAAAAGATAAAAGTGAAAAGGAAAAGAGTGAAAAAAAGAAAATTGAGAGAAAAGAAAGCGAGAGAAAATTGAGAGAAAAACAAATTTCTTAGCAAAAGAGAGTGATGTAAAGAGAACTTTAATTTCTAAGCAACCGATGATTGTACTTTTGTATAAGGAGGCATTGAATACTAACATGTCTAATTCTTTTTTGCCTAGTGTTGTTGCATCTCTTTTGCAGGAATATGACGAGGTATTTCCCGAGGATCTACGAAAGGGGTTACCACCAATTCAAGGAATAGAACATCAAATTGACTTTACACCCGGTGCTACCATTCTGAATCGAACGACTTATAGGAGCAATCCCAAAGAGACAAATGAGCTACAAAGGCAGGTTAACAATCTTATGAAGGGGGTTGTTAGAGAAAGTACGAGTCCGTATGCAGTTCCAGTAATTTTAGTACCTAAGAAGGATGGGAAATGACGTATGTGCATCGATTGCCGTGCGGTAAATATTATGGTAAAGTATCGACATCCTATTTCTAAATTAGATTATATGTTAGATAAATTGCATGGATCTTATATATTTTCTAAAATTGATTTGAAAAGTGGATATCATCAAATTCGAATGAAAGAGGGAGATCAGTGAAAAAATATTTTTAAAACAAAATATGGCTTATATGAGTGGTTAGTTTTACCTTTTGGTTTAACTAATGCACCTAGTACTTTCATGAGATTAATGAACCATGTTTTACGTTCTTTCATTGAGAAATTTGTTGTTGTTTACTTTGATAATATTTTAGTATATAGCAAAAACTTGGACGAATATGTGGTGCATTTAAAATCTATTTTAGATGAACTTAGAGAAGAGAAGTTAGTTGCTAACATGGATAAATGTACGTTTTGCGTGAATAGAGTTGTTTTTCTTGGTTTTGTTGTTAGCTCGCATGCAATTCAAGTAGATAAAGAAAAGATACGTGCAATCCAAGAATGGCTGAGTCCTACGAACGCGAGTCAAGTCCAAAGTTTCCATGGACTCACGAGTTTTTATCGACGGTTTGTAAGAGATTTTAGCATCATTACTGTACCATTAACCAAAGTAATCAAGAAGAGCGAGGGATTTAAATGGGGAGAGGAGCAAGAGAAGGCTTTTCAATTCATTAAAATTAACTAATGCTCATTTACTTGCTTTACCTAACGTTACTAAGATGTTTGAGGTTGAATGTGATGCTTCAAGTGTAGGGATTAGAGCGGTATTATTCAAGAAGGCAAACCGATTACGTATTTTAGAGAGAAGTTGTCATACTTATGACAAGGAGTTTTACACATTAGTTAGGGCCTTGGAGACATGGCAGCACTACCTATGGCCTAGGGAGTTTGTGATTCATACGGATCATGAGTCATTGAAGTACTTGAAGGGTCAACATAAATTAAATAAGAGAATGCGCGATGGATGAAATTTATCGAGACGTTTCCATATGTCATTCAATATAAATAAGGTAAGGAGAACATCGTGGCAGATGCTTTATCGCAAAGGTATGTGTTGTTAAATACTCTTGATGCTAAATTACTTGATTTTGAGCGAATTAAGGAATTATATGCTAGTGACCATGATTTTTGTGAGTATGAATCTTGTGTTAAGAATGCAGTAGGTAAGTAGTTTAGGCATGATGGTTTTCTATTTCGTGAAAATAAATTATGCATACCTGCTTGTTCTTTACGTGAGTTGATAAAAGAATCACATGAGGGAAGTTTAATGGGTCATTTTGGTGTAATTAAAACGTCTGTTTTACAAGAACATTTTTATTGGCCGCATAAAAACGTGATGTAGAAAGAATTTGTGATAAATGTATTACGTGTCGTCAATCTAAATCACGTGTTCGACCTCATGGTTTATATACACCATTGCCTATACCTAGTGAGCCTTGGATTGATATTTCTATGGATTTTGTGTTGGATTTAACTAGGTCTAAGAGTGGTCATGATTCTATTTTTGTAATCGTGGATAGATTTTCTAAGATGACACATTTTATTCCATGTCACAAAACTGATGATACTTCCAATGTTGCTAGTTTGTACTTTAGAGAAATTGTTAGACTACATGGAATGCCTAAAACAATTGTTTCTGATCATGATAATAAGTTCTTAAGTTACTTTTGGAAGACTTTGTGATGTAAATTGAGTACTAAATTTTTATTTTTTAATACTTGTCATCCACAAATTGATGGTCAAACGGGAGTAGTTAATAGAACTTTGTCATAATTGTTAAGGGCTATAATTAAAAAGAACATTAAGCATTGGGAAGAGTGTTTACCACATGTTGAGTTTGCTTATAATAAATCTGTTCATTCTGCTACAAATTACTCACCTTTTGAGATTGTATATGGTTTTAATCCTTTAACGCCATTAGATTTATCAACATTACCCATTTCAGAATTTACTAATACGGATGGAAAGCAAAAGACTGATTTTGTTAAGTAGATACATTTGAAAGCTAGACTTTACATTGAAAAGAGGACGGAGCAATACATGAAGCATGCAAACAAAGGGCGTAAACAAGTGATCTTTGAACCTGGTGAATGGGTGTGGTTACATTTGAGAAAGGAGAGATTTCCAGTTCAAAAGCGGTCAGAATTGCTTCCACGAGGAGATGGTCTTTTTCAAGTTCTAGAGCGCATTAATGACAATAACTACAAATTAAACTTACCGGGTGAGTATAATGTTAGAGCTACATTCAATGTTTCTGATTTAAGTCCGTCTGACGCCTTTGATGATTTGAGGAAATATCATTTTCAAGAGAAAAGGAATGATGAGAACATGCTTGGCTTGGATGGGAGTCAAGGAGTCAAGGAGTCAAGGAGTCAAGGAGTCAAAGCTTAAGAAGATCCAGTTCCAATTAGACCAGTTACACGAGCGTGAGCTAAACGATTCAAGAAAGGGTTTGTTGGATTAATTCAAGAAGTATAGACTAGAGAAATTGCAAGTGAATCAAGCCATGAATAATACTCAAAGATGGTTCATATGTTGCAAGCAAGTACAAGCCAAGTTCCAAAAAGTCAAAATCGAAAATCCAGTAGAGCACCCCGGCGCGGGAATTGTGAAGGAACACAGCGCTGCGCTAATCAACAGAGAGGTCAGCGCCGCCAACGGTTTCAAAGTGCACCCCGGCAAATTTTTGACCGAGAGGACAGTGCCAAGTGCTACATTTGGCCTGGCGACCAGCACTATACCCCGGCGAGGGAAAAAAATAAAACGCATCTTTCACGCGTTTTTGAGTAGTTTTGATTCTAAACAAAACTTTTATTTCCATAGATGACTAGGTTTCTTTTGTAATGATATTTCCTATTGATTTAAGGATTAGAATTTCATACGAGTAGTGTCAATATACATTAAAACTTTTGTAAACATACAATTTCATTATTATTCATTCAATATATTCTTGAGAGAATTTATTCATCATCTTTTGGTTCTTTAAGAATTTCTGAGCATTTCTTAGTTATTCTTGAGATTCAATACTGACTTATCATACAACAATTCATAGTTGCGTGTGGCATCTTCTATCGCATCAATCGTGTCGATTGTACCGAGGTTATTGTCTCTTTATAGACAACGGGTTTAGGTGTCGATGGTGTTCATTCAACGTAGATTTCTTACACAAACAATTGTATCGAGGTTCTCAGTTCAATATAAGCGATGGGTTAAGGTGGTGTGAGCGTTTCACCAAACAACTTTGCTAGAAAACGATCCGAGCAGCGTTCACCTTACGCAAGCGTACCGTAGACCTTATCAAAGGGAGAGCTAAGCTAGCAAGTCTAACAAGGCAGAAGAGAAAGAAGAAACTACGCTACATCGGGAAGGTATAACCCTAAACTCTAAATTTATCTTTAAGTATCCATACAAATTTGTAATTTTTATGTAGTGTATCAAGTTAGATCATGATAAAGCTTAAATTTAATGTGTTAGACTTGTGTTATCATGGATAAAGCGAACTCAAAAGATAAAAAGAAATAAAAACAAAACCTAATGATAAACACATGAAAAACCCTAAAATTTGCACGATTTTTGTAAAATGCATAACTAATAATGTGTAATGAGTTTGGATCTGAAATTTTGAGGGTAGCTACCTCTGTAAATGTTCTAACTGCTATAAAAATTTGAGACTATCTCTTTATGAATTATTTTTAGTGAATTTTAAAGTGGACCGGTCAGTGGGTTGAATAGGCCTGACCAGTCCATGGGTTTGTTTTGGGTTGCTAGAGATTTCGAAAATTTCTAAAAATTTTATGGTAGATACCTCATATGGAGGAGTTACACGTCCAAAGATGAACCCAATTGGAGTTGAGGTGAAAGAGTTATGGATGAAACGAGCTCGGTTTTGGAAACTAATGTAGGACAATATTAAACTAATTATTTGGCAGCAAATAATTAGGATAGAAAACCTAAAATTTAGCTTTGCACGTAAATAACTAGAGATTTAGGACTTAAATTCCACGTCTATTAGCCCTAAAATTAGGATTTCAACTTTACGTCTATTAATCCTAAAAAGAAAATTAAGTATCTCTGCGATAATTAAGCCAAGAGAATTCTCAATTCACTAATATGTATTCTCTGAAGGTACATCAGCCTTAAATAGGAAATAAATCCTAAATCAATTAGAATACAAACTCTAATTTCCCTAAAAATATTAAAACACAAAATTACTCTAACTAATTAAAATAAAATATCAACTATCTCCTTTAATACCCTAACTAATAAAATACTATCTATCTCCTAAAATTACAACAATTCCATAAATAAATAAATACATCAAATCTATAAATAAATAAATCCATAAACAAATAATTAGAACTGCAATCCCCATCAGAAACCCTAAAATAGTTATAACTGGAATTGTAGACATGACTTGGGATTGAAATTTTAGGGGGGAAGCTCTCTGTAATGGTATTGAGATGCTGTCCAAATTTCATGGTTTTTGGAGTTAAATTCAATTTTTAAGATACATTTTAATTTTGGACAAATATGACTATAAAATAAATATTAAAAGTGTTTGAAAGAATATGAAAAAAATCCAAAAAATAATGGGGAACGGGTAATTAGGGCACACACAATATCTCACGCAGAGAGCTTACAATACTCAAACTGATTTTATAATTCAATCTCCCTAAAATACTGAAGTACAACCCTATTTATAATACTTCAATCCATCTCTCCTAACCCTAATTGGATTCTAATAAGATAATTACAACTTAAATAAGGTAACTACAAATTAAAGACTTTAAATAAAATACAACTCCTAATTAAATACAATTCCTCCTAATTGGGCTTCCAAAGTCTAGCGTACTGTTCCAACCACGTCTCGCGTTAGACCTATTTTTGTCCTGCATCAGTTCTCCTCCGCTGCGAAAAACTCGACTCCGTCAAATTATGAACACAAGAACACCCACGTCAGATCACTAACGAATTTTTTGCAAGCTTCAATTTGGGCAAGTCAATAGCACAAGTAAGAGTAAATTTAGTATTTCCCTTAAAAATTAAATAAGTGTTGGCACGAGCATCGTGGTGTGCGTGACGATCCCATAGCCATGTATGCCCCAAGATGATATGACAAACCTTAAGGGGTAGAATATCACACATAGATGTATCCTTAAGCTTGCCAACGGAAAATATAACCAAACATTTCTGAGTAACCCTCAATTTTGTATTTGTAATCCATGCCACCTCATACGGGTCTGGATGAGGCTCAACTTTTAATCCAAGTTTCTTAACCGTGTCCTCAGCAATGACATCCGCACAACTCCCCGTATCAATTACAAGAGAACATATCTGACCCGCACACTTGACTCGTGTATGAAATATCCGTCCACGATGAAGTTTAGGATCATCCTTTTGCTTTCTAGTAACCCATAGAGGTCGAAGAACACCTAAACATCCCTCCAAATGTGCATCAGCTTCCAAATCTTGTTCATTATGCTCATTATCCTCGTCCGATGGCGGACAAACCTCTTCATGTACATCAGTTTTATCATCTTTGTTAACCATAGCAACTTGTTTAGAAGGAGGAGAGACAACATTCATCTTTGGAGACGGACACTCGAAAGACATGTGACCAAAGTCACGGCAGTTAAAGCACCGAGATGTAGGGTTGTTACTAGCACTAGAAGAACCCATGGTACGGTTAAGCCTGATACTTGCTGAAAGATTTGCAGATGGTCTCTTCGCAGGCCTGCCCTTAAGAGGCTCCACAAAAGTTCGCTCACTCCGAGTTTGGACTGGTATTGGAGACCTAACAGAATTCCTCCTCAAAATATCTTCCACTTGGTTGGCAACTTGAACATCATCATCTAATAGCATAATTTTTCCAGAAGCTACCCCACTAGTGATCTCATTATTCAATCCCCGACGGTACATGGAGATTAGAACATCTTCAATCCATGGGAATTCTAACCTTGTAACTAAACTGTAGAATGTAGATGTGTACTCAGCTACAGATTTACTTCCTTGCACCAATTCCGTCAACTGTAAACATGCCCTTTGCTTGTAATCTGGAGGCACAAACCGTTGTGTCATAGCAGCTTTCATATCATCCCATCTTCGTGCAGCGGTGTATAGATTTCGTTGATGATGATCCCACCAAATACGGGTTGTCCCTTTTAACTTCGCATCAGCAAAGAAAAGTTTTCTTTCGTCAGATAATTCGTACCAACGGAAAAAACTCTCCAAACTGTGAATCTAATCGAAAAATGACTTTGACCCATGATCTCCGTTAAAGTCACCAACGTCCAACTTAGCTCCTCTATATACTGCATTTAATCTAGGATCTGGCGCATGATGGAAATTAGGTCCATTAGGCCCCTGCTGTTGTAGAACTCTCATGTCACTAGGACATTCAAAATTTCGGTGGACATTCTCGCGTTGTCCTCTATCTACACGTTCCGTGAGGACATCAACTTTTGCTGCCAATGCTGCAATAGAAGTCTGTACAGCTGTAATAGAAGTCTGAACATGACCAGTTGATGCTGCCATTGAATCTTCAACTCTTTGAATGCGTACACCTTGCTGCGATGTATAAGCGTCAAGCCTAGCGTTGACTTCTCCAGCATTAACCATGATTCCTGTAAATAAAATATATATATATATATATAGTTTTCTTTTTTTTTTTCCTTTTTTTTTATAGGGACTAAACTGAAAAGTTTTGAAACTATAGGGGTTGGGATGTAAAAACTAAAAGTACGGGGGCTAAGCTGAAATTAATGAAACTTCAGGGACTAAACTGTAAAAATATAAAAGTTCAGGGGTGGATATATAAAAAAAATAAAAGTTTAGGGGATATTTTAAAATTATTACAAAACCTTGGGATGCAAACTGCAATTTTCCAGATGTTATATCAACATAGATCAGCAACAAGCAGTATCAGTCTCTTCTTGCCTTCTTTCGTTTTCCTTTTGTTCCAGCGACACAAAACTCAGCGCATCAACGCAGCGGGAAGCAGCGACGACGATGGCGACGTCGTCAGGAAGAAGCGACTGCGGCGGCGGTTCTGGTAAATTTTCTTCTCTTATTTTCTCTCTCTTCTTCTACTCCTCTTCTCTTTCCTTTCTTTTCTTTTTTTTTTTTTTCCGCCTGTGTTGGCTTGCGCGTTGGGGCTGCGACTTGGACTGTGTAGTCTGTGTTTGGCTAGGTTGGGGTTGTTTGACAGAAGGTTGTGGTGGAGATGAGTGATAATTTGGTTTTGATTATGCGGTCACGGGTGGGGGATTTTGGGAAATTCTGTGTTTGGGTTAGGGTTTTAGAATTGTGGTGTCTGCGACAAAGATGAATAGCGGCAGAATGGGATTATAGGGTTTGGAAATTTAGGGTTTTGGGTTTGGTTTGGGTGGCGGTCGACAGAATATGATTAGGGTTTGGTTTGGGTGGCGACAGAGGGTGGTTTAGGGTTAGGCTCTGATACCAAATAATGGGGAACGAGTAATTAGGGCACACACAATATCTCACGTAGAGAGCTCACAATACTCAAACTTATTTTATAATTCAATCTCCCTAAAGTACTGAAGTACAACCCTATTTATAATACTTCAATCCAACTCTCCTAACCCTAATAGGATTCTAATAAGATAATTACAACTTAAATAAGGTAACTACAAATTAAAAACTTTAAATAAAATACAACTCCTAATTAAATACAATTCCTCCTAATTGGGCTTCCAAAGTCTAGCGTACTGTTCCGACCACGTCTCGCGTTAGACCTGTTTTTGTCCTGCATTAGAAAATCTAGCATGTGTACTAGAACATCAGGTTAAGAGGAAAAAAATTAATAAAATGTCTAAGTGGATCTATTGCAGAAAAAGAATTGTAAAATACTGTGAAAAAAGCCTAGTTTAAAGGAGTTGAAAAATGTGAAAAACAATTTTACTGGATAAATAAGTTAAATAATACTTATAAAATTTAGTTTAGGGGAAAAATGTAATTTTTGAAAGTTAACTTATGAAGACGGCGTAAAACGGTAGTTGGATTATAGTTATGATACTTGAAAGATAAGGAATTAGGGTTACAGGTAACTACCAACAGTAATGAGTAAATAAATAAAGAAATAAATAATAACCCCATAAATTTGATGTACCGACCTTCGTGAATGATGTAGGTCACCTAGGGAGAGAAATAGTTGCTATAAACGACGGACAGCAGATTAAGACAGGCAAATTTCGAAACTTGTGTAACCGAATGTATTTTACCATTCACATTAAGTTTTTTTTAACTCTGAGTTTATTAATATTCATTTATTATTGAAAGTAAAAAATATGTCATTTGTTTCGACTAACTCTATTGATGAGATAAATCATTTGAGATGATCAATTGTTTTAAAATGTAGACTTGTGATAATTAATGTCCAAACCAAATTATTTTGGGGCGGATTCCGGATAGTTTAAGACTTAAGATGAACAACTCTAATATATAGTAGATATCAATATGATATTGTCGGGTTGCCAACTTAACACTGTAAATATGACGTAGAGATGATGTTACGCATAACGTAGGGTATATTAGGCTGATCCCTTATAATACATGTGGAGAGTTTGCAGTTTTTGTAACCGTTAAACATTTTGAAAAGTTATCAGTTTTAAAAACTGATGAACAATTTATAAAGAGTTCTTGGTCCCTACAACCACTTAGTTATGATAATGAAAATTGAAATTATTGAAACCATTGTATTTCCTTTTTAATCATATGTTGCTTCACACTTCTTAGATATCAGATTTTGAAAATTCTTTTGACAGCTATTCAACTGTTAATGATATAATTATTCATTGATTTGCTTTATACTTGCTGAGCAAATTTGTTGCTCACCCTTGCATATGTTAATAATATTGCAGACAGTAGTGATAGATCGGAAGGATCTGGATCAAAGAGTAAAGGAAAAGAAGTATTCAAGCCAAAGGAGTAGCATAGTTAATGTATTATAATTATTGTAAACATGTAATAGAATAATGGTAAAAGGTTATGACTTAGGAAGGAGGAATACTATGTAAGGTATGTAATAGACTAGTAAATTAATAATAATATTAGTAAATGGTATGGATGGTGTTAGATAGTGAGCACCAGATTTGCTACAGTGAGTACACAGATTTAGGGGCATCAAAGATGAATCCCTTAACTTCCACTTTTTAGAAATATAACATCAATTTTATTATAAATGTTGAAAAATAGACTCTGTTTTATTACAAATATAAAAGGTAATAATAAAATTAAACTGCTTAGCCCACGCCTATGAAAATGCCTAAACCCTGCTTTGGAAAAGGTCCAAGTGCTCGAATTTTATTACAAATATAGAAAAATCGACTCGATTTGTTTACAAATATAAAAGGTAATAATAAAATTAAACTGCTTAGGCCACACCTATGAAAACGCCTAAACACCGCTTTGGAAAAGGTCTAGGTGCTCGAAACTCCCTCTTCTACCTAGATAGCACTTACGCTTTTTAGAACAATGAAAACAAGTGATTTTGGTAGTTCTTTTTCAGAAAATTCACCTATACCATTCATGCCTAGTAAGTTTCCTCAATTCGCAAGTATGCTCCAAGACCTCGCATATCTTGTAAGATAGCATCGTTTCTCATCATGAAATTATCATATGTCCAATAAAAAAATGCAGGTAGCGAAGTAATCACCATAAAAATGTCTATGAAGATAATACTATAATTGTATCAGTATGCTTCATTACAGGCAGAGTCGTCGGGGCTTAATTCTCTTGAAGCACATGCAGATTTTGTTCTATAACTCAGTATGTGAAGTATAATCCACCTGTCTGTCTAGATCCATGTGTACTCCTCAAATTTACAACCAGAGCTATTTAATTGATTCCTCATTAATGCTTCATGACGTTCCTCTTGTTTTTTCATTTTCTATATCTTTGTTCTCATGTTTCCAGTAAAATGGTAACGCAGTAACATACTACTCCCTCCATTCCAATTTATGAGATCAATATTAACTTTTTAAAAGTCAATTTAAAATATTTTTAAATTCAAAAGTGTTGTGAATCCATTTATTTTTCTCAATTCAATCATGAATATTATTATAAACTATCTAAAAAGTACTACCATTTATCAGATTTATTGTTTTAAAAACCTAAACGAATCATTCAAATTTTAAATTTAAAAATATCTCAAATAAACTTAAAAAAAGTCAATATTGATCTTATATTTTGGAATAGAGGGAGTACTACTAAAGCCAATATAAACAACAGTACAAGCAAAAATATAAACTACAATAATTGAAGTTAGAAGTAACCTTTGAGCTTCAATAATAGGAAGGCGGACAGTAACAAGTTCACAGAACAACTCAATGATCTCCTGAGCTGCCATCATTTTCTCCTCCCTTATAATATGCTCAACCTGAACAAAAAAATTCCTATTTTATTACTGAATTGAAAGATTATTACTACAAGCACATTATATTTCATCTATCAAAGCCAAGGTGATCAAATTTTCATATCAACATCAAAAAAACATAATTGAGATAGTAAAAACAAAAAATTGGCTTCTACCCGAATGCGAGCTGTGGCTTCTTGGCCAGTCTCAAGGAGCTTGGCAATGTCCCGGCGCAACTGCTTTATCTGAATTTCTCTACGGTTTCTCAGCAACTTAATGCGGGGAATTGTCAGCTTGAGTAGGGTTTTACTATATGTAACATATACAACACAAAATTCATGTCAAGTTCCATAATTCATGTGTTTATTTGGCTAAGAAAACTCCATAGAGGGAAAAAATTGAAATCATTAATTCCAAATTACAGTTGGTTTAAATGCATTTACTCACTGAAGATCGAAGCAGTGTATAATTCAATTAAGTATAGTACAAGAAAATGGTTTAATTATTTATAACATAATTCATGCATCAGTTTGGTTGTTTGTTCATGCATCCGCTTTAATTGAAATTTCTCTACGCTCTCTCAGCAACTTAATGCCGGGAATTGTCAGGTTGAGTAGGTTTTTACTATATGTAACATATACAACACAAAATTCAAGTCAAGTTCATTCCAAAATTCATGCCTCTGTTCAGCTGAGAAAACTAAATAAAGGGAAAAAATTGAAACCATCAATTCTCTTACTCGCTGAAGATCAAAGCAGTGCAATTGTCAACTAAGTATAATACTAGAAAATTAGCTTAATCATTTATAACATAATTCACGCATCAGTAACTCGGTAAAGGGAGAAAAACTGAAATTATCAAAATCCATATTTCATGTTTAATTGTAAAAAAAAGTTCTGTAGTTCAATCCAGGACAGTATAGAACTGATTTTTAGTTTTTGCTGAATTGATATCTAAGATTCAAGGCTATAGCTATAAATTGGCAACAGAGAGAAGCTAATTAGGGGAAAATCTACCATTTAGCAGCTTTGAAGCCCTTGTTGAAGAAAGAATCTAGCATCGACATCCTTCAAATCGCTCAGATCAGAATCCCCAAACAAAATTATTGCGTACGTGATTAATTTGAACCCAAAATAAAAGGAAATTTTTGAAGAGGAGAGGACGACGACGAAGAGAGAAATATTGATTTATTTACGTAAATTATAGACGCGTATAATTCTAAAAAACAGAAGTAATTCCCCTAGGTTAGATAATATGAGAATATGTTTTATCAGACGCGTATAATTCCCCAACTAAACGGCGAAAATAGTTTCCTTCGGATGGAAGATATTTTTTTATCCCTTGCATTGGGGTTATGACTTGTGAGTAGGGAAGTCACAAAATTGACCTAAGTGCACATGTCGGCTCAGTTCACTCGCCAAAGTTTGAACTTTAAATTTATATATATTGGTCCCAAAATAGTTGAGCCTCTTCAGTTTTTTAGCCAAAATTTGGGCCGAGCTTCAACTGACCTTAAGTCGACGGGTTGACTCAATTCACTCGCTAAAATTTGGACTTTAAATTTATATATTTTAGTCCAAAAAAGTTAGGCCTTTTTTACCCAAAACAAATTTGGGCTGGCCCATTGTGGGCCGAACCGTGGGTGGCTCAGCCCGTCTATGAAATTTATTTCGCTCTATATGTTCAAGATTTATCCCATAATATTAATAATAATTTGATATTGGTTTACAAGTAGTCCACCCATTTTTTTCCTCTAGTAACATAAGTAACCTGCCTATTAAATAAACAATAAAAAAAAAAACTTAACAACTCACTTTAATTTTCTTTAGCCTAATGCAATAGTTTCAACTTATAAATTTGTCAAAATTATGGTATTTCAAATGATGTAACTATTGTTGCTTGTAGGATTTTATTTATTTTTTGTACATATATATTATGTTGGTTTATTTCTAAAATTTATAATACTTAATATAAGTTTTTGAAGAATGAATTAAATTGATTGAATAAATAAGAAGGTTACGCAAAAAAAAAATTACGAAAAAGCCCACGGGTCACCCATGTAATGACCACGAATTTTATTAGTCGTTGTAAATATAATTAATAAATATTTAGCAATGAATTTAAACTTTTTGTATTAATTAATTGTGCATTAGATAATTAAATAAATGTACTTATGTGCTTGTATATTTATTTAAAGAATTAAAGCAAGGTGTATAATTAATTAAAGCAAATCTAATTGGATTATATTTTTAATCCAAATGAGTTGATAAACTAGGTCAAAGATATTAACCTAGTAGCCCATGTAATTGATTTAATTACTAGCCCATATAATTAATTAAACAAGTCTAATGCTTATTTTAATTAAAGATAGCATAGTTATTTAAATGCTAGCTCAATGTGTGTTATAAATTGAGCCCAAACAATTTAATTAAATGAGCTCAATAAAAGTTATTCACAAGTCCAATGTGAAGTCCAATTAAGGTCAAAACTTTTGTCAATATATATATATATATATATATATATATATATATATATATATATATATATATGCACAATTTAGCATTTAAAATAAATCAAAAATGGGACAAAATGAGGGGGAAGTGGCCGGCCAAAGTGGGGCCCATGGGGGGTGACTTGTGAGCTTCATGTTGCTTAGAAATCACTCCTTGTCATAAGTTAGTCAACTACCCTAGTCATTCCATGTGTCTATCAACTAGTCAATTATGCTATAGTAATCTAGTTTAAGGCTTTAATTTCACTAGCATAGCTTGATTAGTGAATTGATGCTAGATTAGTAAATGGCTATAAATAGAATGCTTTACACACTTGTTTTGGTTGTTAGTTCATTTGTTAATCATTTTCTAGAGAAAAAGAGAGAGAGCATTTGTTAGAGAATACACTTGTGAGTTGTGAGAAAAAGCTAGAGAATGTCTTGGTGAATGTCCTCAAGCTACACAACATACTTCGGTAGAAGGAGAAGAAGAGCAAACAAAACCCAAAGGTTTAAAAGTGCTCTAAACATCTTCTTCTTTCATTTTTGTAGTCTAAATAGCTTTTGATCGGTTAAAATCTATTTTTAACAGATCAAAACTCGTTTTGATGGTCTAGATGTATTTATCTATGTAATATATGTATATTCATAGATGTATGTGTTTATAACATGATTTGGTATGTGAGAAATGCATAAAAGTTGTAGAAAAGCTCATAATACGATTTACTGGTAAAACCCTAACGATACATGTTATGTTTAATGTTGTATTTTTAAATGTACAAATCAGAAATTGGATTTTTATGGCTAGAAAGCTAGATCTATGAGTTTTAAAGAAAAACCCTTTTTGAACCTTTCAAAAATATAGAATAACAAAGAAGTTATGACTTTTACCGCAAAATAGGTCGTTTTTAAACCCTAAGTTGTTCGATCTTTAAATTTTGTGTAAAACGTTTTCAAAAATGTGATTGAACCATGGAATGTTGTAAAACAAGAAGTTAGGAAGACATCAACATCAAGTTGATGTCATTTGAAGGTGTAGAGTTTATTTTATTCAAGTTTGAACCAATCGAACCAAGGATTTATGAAACTAGTTTTCATTCTATCATTGTGAGCGATTTTACGGACACTTACGTTTGGAATTTGGATTTCTGATCTAAAGAGAAATTGTAGATCATGAAATTCTAATGAATTTAGACTCAAAAATCACCTCAAAATATTTCCGTATGATAAAGTTATGACCAAATTAGTAAGAGAGGTTCCGACAGTCAAAAAGGGCCCGGCGTCTAGACGCCAAGTCTACGCCCTAGCTTCTGTCCATGGGCGTCTAGACGCCCCAAAATTGCCTTGGGACGGCGTCTTGACGCCCTGCTTGATAAAAAAATTATTTTATTATTTTATTATTATTTTAAATCAATAAATGTATTTTTAATGATAAATAATTGATTTAATAATTAAAATAGGATAAATATTATCAAATGTTTAATATTATAATTAGATATTATTATTAATATAATAATATTAGAAAATCATGAAAATATTATTAATTGTATAATAATATTATAAAGTCAATAAAATATTAGTAAATAGATAAAATATTATTAAATAATTAATAATATTAGATAATGAATAACATATTATTAAATGATTAATAATATTAGATAATGATTAAAATATTATTAAATAATTAATAATATTACTAAGATAATAAAATATTATTAAATAATTAATAATATTAGATAATGATTAAAATATTATTAAATGATTAATAATATTACTAAGATAATAAAATATTATTAAATGATTAATAATATTAGATAATGATTAAAATATTATTAAATAATTAATAATATTACTAAGATAATAAAATATTATTAAATAATTAATAATATTAGATAATGTTTAAAATATTATTAAATGATTAATAATTTTAGGTAATGAATAAAGTATTATTAAATGATTAATAATATTATAAGACTAATAAAATATTATTAAATTATTAATAATATTAGATAAGAATTTGAACTATATTAAATAATTATTATAAGTTTTATGTGATTGAAATATTATCAAGTGATGATAATATTTTCTAAGTGTTTATATACCTTTAACTACATGATTATTTGGTTAAATGTTAGAGGTGTAAGAAGTATAGAGGTTATCATATGAATGTATATATGATACTAATTTAAAGATCAACTTGATTAATTGTTAGGTCCGTTCAAGGATTATTAAATTAAATTGGTTAGCCGTAGACAACGCACGAGGCAAGTTTTCTACACCTTAACTTGTATTTATTGTTGCAGTTATTCTTTAACCGTATTTACATTGAGTAATTCAATTATTGTTGAGCAAGTATCTACACTCGTAGTTATTTGACAGACCTTTGAGTGAATTAATTATCCAAAAATTTCTTCACATCGTTATTGATTATTGTATTCGCACATAGTGCTTTTGCAACTGTTTAAGAATGTCTAAGCTAATTGTTTTGGCTAGACAAATGCAAGTTTAAATTCATTTAATTGAAAATTATAAAAGTTTATCCAAACCATTGGCTGCTGCGGATTCTTACAGTAAGACTAAGAAAGAACAACCCTAGTTAAAGGGGATTTTTATTTGTCGGGAAATCGAATGCGCACAAGAAATCTAAATGTTATGCATATACATAGGACATGAGAGGATTGATCCCCTCAAGTGTCCCGTTATTTTTAACAAGGTGTCAGACATTGTATGTCTGTTCTACCTTAGTAGCAGTTCACGGTCATTAAAGACCCCTCAGCAGTAAAGAGTCAATCCATTCTCTTATTGAACATTGATTCTTGATATCTTTCATAATTGTTATTGTTGAAAACCTTGAAGTTATTTCCCTTCATCATTGTAGACACCCAAATTTTGCGCCTATGTACTAACCCTGACAGGAGGGCAAAATCGTCATTTGACCTGACATGCGAAAGAGAGGGTGGACCCCAACACGAAGCCACCCCAACGATTTACGGTCAAAAGCCGCCACAACGGACAACGAGCATCCGGTCACTTGAGGCAAGGCAAACGGTTGATCCAGAAAAACCCGAGTTGATCACAAAAAGCGACTAATGGCCACTACGCTTATGATGTTCGGGGGTCTCGCTCACCGGTGAACGAGCGGCTGCCCAGCTCGCCGGTGAGCTGGCGGGGGTGGAAGGGGGCAGTGCCCCCTGGAAGCCAAGCACAAAGAGCAGTTTATACATCAGGTAGCAGCCTTCCAAAATAATGCCGCAGAAATTGGCGAATTAAGACCGCGTGGCACGGGAATCGAGAAAAGCAAGTCGGACAGCCGCGGATGCACCTGCGACCACTGACAAACGGGACAGTGCGCGGCTCGAGGAGACAACCCGGCAGCCGAGAATTCGGCGCGGACGGCCACAGCAGGCAGCCGCAGATGCACCTGCGGCCAGCCGCAGATGCACCTGCGGCCATTTCCACCCGAGAAGAAGAAAAAAGAAGAAAAATATAGAGATTTTAGAGAGAGAGAGAGCTCGCGGGAGGAGAGAGAATAGGCTTGTTCTTGGTTAGATTTGGGTGAAAAATTCATCCTTTCTTGCTAGTTAGTCGAGTGTTCTTGTGGTGTTATCCGATTTGTGAAATAAGAAGCTTTGATCGGCATTTTGCAAGGTGAAAAGGGTTTTCTTTTGATATTTTCTTGTTTGTATTAATGTGATAATGTTGTGTTTTGGGTTTGTGTAGCATAGTATGTTGTTGTATTGATGATGATTCGTGGGTTAGGGGTCGTTAGCGAGGGTTCCATTGGAACGTAACTTCCTCCTAATGCCCCGATGACATCCGTACGGTGATATATCATTCGTCGAGTTCATAGATAGTTGTAGTATTGGCATTGAGATTTGTGATGCATATGATACCGTAATGAGTTAGTATTGTTAGATTTGTCGTAGTGTTGGTTGTGCAACGATTTGGGTGAATGTGAGCCTAGGGAGGAGATCCTCATGGTCAAATCCCGATGATGGACATTTTTTGGTGTATGTAATCATTAGATAGGATTCACGGTTGTATATGTGTAATACCGAGCCTTAAAACGATACTAAATCGAGGTCGGGTTAAGGCCCCGTAATAATAAAGATATGTGATTGTGGGTGTTTGGGGTTGTCTAGATGGCTTACATGCCCATAGATAGCCCCGACACGTGTTGTGATGCTTCTTTTAATTTACGACACAAAAAAATACGGTTTCAAAAATAAGGTAAACAGTAAAGATTTTCTAAAAGTGATCAAATTAGGATATTAGATTCACGAGATTTTAAAATTAAGAGTTTTGGCGAAACTTTGATCCTTATTTGACGAAAAGGCTTCATTTGGTTTTGAAATGTCATAAAAGATATTTTTTCAAAAAAATAAATAAACGTTTTCATTAAACTTTGTGCATAGGGTTAAAGAGTTTCTAGAAGTTGCCTTCATTTTATTTGAATTTATTGTTGGAAGGCAATGTATAGTCTCGATTCCTATTTGACAAAAGTTTAAAAATTATTGTTTTCTGAAAATGACATCTAAAAAAGCCTCATCGTTTTCGAAATTAAAATCAATCTTTCTTATAAAAGCGAAGCCTTGTCATTTGGGTCAAAAGACGTCTAAAACACTTTCTCGATAAAACACATTTGCCATATAAAAAATCAAAGCAACTCTTACGCGAAAATTCACCACAAACATTCATTTAGGCACACACACACGCGCGCGCACCCACACATTTTAGGATTCAAAAGGATAGGAAAACATCAAGATTGCGGTAACCGTGTTTCACGGAAGTCGAGGGGTGCCTAACACCTTCCCCTCGCTTAAGCAAGCCCCTGAACTCTATGAATCTCGGTTTGCGGACCAATTAACTCGGAGTCACATATGAGCCAGCGATTACGAAAATAAAATTCGGATGAGTTGGTACATCCATTTCAAATATACCAACTGACGGCTCTGGTCAATTGGCTCATAAAGAAATCGATCTTTCAAAACCCGTCGACATTAAGCCGACCCTTTTCGAAATCACATTTAATTCAAAAGGCTAAAATTGGAAAGGGCTTTTAATTATAAAAAACGAAACGACGAAAATCCCGGCTTCGACAATCATGATATATCTTATGTTGTTGTTTATAAACTTGCTGAGTCATTTAGTTGCTCATTCTTGCTATATCATAACTATATTTCAGCTAAGCCCGACTGCCCTAAGTCAGACAATTCTAAGTCAGACAAAGGCAAGGGGAAAGCGAATGCGTAGTTTAGTAGATGCATGCTAGTTTAAATTACTGTTACGTAATTTCTTTGTAAATCTTTTGTATTTCCCTTAAGATATGTAATGATTAAGATTAAGGTTAATAGACCTTGGGAAGTGTAGCCTTTAGTTAAGGAACATTTTGTATTATTCCACGAAGTTTGAATACAATTTTTGTATTTCATTGTTGTTAAGTATTGTACAGTGAGAACCAAACCCGAGGTTAAAGAACCCGGATTTGGGGTCGTCACAAGTTGGTATCAGAGCTGTAGATTTGAAATGCTAGGATTGTGAAACCTAGGTTATAACCTTAGTATTAAACTCATATCGAGTGCGTTAGGAGATGAATCAGGGAGATTCATCATGTTATGTATTTAAATTACTTATGATTGAGATATTTTATGTAAATTAAAGTGTGCGATGAGATTTAATTGGTAAATTAAATCTGTACAGAGATCATGATAAATTGTTTAAAAATAATTTATTAAGAATAAAAGAAATTTCATGTAATGGTATGATAAAATTGTACAATTAAATTATTATGGAGGAAATTAGAAATTATTTAAGAAGAAAAGGTAATTATATAAATTATATAATAATAAATTATGTAATTTATATAAGGAAATTTAAGTAAAATATCAAGGAATTAATAATTATATAAATTATATAAGAATAATTATATAATTTATATAAGGGGATTCAATTATTTGAGAATAGAAGAAAATAGAAAATAATGAGGGAATTAATAAAGGTATAATTATTGATTATATAATTAATCAATAATTATGGAGAAAGTTTGAAAATTAAATAAATGAGGAGAACGTAATTATATAAATTATATAATAATAAATTATATAATTTATGTGAGAAAAATTAATGTAAATAGTAAGGAAATAGTAATTATATAAATTATATAAAAATAATTATATAATTTATATAAGGAGAATACATTAATTAAGAAAGAAAATATAATTGTACAAATGGTATAATATTTTATTATATGATGTATATTTAAAGTGGGTTAACTAGTGAAGGAAATAGAAAAATAAATGAGAGAAATTATTATTTTAAGTTGTTAAATTGAGGATTATGTAAAATGGAATTGTTTTAAATTTTATGGATGATAATATTTCAGAAACGTAGACATGTTGATGTAACATGTTGTCCATGTAACGAAGTAAAAAAAAATATGAAAAATAATTTTTATATGTTATATGAATTATTTTATGAATTTTTAAGGTATAAACTACCTCATATAATTACATGCATGTTATTATGTGTGTGCAAAATTTGTCAAGTAAAGTACCTAAAAGAGGTCTAGATATTATTTATTACACTAAATAAATATATAAAATATATAAAATATTTATTACACGAAATAAATACGTAATGTATTAAAATAATTAACTATGCATGATTTTGTGCTATCCGAATTGCTAAAGTCGGTTGTGGTGTGGGTTTAGGTTGGTGGACCTGAACAAGTTTTAAAAGTAACTCGTGCAATTAAGCTTAATAAGGAAAGAGAGGAAAAGGATAAAAAAAAAAAAAACAAACAAAAAACAAAAACACAACACAAACCTTATCATCTTTCTTTTCTTCCACCACCACCACCATCCGACCACCACCACCACCGAGAACCCCATAGCCACCAAGAAAGGAAAATATTTGATGCCAACCAAATGAGAAACAAGCTTCAAGGAAGGTAAAACAATTAATTTTGTTGGTTTATTTTGTGTTTTGGTAATAAATTAATTTTTGTGAAAAATTAGTAAATAATTTGAATAATTATTCTACATAATTTTTGGATGTATATATATGTGGCTTATATGATGTTTAGAGTAATTATTGTGAGAAAAATTGGATCAAAACATGAAATTTTGAAAATTAAAATGAACAGTCTCGGACAATAGCTATTCTGTTCATTTTGGTGCAGAACTTGAAAAACTTTTCTTCTACAAAGTTGTAGAGAATTAAATTTCGTGTGAAATGGACTTAAAATTCATAATTTTCTGATAAACGAGCTAATTTCTATGAATTTCAGAAGATTTAGCGCAGTGAAACATGATCTGTCCAAATTCTGCCCATTTTGGTTGTGATCTAGGGACTAAGATTGAGATGAAAAGATTTTAAATGTCAGCATATTTTAATACAATGATTAAGAAAAGAGAAAAATTTATACCGAAAAAATTTGGTAATTGATGACGTAAAGTCAATTAATTGATTAATTAAGGTGATTAAAGATTTATTAACGGACCGAAAATTGGATATTAAGGAAATAATGTTTAATAAACATGAAATTCAAGGTAATAAGGTTGGTTTGAATTTCGGGGTCGTTACAGATTGTATCAAAGCTAGAAGTTATAAAGTTTGGGTAAACGATACCTTAGGTTATAACCTTAGTGAGAAAGAGTAATGTTAGTTGCATGTTCTGAAAACCCAAACGTATAGTAAGTTCATGACTCATGATTGTACAGTGGAACCCCTCAGCGAATGGGCGACTATGGCTTGACTATGATAAGCTCCTCAAGCCATATGATTGTGGTAAGTTTCTAAGCCCAAATATGTGATAAGTTTGATGAACATGGGGGAATTAGAGTAGAGAGTCATAAGTTGAGACATATAGTTCTCAGATATTGGCTAAGGTTAAGAAATTATGAAAGATATAAGATTTTAAGGAAAAGATAGAGATGTTAAGAAGGATTTGAATGAAGATAACGAATTGAGAAAATTCGTAAGTTCACTTAAGAATATATCTGAAAGAATATTTGAAATGATTCAAAAATGAATCTCAAAGAAAATCAGGGGACACCTGATTCAAGCAATAAAGATGACAAAGTAATTTACAAAGCATAGAAATAGATCATAATAACATGATCAAGAACAGTAAGAGCATCGTACCACAATACGATCACAAGATAAAGAAAGCGAACAAGGAATAGATTGTAAAGCAAGATCACGATGTGATCCAATGAGACTATGAAATGACAGAGAGATATGCTAATGATCCAAAAAGTATAGCTTGATGTTATAAAGAGATATGGTACTATGAAATAGTACGAGATAAACTCAAAGAATGATGAAACATGAATTACAGAAGTGTTATGATAAGGGGACAGAAAGCTTAGGTACGAAATTTCAATTGAGGACTCACGTGATGACTAAGTTGCACAATCCTTTGTATGGGCAGGGGATTTGTGTTTACTTAGTTATTATGTGATAATCATTGAAATGTTAGAGTCGCGCTATCGGTATACAGATGTTGAAGAGGTTATACTTCTCTCGTAGGTATATTCAATAGATAAACAATATTAAGTTTAGGTATGAGTTCTTAAAACTCATGCATATGGTAAGTCCATGACTCATAATCGTATGGTATGTTTTGAGCCCCTCAGCATATGGATAGTCTTTGATTTGTTCTCAGACTACATATTGCTATGACAAGCTTCTAAACTCATAATGTGTGGCAAGTTTGATGAACTATATGGGGTATAGAAAAGTTAAAGTAGCCAGGAATCTTTAGTATGATATGCAGTAATAATCCTAGCAATAAATATAGTAATTTAGTGAAAGAGCAGAAGGTGGCAGATATTTTGGAACTTAGGGTATTCTACTCTTCTAACTTTGTTAAACTTCAAAATTTTTGGCCTTAAGCTAATTTTGCACGAATATGCTTTTAAAAATACAAATGAATTTTAAGCGATTTAAATAGTGTCTATGCTACTTGTTCGGCTAGAAGTTTTGAAAAGTTTTGACATGATGAATATTTTAAATTTTTTACGGATTACAAATTGTTAGAAGAAAGTTTATGCTAATTGATCTGGATAGACAAACATTGAAGAAATACAAGTCTAAGCTATTTGCTTCAGCTAGACAAATTGTAAGGATCCGAATTTTCAGAATTTATTTAATAAAAACTAAATGAGAAGTTAATTAACAAAATTATCAAAGTTGTTTAAATTATTTATGATATAAGTGATTTAAAGTGTTTGATGAGATTTAATTGGTAAATTAAATCTGTACAGAGATCATAACGAATTGTGTTAATTTAAAATAATTTAAAAGTAAATAAATTGTTTAAAAACAATTTATGAAGAATAAGAGAATTTTTTTTTGTAAATGCACAATAAAATTATTATGGAAATACGAAAATTATTATTTAAATAATGTTAAATGATAATGTGAGATATGTGATTTAAATATGTATATATATACATTTGTGTGTATATATATATATATATAAATGTGTATGTTTAATTGATAATTATCAATTTCATTAATTATGAAAATTAAGGGATTAATAATTAAATTAATCCAATTTTAAATGGAAAGTTAATGAGGGAATTGTAATAATACAATTATGGATTTTAGATGTTATCAAGAATGGTGGAGAAAGTTTAGAATTTATAAAGAAGAGATGTAATTATATAAATTATATAATAATAAATTATATAATTTATATAAGGAAATTAAAGTGAAATATGAGAAAAATAATAATTATATAAATTATATAAGAATAATAATATAATTTATATAAGGTGATTAAATTGAATGAGGATGGAAGAAATTTTATAAATTATATTTTGTGTGAAATGGAAATTATAAAAAGGGATAATTTAATTATATAAATTATATAATAATAAATTATATAATTTATATAAGGAAAGTAATGTGAAATGTAAAGAAATGAAATTAAATGAGGAAAAATGAATGTTTTAATTCATTAAAAAATATGTTTATGCATAATTAAATTATTATGATTTTTATGAAGAATAATATTTTAGAAGTGTGAACATGTTAATGTAACATGTTGTGCAAGAAACGAAGTGAAAAATTATGAAAAATAATTTTTATAAGCTATATGAATTATTTTATGATTTTTGGAGGTATAAATTACCTCAAATAATTACATGCATGTCATTATGCGTGTACAAAATTTGTCAAGAAATGTACCCAAAAAGGGTCTAAATATTATTGATAAATCATATTATGATTTTTAGTGAATTAAAATAAATATTTTATATTTGTTATATAAAATATTTATTACACGTTATAATTACGTAATGTATTAGAAAATTAATTTGCATGATGAATTTTTCCTTAGAATGTCCGAGAAGGCTAAGTTGGCGGTGGACTTAAAATGAGTTTTAAAACTCATTTGTGCATGGAAGGTTCACACACACACACACACACACACACGTATATATATATATATATATATATATATATATATATATATATGTAAAGGATAAAAAGAAAAGGAAAAGAATAGAAAAGAAAAAGAAAAGCAAGCATACAAGCTCTCTTCCTTTCTCCATCCGAGAGCCACCCTCCACCACTGTAGTTTCCATAACCACCAAGAAGGAGAAATATTGGGGCCATCAAGGGCATGAAAAGCTTCAAGGAAGGTTGATCGAGTTAAGGTTTTGAGCTATTAATTGGACGCCAGACAAGTTCTTCAGTCCCTTTTATGTTAAATATTGGACTGTTATGATATATAATTCTTGTTTTAACTGCATACAAATTATGTGTTATGTGATACGTTATTAATATGACCACAATGTGTATTTTGTGCAACGATATGAATATATATGAGATATATTGCTATAGTAGAAACACAAGCACATAATGTATGACACACACCAAGCATGATAAGGTATGTGTTACGTGAAGCATAAACTGTTGAACTTACTGAGCCATTGTGCTCATTACTTGCTTAATAAACATTTTTGCAGGTAAATATATAAATTTCAAGAAATATCGGATTATGACGGATTTTTCCTAAAAAGGTTGTGAATGTTATTATCAAACATTTATATTATGATCCAATGTGGATAATTTGTCACAGTTATATGGATGTTTTGTATGTACCTATATGTTGGATCCGGATAGGATGAATAGTGTTAAATTATAAGCCGTGATTATTCAAGGCAGTGAATACGGTAAGATGTATTATAAAGAGATATGATACAAAGGATAATTGTGTATTTATAATCAACATTAAATTATAAATGTTGAGCATTATGATACTTTTGAGAGAACGAAAAAGTAAAGGTTGCGATCCAGGGACTAGGATCGAAATGTAAGGATTTTAGATATCCAAATATTTTAATACAATGATTGAATTGAGAAGGAAAAAAAATTTATATTGAAAAATTCAGTAATTGATAATTTAAAGTCAATTTAATGGATTAAAGAAGGTAATCAAAGATTTATTAACGGACCGAAATTTGGACGTAAGGAAGATAATGTATAATAAATATGAAATTTAAGGTAATAAAGTGGGTCGAATTTCGGGATCGTTACAGATGGTATTAGAGCTAGAGGTTATAAACCTTAGGTAAATGATACCTTAGGCTATAATCTAAGTAAGGAAGAGTAAAGATAGTTGCGTGTTTTGAAAACCCAAGCGTATAGTAAGCTCGTGACTCATGATTGTATGGTGGAGCCCCTTTAGCGAATGGGCGACTAAGGTCTGACTAGGACAAGCTCCTCAACCATATAATTATGGTAAGTTCCTGAGCCCAAATACGTGATAAGTTTGATAAACATTGGGGAATTAGAATGAAAAAGATGTAAGTTGAGAAAGATAGTTCTCAAATATTGCCTAAAGTAAAGGAAATATGAAAGATTGCAAGGAAGAGATAAGATTATAAGGAAGAGATAAAGATGTTAAGAAAAAATCGGAATGAAAGTAATGAATTGAGAAAATTTATAAGTTCAATTAAGAACATATCTGAAGAATATCTGAAACGATTCAAAAATGAATCTCAAAGAAAAATTAGGAGATATTTGATTTAATCAATAAAGATGACAAGGTAATCTAAAAAGTACCGAAAGAGATCATAATAATATGATCAGGAACAGCGAGAGGATCGTACTACGATACGATCACAAGATAAGGGAAGCGAGTAAGAAGCAGATTGTGAAGCCAGATCATGATGGGATCAAGTGAAAATGTGAAATAATAGAGTGACCTGTTAATGGTCGAAAAAGTATAGCTTGATGCTATAAAGAGATATGGTACTATGAAATAGTACAAGAAGAATTCAGAGAATGATAAAGCATGAATGACAGAAAGGTTAGGATAAGGGGGTAGAAAGCTTGGGTACGAAATTTCAATTGAGGACTCACGTGGTAATTGAGCTGCACGATCCTTTGTATGGGCGGGGGATTTGTGTTTACTTAGTTACTATGTGATAATCATTGAAATGTTAGAGTCGTGTTAGCAGTTTTGATAGATAGATAATATTAAGTTTAGGCACGAGTTCTTAAAACTCATGCATGTGGTAGTCCATGACTCATAATTGTATGGTATGTTTTGAGCCCCTCAGCATATGGATAGTCTTTGATTTACTCTCAGACTACATATTGATAGGACAAGCTTCTAAACTCATATTCTTGTGGTAAGTTCTTGGACTCATAATGTGTGGCAAGTTTGATGAACTATACCGTATAAAAAAGTTGGAGTAGTTAGAAATTCTAATATGATATGTAAAAATAGTCCTAGCAATAAATTAAATATTTAAGTGAAGAAGTATAAGGTGAATGATTAGGGAATTTAGGATATTCCCATTCTTCTAGCTTTGCTAGACTTCGAAATTTTTGGCCTCAAGCTAATTTGGCACGAATGTGTTTTGAAAAGTACAAAAGAAATTTTTAAAAGATTTAAAAAGTGTCTATGCTACTTGTTTCGGCTAGACAAAAATATTTTTAACATGAAAATGTATTTCAAAATAATCATCCATGCACTTTTTAGCCTGGTGTAGATGTGATGAATGACGGAATGCTCAACGTGTTGTTGAGACGATGCGGTACTATTTCGTTATAAGATGATTTAACACAATAAAGTATGGTTTATGGTGTAGGAATTATTCATGACGGAATCCTCAACGTACTGTCAAGATGATGCGGTAACATGAAGTCATAAATGATTTAGATTTATGTAGGAATGTCAAAGCTATAAGTCAATGCCATTTGACTCGGCTAAACATTTTAAAGAGTTTTGACATGTTGAATGCTTTAAAAATTTCTGCGGATTATAAATAGTTAAAAGTAAGTCTATGCTAATTGATCTAGCTAGACAAGCGTTGAAGAAATTTAGTCTGAGCTATTGATTCAGCTAGACAAATTTTGAAATGTATTGACTTCGTATTCTTTGAAAGTTATACCAATCAAATTATTTTCGAATGAATTCTAAGGCTGAGATGAATAAAAAGAATAAGAATGTTGCAGGTCGATCAAATGGTCACCTGGCATAGAAAGACAGAGTATGGTGAAACATCCATCATTTAATGACAGACTGATCCACTGTCAGGGTTTACAGTATGAGGTACTCGAGGAGTGAAGTACTGTAAACCGGGATCATATGCAGAATGTTATGAAAATTCATTATTTTAGTGGGTTGCAGTATGAGGTACTCTGGGAGTGAAATACTATTAACCGGAATAAGCGTTCATCCAACAAAGTATAAAAGTTTCCAAAATAAATTCCTTTACTCTCATGAAGATTGGATGGTAGGATGGGGTAGTATTTCTAAATGTGATCAATAATGAATGTAATGATTGTGAAGCAAAGAAATTATGAAATATGATGGATTAGAAATTGCAATGTGCAATAGTCATGAGAAAGGAAGGAAAGAAAGATATGTGAAATGAATGCTAAGAAAATGCGTAACTTGCGAATGAATGAGATATTAATACATAAAAAATTTCGAGGACGAAATTTTATGAAGGAGGGGTGAATGTGATACCCCAGGAATTTTAGAATAATTTCAAATAAGGATTATGATGAATCAAGTAAAGGTTAGTATTTAAAACCTAGTGTATACCCCAGGAATTTTAGAATAATTCCAAATAAGGATTATGATGAATCAAGTAAAGGTTAGTATTTAAAATTTAGTGTAGATCGATAAAAGTATTAAGAAATGATTATGGAATGAAAAGAAGATTCACGAATATGAATTAAGAAGATAAGGATGAATGTGCAATGTATAAATGATATACAATAAGGAGAATGAAATAAGTGAATGGAGTAAGAGTGAGTGTGATTAAAGAAAGAAATTTTCCAAAAAATAGGAAATTATTTTGATAAGTGTATTAAGAAATAAGTTAAAGTTTTATGAACAAAATTTTTAGAGAATTGTGAAATATAATATTACAAAGAAATTGTGAATTAAATTAAGAATTTAAATATTCTGGCAGTCAAGATTATTATAAGGTTATCCATGTAAGTTATGGATATTAAAGAGGTAAAATATGATTGTTATGGAGATTAGTGGTTATCTATCAAGATAAAGATATAGCAAAATACTATAAATGAGATACGTATGATTATTACGGCAATTATGATTCCGAGGACGGAATCCTGTTAAGGGGGGAAGAATGTGAGGATCCGAATTTTCAGAATTTATTTAATAAAAACTAAATGAGAAGTTAATTAACAAAATTATCAAAGTTGTTTAAATTATTTATGATATAAGTGAATTAAAGTGTTTGATGAGATTTAATTAGTAAATTAAACCTGTACAGAGATCATGACGAATTGTGTTAATTTAAAATAATTGAAAAGTAAATAAATTGTTTAAAAATAATTTATGAAGAATAAGAGATTTTTTTATATATATACATTTGTATATATATATATATATATATGTGTGTGTGTGTGTGTGTGTGTGTGTGTGTGTTTAATTGATAATTATCAATTTTATTAATTATGGAAATTAAGGGATTAATAATTAAATTAATCCAATTAATCCAATTTTAAATGGAAAGTTAATGAGGGAATTGTAATAATATAATTATGGATTTTAGATGTTATCAAGAATGGTGGAGAAAGTTTATAATTTATAAAGAAGAGATGTAATTATATAAATTGTATAATTTATATAAGGAAATTAAAGTGAAATATGAGAAAAATAATAATTATATAAATTATATAAGAATAATTATATAATTTATATAAGGTGATTAAATTGAATGAGGATGGAAGAAATTTTATAAATTATATTTTGTGTGAAATGGAAATTATAAAAAGGGATAATTTAATTATATAAATTATATAATAATAAATTATATAATTTATATAAGGAAAGTAATGTGAAATGTAAAGAAATGAGATTAAATGAGGAAAAAGGAATGTTTTAATTCATTAAAAAATATGTTTATGCATAATTAAATTATTATGATTTTTATGAAGAATAATATTTTAGAAGTGTGAACATGTTAATGTAACATGTTGTGCAAGAAACGAAGTGAAAAATTATGAAAAATAATTTTTATAAGCTATATGAATTATTTTATGATTTTTGGAGGTATAAATTACCTCAAATAATTACATGCATGTCATTATGCGTGTACAAAATTTGTCAAGAAATGTACCCAAAAAGGGTCTAAATATTATTGATAAATCATATTATGATTTTTAGTGAATTAAAATAAATATTTTATATTTGTTATATAAAATATTTATTACACGTTATAATTACGTAATGTATTAGAAAATTAATTTGCATGATGAATTTTTCCGTAGAACGTCCGAGAAGGCTAAGTTGGCAGTGGACTTAAAATGAGTTTTAAAACCCATTTGTGCATGGAAGGTTCACACACACACACACACTGTAAGGATTTACATTTTTGCGATATTGTAATTATAAGTTATTAATGGAAATTAAGTATTTTGAAAGTGTGACAATCATTTTGGGACAAGCTATGTGGGTTATATTGGATGAAGGAATAAATTTCAAGACTAAGGAAACAAGTTTGGATTAAAATGAAATTGAATTGGATTGATTTGAATAACTTATGAACTTATGGGGGTAAATTTAAACAATTGTGAATTTAAGGGGAATTAAATTTCCTAGACATAAAGTATAATGACCATGCTATCCTCCTTAAAGTAAAATATGTCATTTGTATCCTAAGTTGGTCTAAAGTCCATATTACCCTTAATTAACCATGGGAAATGACTTATTAGCCCTCAACCATGCAAGAGTAAAGAAGTTAACCATGGTTAGTTGCTAGAGAAGTGTTATAAGCATGCTAGCATTCATTTTTCAGCATTTTACACTTATCATTATCAAGTTCATACGTGAGAGAGCTCAAAGGAGAGAAAGGAGAGGAGAAAGCCTAGGGTTTTACAAGAAAGCTTAAGAAGTCAAGGAAAGATTGCTCAAGTAAGTTGAAATCAACAATAAAAGTGGATCATCAAGTTTTAGCTAGCCTTATTTCAAGAAGAAGAAAGCTATAAAGAGGTATATTTTGGATTCAAGTTATGAAACTTGTTGATTTATGTGATTACATGCAAGAAAAGAGGAAACCATGCATGTATTCTTAGCTATACATGATGATTATGTGAAGTCTTGTGAGTCTAAGTGTTCTTTGATTAGTTGATTGTGAAGTCTTAGTTGTTTAAGTTATGTAGCAAAGGACCCACTATTTACATGTGTATTCAAGCTAAAAGTTATGATTCAAAGCATGATTGTGTGCTATGCGTTGTCAAACATGATTGAAACCTAGTTTGGGAAGATGGAGATATAAGATACATGCATTAACATGTGTTAGCAAGCATCTAAGAAACCTAAATGGTGAAAAACTTATGTTTTGAAAGGGTTAAGTGAATACTAGGCTATACTTTTTGCCTAAAAGGAATTATAATCTGTAAAGTGTTTTGGAAGGTGCATGTGCAAGTTACACATGCATATAAAGTGGCTAAAAGGATATGTGTTAACATATTTGTGCATGGTGTGTAAAGAATCAAAGTTGGTTTATAAGGAAAATTATGGAAATTGGTAGAAATGCAACTAAGTTATGATAATTGGCCATTTTGCTTGATTTTGTGTTAAGCAAGGCCAAACATGTAAGTTATAAGTAAATACACGTGTTAGAATCGTTTTGGGAGCTAAATGGTGCATAAGGCGATAAATAGTCATTTCAAACGTTTTAAAACGTAAACCGACGACCAAAACGAACCATTTGGAAAACTATGACCAAACGATGATTTTTAAATGTTTCGAAGGCCTACGCAAGTCAATTATATGTTATATGTGCTATGTGAGATGTTGGAATTGAAAGAATTACATTAGGGCCAAAGATAGCATCATTTTTGGAAAGAAAATTTTTTCAGAAACTGCAGCATTGCGCCGGGGCGGAGGTTTTTATACGGGAGACTGCGCCGGGGCGCAGTGGTGCTGAGAGGACCTCGCCGGGGCGGAAGCAGGGCGAGCCGGGGCGCGGCCCAGCCGAGGCAATCTCGCGGCCAGCGCGATGTTGCAAAGGAAACATGGCGCCGGGGCGCCATGTGCTGACTTTTGAAAAATAATTTATTTTAATTCTAAAATGCAATGTTTTGATATTAAATGATATAAATACATATGTAAACCATAATTTGATAAAAATAATCAATATAGTAAGCGTAAAGCTATGTTTGAACAAAATGTTATGTGATTAGGGTTATGTATAGTTAATGGGTAGCTTGTTTAGCAAGTTATGGCATGCATGTGTATGTAACTAATGCATGAACCAATATTGTGGTCATGTAGGTTATAGACGGGATAATTTTATACCGATTGTGATAGACGAGGACGAAGGCAAGTTTCCTTACTGAACTTCTATTGCAGTTCTTTGATCAGGCATTCATGTTATTTATTTATAGTGCTATGCAAAGTTTATTCATTATTGAATTTAATTAAAAAAGGTCGATGCCAATCTTGAATCTGGCTAGACACATACTAAATGATTTATGTTGAGATCGAATGTTCATTGTTATATGCTCCAATCCACATTGGTTGTGGTGCGGCTCCTATGTTATGCTGTAATAGAACAACCCTACAAAGGGGTAATAACTATAATTTTATGACGTGGTTGCGTCGCTAGAGGTTTATGTTGTGCACAATATAAAGGTACAATGGGCTGATCACCCAGAGTACGCATCTATTTGAAATAGCAGTCTTTTGACTAACTTGGGCAATATCATTCTATACGATTGGTATTGTTCTAAACGTGTTCTTGGTCTTGTGACCGTACAGCAGCAAAATTTCATTATGTCATTATTCATAAATGCTAAATTTCAGTTCTTGATTCACTTATTGAATTAATATTGATCATTTCATCTTGATGATTCGATTATTGATATTCATTCAGTTATTATGCATAATTCAGATAAAATTGTCTATGACTCTCCTCTATTCATTTGGAATTATTCATGATATCATTTATTGTTATACTTGCTGAGCTATTTAGGCTCACTCTTGCTCTCATTCATGACATTTCAGTTAAGCCAGAGAAGGCCGAAGGGTCGGGAGTAGATAAAGGGAAAGGAAAGGTCGGCCAGCACTAGAAGCTAGCTAATGTTGTATTTATTATTATATTTTGTATTATGTCAGATATGACAGTTGGATGTATAAAGGTACGTAGAACCTGGGAATAGTGATGTATGAATGTAAATGAAGTTTATAATTATTATTTTATTCAGAATGGTTGAATGAGATGACAGGGTAGAATAGATTATGTGAGCACCAAACCCGTGGTTCAAGGGACCCGGATTTGGGGGCGCCACAGGCTGGTATCAGAGCTGATAGGTTATAAACCTTAGGTGGGGGAAAACCTTAGGAATATGACCTTAAGAAATATAGTAAAACTCATTTAGAGTTCTAAGCAGTGAAGGGTGGGAGTTGTTAAGGGTACAATTTCCACAATATGTATTATGTATTATGTGTTACATGTTATGTGTTTTAAGAATAAGGAAAATTGCAGTGAACTGAAATAGTTGTTCTTGTGATTTTATAGTATGCCAGAGATTGGAGAATCCAGTCGGGCTGCAGGAGAAGAGGAACCTAGAGACATCCAAATAGATGTGATGACGAGAGTACCAGCTATGGCAATAGTACCAGTTGAAGGTAGTGAACAGGAGGAGGATAAAAAGAAAAGGAAAAGAATAGAAAAGAAAAAGAAAAGCAAGCATACAAGCTCTCTTCCTTTCTCCATCTGAGAGCCACCCTCCACCACCGTAGTTTCCATAACCACCAAGAAGGAGAAATATTGGGGCCATCAAGGGCATGAAAAACTTCAAGGAAGGTTGATCGAGTTAAGGTTTTGAGCTATTAATTGGACGTCAGGCAAGTTCTTCAGTCCATTTTATGTTAAATATTGGACTGTTATGATATGTAATTCTTGTTTTAACTACATACAAATTTTGTGTTACGTGATACGTGATTAATATGACCACAATGTGTATTTTTGTGGAACGATATGAATATATATGAGATATATTGCTATAGTATAAACACAAGCACATGATGTATGACACACACCAAACATGATAAGGTATGTGTTACGTGAAGCATAAACTGTTGAACTTATTGAGTCATTGTGCTCATTACTTGCTTAATAAATATTTTTGCCGGTAAAGATATAAATTTCAAGAAATATAGGATTATAACGGATTTTTCCTAAAAGGTTGTGAACGTTATTATCAAACGTTTATATTATGAGCCAATATGGATAATTTGTCACAGTTATATGGATGTTTTGTATGTACCTATATGTTGGATCCGGATAGGATGAATAGTGTTAAATTATAAGCCGTGATTATTCAAGGCAGTGAATACGGTAAGATGTATTATAAAGAGATATGATACAAAGGATAATTGTGTATTTATAATCAACATTAAATTTTAAATGTTGAGCATTATGATAGTTGTGAGAGAACGAAAAAGTAAAGGTTGCGATCCAGGGACTAGGATCGAAATGTAAGGATTTTAGATATCCAAATATTTTAATACAATGATTGAATTGAGAAGAAGAAAAAATTATATCGAAAATTTGGTAATTGATAATTTAAAGTCAATTTAATGGATTAAAGAAGGTAATCAAAGATTTATTAACGGACAGAAATTTGGACGTAAGGAAGATAATGTATAATAAATATGAAATTTAAGGTAATAAAGTGGGTCGAATTTCGGGGTCGTTACACAAATTTTGAAATAAAATTTTCATATTTTTTTGAAAATTATACTTAATCAAACTACTTTTGCATGAACTCTAATGCTGAAATGAACAACCCTATAAAACGGAACATAAAGAGATTACGAGTATTGCAAGTTGATCGAATGGTCACCTGGCATATCAAGACACAGCTGGCGTGCCAATGTATGGATGAGATGTCCATCACTTTAATGACAGACTGATCCACTGTCAGTGGTTTACAGTATGAGGTACTCTGGGAGTGAAGTACTGTTAAACCGGGATCCATGTTCGCTCAGCATATTATGAAAATCCATCACTTTAGTGGTTTGCGGTACGAGGTACTCTGGGAGCGAAGTACTGTTAAACCGAGATATGTGTTCATTCAGCATATTATGAAAGTTTTTCCAAAATAAAATTTTAAATTTCTCTACTCTTATGAAGATTGGATGGTAGGATGGGGTAGCATTTTTTTTTATTGTGAGCGATAATGAAAGTGAAAATTGTGAAGCAAAGAAATTATGAAATGTGATGAATTAGAAAATTGCAATGTGCAATGACCATGAGAAAGGAAGGAAAGAAAGATATGTTGAATGAATGCAAATGAAATATGTATGTTGCAAATGAATGAGATATAAGTACACAACAATTTCGAGGTCGAAATTTTTGAAGGAGAGGTCAATGTGAGACCCCATGATTTTTAGAGTAATTCCAAATAAGGATTATGATGAATTAAGTAAATGTTAGCATTTTAAAACCTAATGTTGAATGATAGAGGTATTAAGGAATGATTTATGACGTAAGCAATGTGCTAAATGACTTTTGTGGTTGACTGAATATGTTGGATATATTACAAAGAGAAATGGAATGTGAAGAAGATTTATGAATATGAATTAAGAAAAGAAGGTTGAATGTGCACTAAATGATGTGCAATAGAAAGTATAAAATAAGTGAGAATTTTTAGAGTAATTCCAAATATGGATTATGATGAATTAAGTAAAGGTTAGCATTTTAAAACCTAGTATTGAATGATAGAGGTATTAAGGAATGATTTATGATGTAAGCAATGTGCTAAATGACTTTTGTGGTTGACTGAATATGTTGGATATATTACAAAGAGAAATGGAATGTGAAGAAGATTTATGAATATGAATTAAGAAAAGAAGGTTGAATGTGCAGAGTATAAATCATGTGCAATAGAAAGTATAAAATCAGTGAATTGAGTAAGGGTAGATACGATTAAAGAAAGGAATTTTTTTTTAGAGAATGATAAATTATCTTGATAAGTGCATCAAGAAACGAGTTAAAGTTTTATTAATAAAATTTTTAAAGAATTATGAAATGTAATATTATAAAGAAATTGTAAAGTGGGCTAAGAGTTGAATACTTTGATAGTTATGATCATTATGGTATTATCCATTAAAGATGTGAGTTATGGATAATAAGAGGTAAGTTATGATTATTAGTGAGTTTAATTGTTATTTAACAAGATAAATGTATAGCAAGGTGCTATAAATGAAATACATAAAGTTATTATGGTAATTATGATTCCGAGGACGGAATCCTGTTAAGGGGGGGGGGGGGGGGGAAGAATGTGAGAACCAAATTTTTTGGAATTTCTTTAATAAAATTAAATCAGAATTTAATTAACAAAATTATCAAGGTTATTTAAATTACTTATGATTGAGATATTTTATGTAAATTAAAGTGTGTGATGAGATTTAATTGATAAATTAAATCTGTACAGAGATCATGATAAATTGTTTAAAAATAATTTATTAAGAATAAAAGAAATTTCATGTAATAGTATGATAAAATTGTATAATTAAATTATTATGGAGGAAGCTGGAAATTATTTAAGAAGAAAAGGTAATTATATAAATTATATAATAATAAATTATGTAATTTATATAAGAAAATTTAAGTAAAATATCAAGGAATTAATAATTATATAAATTATATAAGAATAATTATATAATTTATATAAGAGGATTCAATTATTTGAGAATAGAAGAAAATAAAAAATAATGAGGGAATTAATAAATATATAATTATTGATTATATAATTAATCGATAATTATGGAGAAAGTTTGAAAATTAAATAAATGAGGAGAATGTAATTATATAATTTATATAATAATAAATTATATAATTTATGTGAGAAAAATTAATGTAAATAGTAAGGAAATAGTAATTATATAAATTATATAAAAATAATTATATAATTTATATAAGGAGAATACATTAATTAAGAAAGAAAATATAATTGTACAAATGGTACAATATTTTATTATATGATGTATATTTAAAATGGGTTAAATAGTGAAGGAAATTGAAAAATAAATGAGAGAAATTATTATTTTAAATTGTTAAATTGAGGATTATGTAAAATGGAATTGTTTTAAATTTTATGGATGATAATATTTTAGAAACGTAGACATATTGATGTAACATGTTGTCCATGTAACGAAGTAAAAAAAAATATGAAAAATAATTTCTATATGTTATATGAATTATTTTATGAATTTTGGAGGTATAAACTTCCTTATATAATTACATGCATGTTATTATGTGTTTGCAAAATTTGTTAAGTAAAGTACCTAAAAGAGGTCTAGATATTATTTATAAATCATGTTATGATTTTTGGTGAATTAAAATAAATATTTTATATACATTATATAAAATATTTATTACACGAAATAAATACGTAATGTATTAAAATAATTAACTATGCATGATTTTGTGCTATCCGAATTGGTAAAGTCGGTTGTGGCGTGGGTTTAGGTCGGTGGACTTGAACAAGTTTTAAAAGTAACTCATGCAATTAAGCTTAATAAGGAAAGAGAGGAAAAGGATAAAAAAAAAAAACAAAAAAAACAAAAAACAAAAACACAACACAAACCATATCATCTTTCTTTTCTTCCACCACCACCACCATCTAACCACCACCACCACCGAGAACCCCATAGCCACCAAGAAAGGAAAATATTTGATGTCAACCAAGTGAAAAATAAGTTTCAAGGAAGGTAAAACAATTAATTTTGTTGGTTTATTTTGTGTTTTGGTAATAAATTAATTTTATGAAAAATTAGTAAATAATTAGAATAATTATTCTATATAATTTTTGGATGTATATATGTGGATTATATGATATTTAGAGTAATTATTGTGGGAAAAATTGGATCAAAACATGAAATTTTGGAAATTAAAATGAACAGTCTCGGACAGTAGCTATTCTGTTCATTTTGGTGCAGAAATTGGAAAACGTTTCTTCTACAAAGTTGTAGAGAATTAAATTTTGTGTAGAATGGACTTAAAATTCGTAATTTTCTGATAAACGAGCTAATTTCTATGAATTTCGGAAGATTTAGTGCAGTGTGATCTGTCCAAATCCTGTCCATTTTGGTGCAGGATTTGGAAAATTTTCCTTCTACAAAGTTGTATATAATTAAATTTCATGTGGAATGGACTTAATATTCTTAATTTCCGGATAAACGTGCTAATTACTATGAATTTTGGAAGTTTCATTGCATTAAAATTAAAATTTAATTACTAAAATTATTTTTGTGCTGAAATTTGTTCTGGACAGCATTATTGTTATATTATTCCAGAATTTTTCAAAAATGTTGGTAATTTATTGAAGAACGTAGTATTTATTGTATTTTTTAAGGCTATTTAAAGTTAATGTAAAAATAAGTGAAAATTCATGAAAAATTCTATGAATGTTGAAAAATTACAAAACTTGGTGGAAAAATTGAGAATAATATAAGATAAATATTGATGGCGTTTGGGGAATACAAAAGTATGTTGAATGATTATTTATATTTTAAAAGCTATTAAATAATAGTTTATATATATATAAATAATTACAGAAATTTGTCGAGTAATCCAGAAATTATGAAAATTGGTCAAAAGTCTAGGATGATATTCCAGAGACTTTAAAAGGTTTAGTGGACAAACGTGATGTTGGGATTATATTTACCTCTTTTAAATATTAAACCATTGATGTACGAATCGAGATAAATTACCAGGAAATAAACATGAGCGAACGAATATCTTGGGATATATTCGGCAAGTCAATTGACATGTACGGTATATGTTATTAACCTAAACTGACGTGTTGTTGTTGTAACTGACTATATTTAAAATAATTATAGGTCGTGCAATACGTTTTTGTTCGAGTTACGACTATTAGTGAACTACGGACCGATGCAAGTTCTCCAGTATTTAATATTAATTGTTATATGATGTTATATATTCAAATGCATATAGAAATTATGTGTTATGTGATATGAGGTTAACATGATCGTAATGTGTATTCGGTGCAATGATGTGCTTATATGTGAAATAATTTAATGTTTTCTTGACATAATTGCTAATATGGAGTAAATATGATGCACATGAGATTTATTGATTTACTAGAAGCACCACACATAATGTATGAAAAACACCGAGCATGTTATGTTATGTGCTATGTGCACACTGTTGAACTTGCTGAGCCGTTGTGCTCATTCTTGCATGATATAAACTTTTGCAGGTAAAGAAATAAATTTCAAGAATATCAGATTATGTTAGAGACGGATTACCCTAGAAGACTGTGAGCGTAATTGTTATATTTTCAATATCGTAATTCAATATGGGTAAATTTGCTAAGGTTATATTGATGTGTTGTATGTACATATAAATTGGGTCCGGATAGGACGAATAGAGTTAAATTGTGAACTATAATTGTTCAAGATAGTTGTTACGATAGAGACTATTATATGTCTAATTAAGAATTATGAAACAAAGATTATTGTACAGATATAAACAATATTAAATTTTGAATGTTGAGCTTACGAGACTTGTACAGAAAAGAAAAAGTAAAGGTTGCGATCCAGGGACTAAGATTGAGATGAAAAGATTTTAAATGTCAGCATATTTTAATACAATGATTAAGAAAAGAGAAAAATTTATACCGAAAAAATTTGGTAATTGATGACGTAAAGTCAATTAATTGATTAATTAAGGTGATTAAAGATTTATTAACGGACCGAAAATTGGATATTAAGGAAATAATGTTTAATAAACATGAAATTCAAGGTAATAAGGTTGGTTTGAATTTCGGGGTCGTTACAAGTACAAATTAAAGTTACATTTTAACCTAAAGAATTAAATGAATGATGTTTGTGTGGTTCATATTTCCACATCCACATTTTTGTTATTGTGCGCTGAGAATTTTTTCATTGGCACAAAATTGTGGCCCATTTCCATAACTTAAAAATAAAATATTTTTGAAGACTTCATAATACCGCACTGTAACAGACTAACGTTGAGAATTTCATCGTTTTACCATTCCACACCATATTTGACAGTGTGACAATGATTCCATAAATATATTTTGATATTTTCAAATAATTTTTGTCTAGCCGAATCAATTGACATAGACCCATGAACACGGAATTTAAAAACTTAACGTTCATAACTTGAGCAAATCATTTCTGATACACTAAAGTACGAGAATAAGCATAATTTCAAAACATTTGATGATCTAGCATAGCTAAAAGATTTAGATTGCTTATTCAATCCTAATCACCTTTCCTTTCTTTCCTTTACTCCTTCAATCATTACTTAACAGCTCTATCTCTTTTCTATTTCTTTAATCCTAGCCAATCTATGAGAACTAATGCTCTCGCTCTATGGTTTTCTTTTTTCCCCATTGTCTATCAAACTTACCACACATTATGAGATCAAGAACTTACCGTAATAATATGAGTTTAGGAACTTGTCCTATTAATATGTAGTTCAAGAATAAATCTAGAACTGTCTATACGCTTAGGGGCTCAAAAACATACCATACGATTATAAGTCAAGAATTTTACCATAAAAGTGAGTTTTAATAACTTGAAACTAACCTTAACCTTTCTCAATTCTTACGTATCAGGTATATATAGAAGAAAAGATTCACCTTTTTCACTATACATCACTAATACCATGACCCAACCTAGATCTCCACTAATTATCATTATAGGAAGCTAAGTGGTCATGAAACTAAGCACAAATCATTGCCCATACAAAAAAATTATACAACTCAGCCACTACCATAAGTCCTCAATGAAAATCCCACATAACTCTAACATTTTCTTAACCTTCTTTTAGCCTTTCGTTAGCCTTTCTTTAGCCTGATATAAATTTTTTCTATTCACATCTTACTATTTATAACTCATCAAGAGTTTCTTTTTCCTAGATCATCTTATGATCCCATAACTCCTTACCGTTTCTCAATATATTAACTTAAGATATCCTTTACCATTTCTTACTCATGAATTTCTAAAATTTATTTCCTCCTTACTCAACTCTACTAGAGTTCTTTTTTTTTTTTTTTACCATTTCCTTCTTTCTCACAAAAGTCATAGCCTATGGTACTGTGACGACCCCAAATCCGGATTCCTTGAACCTCGAATCCGGTTCAACACGAGTACAACATTTTCCTTATTGTTCATGAATTACAACAATATTATAACATCTCTTTCTATTCCAGAATCGAAATCTTTATACATTCTTAGTATGTCTTAATATCATACATGATACGACATTCTATTACAATCAACTTGTGTATTTAACACTCATATAACATACCAACTAAAGTCTTATACTACACAATCGTTTACCTGTTCACTTCGGGCTAATATCTACAACGAATACTTAGATCTTCGGTGAAAGTAATATGCTTTCCTGTTTCTTGATCCTTATCAAGACTTCAAATACTTGTGCTATCTGAAAATGTTGGTTTAAGCAAGAGTGAGCACGACGACTCAGCAAGTTTAACAGTTACACATAACACATTACATGCTTCACATATATACATGTTTTGTATCTTATTCTTGCATCATGCTTTCCGTATTAATAATACTTCATATCTCTTATGCATCATATATAATAATCAACTAGCACTTAGCAAATCATGCTTCAATCTTGTACATAGTTTTCATGTAGTCATACCACATGCTGTTCATCTACCACAAACATCATCAATATAACTTCATATTATCAACTTAAATCACATTATAACATATTATTGCACATAGGAGCAAGTTCTGAAAAACTTGTCTGGTTTGCTTCTACCAGTTATGCTTATTTGCGTCTCTCGTTCAACCTACAATTTATATAGGAAATTGACATAATCATTAGATGTAATGACTATTACTTAGCTTTTATATAAGACTCTAACTTTAAATCATTAACTCTTAAGATGTCCGACAAACGAACCCTTAAGTTTCGGACAAAACCCTAGCCCAACCCCAGTTGGACATGTCGGGTATGCTCATTTAACTTATATATTCACTACACGTTCATCGTACGACCTACTTTGAATAAGTTGTCTAAATTAATCACAATGGACTATTTACATCTGTTTAATTCAATTAAACTTTCTTCTTTTACATAACTTAATTATTTGGACATTTAACAATGTACCAAATATCTCAAAATATTATCTACATTTGATAATATACAACTACATTCAAATATTATTAACTATTTAATAATATATTAATCACTTATTGATATTATTAATCATTTAATAATATTTTAATCACTTATTAATATTATTAACCATTTAATAATATTTTAATCACTTATAAATATTATTGTCCATTTAATAATATTTTAATTACTTATTAATATTATTAACCATTTAATAATATTTACATTGCTTCTTAATATTATTAACCATTTAATAATATTTTAATCATTTACTAATGTTATTTCTCATTTAATAACTTTTTAATCATATACTAATATTATTGATCATTTGATATTAATTACTCATTGTCTAATATTATTAATCTGTTAATAATATTTTAATTAATAATACATTTTCTGAAACCGGCGACTGAACCGAGGTTCAGGGCCTGAACACACTGTTTGGGCTGGCAGCTCTACGATCGTCGAGTGAGGGTCACTCAACGATTTTTCAAGACTGGCCCAGACTGCTCTACTAGCAGCACTCTACTACCAACTCTACTACCAGCAGTACTCTACTACCAGCAGTACTCTACTACCAGCAGCATTCTACTACCAGCAGCATTCTACTATCAGCAACACTCTACTACCACCAGCACTCTACTACCAGCAGCACTCTCTAATATTCTATCTACAGACTTGGTTAAGTCATTCATTGGCTGAAGAGTGAGCTCTACGATCAGAGTGCAACCACTCTACGATCTCAATGACGAAGTCACTCTACGATTTTCACTGCAACTAAGGAAAATTCCCATTTTTACACTAACTTCATACAACATACCAACACTCATTTTAACCTTTCTGGTTTACTCTTTAGACTAACAAAACGTCTAATACATTACCTAAAGATATTCTGATTTTGAAAACAGATCCTTGGACAGAAGGTTTAACCACCTTGGTTTTCTTAGACTTTTAGTCAAACACTCGGTGAGCATACGGGAATATCTTCATAAACTGATTATTTACAGTAAACAAATACTCTTCCACCCCTACTCCAACCTTGTATCGCCTGAACCCTTCATGGTCCTTAACACAGGTTTCACCCAATAGAAAACGACATCTAAACCAAATAATAAGCCAATACACCAGTCCATTATAAAGTTTTATGAACATGAACATTGAGTACAGACCAACTGTGGTTCAGACTCATAATGTTGACTAGGTAAAATAACCAAAACCATGATTCTAGTTCTGATTCAATCATTAACTAGTTTCATCAACATTTTTGACTATCGAGTTTACATTACTCTTATTTAAACATCTCATATGCAACTCTAGCATATTCTGTTTCCTTAATCCAACCTAAGATAAAACCAGTTAAATGAATAAAGATAATATCAAAATAACCGGATAATACCTTCAATCTTTGACAGATGATTTACATTCAGATTATGCCTTCTCCGAACAGCAAGAACTCCTTTGAAGTTTGCATTTACTTCTCAAGCTCAATATCTCTCTTAGCCTAAATGAACGGGAAGGAGAAATGAGAGAATGACTAGTTGATGGACATTTTGATTGACCATATGAATGACTAGGGTTGGTGGGGAGTTGTTAAACCACTTTACACGCAAAAATTAACCAGCAAGTAAGTTTTATGACCATGTGGGCCCCAAAATTCGGGATTGCTACATTATTTCACCAATTTATCTTTATTTTTATATCCTATATTATTATATAAGTATCCATATATATATACACCAATATATATATATATACATTGACCACAACTTTGACTTAGTTTGGGCTCCACATTGGACTTAGGAATTAAATCTATTGGGCTCATCATTTAATTTATTTTGGCTCAATTTAATTATTCTATTGGGCTAACATTAAATACCCTATGTTACATTTAATTAAAACAAGCATTGGACTTGATTAATTATTACATGAATCAAGGTTTATGTAACTACAAAGACTACTAGGTTAATTAATTTGACCTAGCTTAATACCTCAATTTGAATTAAAATATAATCCAATTAGACTTGCATTAGATTATTCTACCATCTTGGGTTACTCTACATTTCCATTGAGCTTGCTACACCATTTCATTGAGCTAGTCAATTAAATCAATATTGGGCTCTATACCACAACTTAATAATTAAGTTAATTACTTAATTAATTAACTAACTTCTTAATATTGTCATTCTAGACAATCATCCTAAATTTTTCACAACTTTAATTCATGAACTATATAATTAACTCAATTAATTATATTACAGGACTTTCCTTTCTAATCCACACTTAAACTAATTAACTTTATTAGTTTTATTGAGTATCAACTACTTATCTTCTTATTTGACTAATAAGCACACTTTAGGTAGATATATTAATATAATCCCTTTCACTTTTCAATTGAATTTATTTTCTTAATAAATTCTCTACACGCATCATTAAAATATTCTTACATTTAATTTATAACAAATCAATTATGTTAAAAAAAATGTTTACCCATTTTCTACACATCTTACTTCTCAAATTCTAGGTTTTAAACATTAACCTTTAATTAAATCAATTAAGATCTTATATAAAATCTTGAAAATATCTGGGATATTACAGGTACTCTTACCTAAGGACTATAACCTATCTGCTCTGATACCAACTGTGAGGTCCCCGAAATCCTCGAATTTGCTACAGGCGATCTCGTACATTGAACACAACCTTTTTCCTTTTAAAACTATATCATTAAATCATAATACAGTTCATAAACCTATTTATTTAAACTTACATCCATAACATGTCTCAGAATCGCAATCTTCACATTCCTTTCCTTAGAACTCAGATCATAAATGCATAAATCATGACTTAGTCTATTACATTTCAAAATAATATATCTTATGATTTATCTTATTTTTGTGACGACCCCAAAATCGGGTTCCATAACCTCGGGTTTGGTTCTCATTATCCAGCACATAATAACAACTAAATACATAATCTTCATTTAAATTTCGCGGAATAATACATAAAGACTCCTTATAAAAAGGACTACAATCCCAAGGTCTACAACCTTAACATAAATAGTTCATATCTTAAGGGATTACAAAAGATTTACAAACTATAATTACATATTTAAACAATAAATTAACATGCCATAATCTAATCTAAGCTGTGACATCCCAGATTTTTGACAAGATTTTTAAATAAGGATCTTGGTTAATTAAGTAAATGTTAGAAGTTAAAACCTAGTTTAGAAGGACAAAAAGTATTATGAGGTGATTAAATTTAGATTAAAATTTAATTAATATGTTAAGAGGTTGAATTTGTAAAGAATAACTCTTGATGTAAAAAGGGGTCGATAGAGCTTATAAGGACCAATCACTAATTTAAAAGTACATTAGTGACTCGATATTTGAAGGAATTATAATAAATATAAATTTTAATAGTTGAATGGTAATATAACAGAATAAAGGCAAAAAATAGAATGAAATAACTATGATTAGGTAATTAGAAAGAAATTATTGTAAGACACGGTGTTGTGTCAGAATGTGGTAGATTGAATGTATATATATATATATATATAAGTAAAATGATGAAAAATATGTAAATTAAACTCTGATTATGGATATTAATAACTAGTTTAATGAATAGGTCGTGAGATGCTAGGTTACGAGAATGACAAGGTAATGTATGGCAGTATGTGCTGAAAGGAAGGGTCAATTTAACATAATCCATAGATTAGGGATTAAAGGAATAATAAGGTTAATGATTTTTGAATGTTTTGAAATTATTAAGGAATTAATATTAATTGATTGAAATAAATTATGTATTTATACGACGTGTAAATACAGAAGGTAATACTCTAAAATATGAGTAGAAGGAATGTAGAATGCATGTATGATGCAAATTGTCATATGTATATTAAGTAAATGAATGTAAGGATACAAAAGTCGTAAAATTACTATATGAGTGTAAAAGGGATAAATGATGATGGATTTTGATAATTCGGTCAAGGTTCGCTTTTCAAGAAAGCGGTTTATGAAAAAAATGAGAAATTCGACTATTTGAGATGTCGGGAATTAAAATTGATTAAATGTGGAACCGAGAAGGTTTGTAGGAAATTAAAAATGTAATCGTAGTTATGTAAAAGTTATTTAATCGATTTACGATTAAATGACTAATTAAGCTATAAAATGAGACTATGTGAAGGTAACACAGTGAAAAATGAATGACCTAGTCGGTCAATTCAAAGAAAAATTAATTTAAATGAGCATGAAATGAATTAATGGAAGGAAAGTATAAAAATTTACTTAAAAAGGAAATTTGCATGGAAATGAAAATTCTAGGAAATTTGGCTTTTGACCAAATTGCCCTTAACAATTTTGTTAATGACCTTTGTGTCCTCAAGGGCAAAATGATCAAAATACCCTTGACAAATTAAGTAATGATCGTTGTGTTCCAAGAGGTGAAATGTCAAAAATGCCCTTCATTAATCATGTAAAATGACCAAAATACCCTTGGGTTGATTTAGCTATGGTTAAGTTAAGTTAACTCAATTTGAGTTAACTCTCATAAATTGCAAGCAAGAGCTCTTCTCCTTCATTTCCATTTTTACTGAAAATAGCCCTAAGAGAGAGAAGTCATGGAAGCATGGAAGAAAGCTTGAAGTTCTTGAGCTTGGATGCTTGGATGGTCATGGAGCAAGAAGGAAAGAAGAAGGCCTCGACATGGTGAAGCTTTCTATGTAAGAAGATTGAGTATCCATGAAGGTTTAAAAGTTTTCTAAACTAAACTTAGATTTATGTATGTTTAAACATGTATGTATGGTTAATATCATAACTTATGGAAGAATATATGTATAGAGTTAAAAGATTTTGATGAAACTTTAAGCTATAAGGTTGAGTATGGTGATACGTGGGTTAATTGCTTGAAATAAAGCATGTTAAATACTTAAATGTATAGAAAGTTTGATTTTGAGAGCTAAAATTAGCTATTGTTGTAATATGTTAATATAAACATATTTTGAAAGTAAAGAAGTTTGGAACAAGTCTTATATGTGTAGTATAAGGCCACAAAGTTGATAAATAAACTAATTATGAGTGTATGGAAAGTGAAATCTAAGAATTGAAAAATGAAATTTTAAGTAAAGTTGATGAAAATTCAACTTAAAGGTGATTTTTGACAATTTTGAGTAATTAATGGTGAAATAAAGTCAAATGAGTTAGTTTTATGTTATTACACGTGTCTACATTGATTTGGTAGTCAACGGATGAAAGTTAGAACAAAAATACAATTAGAGCGATCGAAATCGATCGTTTCGGCCTAAAATGGATTTTTACGGATAAATCCCGCCTTGAGCAACACAAAGTTGATTTAAAGGTCTAGACCTGTCTTATATGAGATATATGAGCTTTACACACACACACACACACACACACACACACACACACACACATATATATATATATATATATATATATATATATATATATAAATACATATCTCATTCATATACTTCACATTACCACGTAACACCATTTAAATAATAATTTATGCACATCCACAACTATTTTAAATATCAACAATTTAATTGTACAATTTCATGAAATTTCTCTTATTCTTCATAAATTGTTATTAAATAATTTATTTACTTTTCGATTATGTTTACTTAACATAATTTATCACTATCTCTGTACAGATTTAATTTACCAATTAAATCTCATCACACAATTTAAATCACATAAAATATATCAATCATAAATAATTTAAGCAACCTTGATAATTTTATTAATTAAATTCTTATTTAATATTATTAAAGTAATCCCGAAAATTCGGGTCCTCACATTCTTCCCCCTGTAACAGGATTCTGTCCCCGGAATCACAATTAACGTAATATCCTTACGTACTTATTTACAACTATTTGCTATACTTTTATCTTGATAAATAATCATTAATCCCAATAATAACCATAACTTACCTCTTTAGTAGATGTAACTCACATCTTTAATGGATGACACCATAATGATCGTAACAGTCAGAGTATTAAATTCTTAACTCAATTTACAATTTCTTTGTAATATTAAATTTTACTATTCTCTAAAAAGTTTTATTAATAAAACTTTAGCTCGTTTCTTGACGTACTTATCAATAAAGTTTCTCATTTTCTGAAAAATTTTCTTTCTTTAATCGTACTTACCCTTACTTAATTATCTTATTTCATATTCTCTATTGCACACTATTTATATAAACATTACTCTGCATGTTCCACCTTCTTTTCTTAATTCATTTTCATAAATTTTCTTCACATTCAATTTCTCTTTGTAATATATTCAACATATCTTTCTTTCCTTCATTTCTCATGGTCATTGCACACTGCAACTTTTTTAATTCATCACGTTTCATAGTTTCTTTACTCCACAAATTCTATTTTCATTATCACTCACATCTAAAAATGCTATCTCATCCTACCATCCAACCTCCATAAGAGTAGAGAAATTTAAAAAAAAAAATATTTAGAAAAAAAAACTTTTCATAATATGCTGAATGAATACATATCCCGGTTTAACAGTACTTCACTCCCCAATTACCTCATACTGCAAACCACTGACAGAGAATTTATCTGTCATTAAAGTGATGGATATTTCATCCATAGGTTGGCACGCTAGGTGATCAGTCTGCAATGCCCATATTTCGGTATGCCAGGTGACCATTCGATCAACCTGCAATACCCGTAATCCCTTTATGTCCCCTTTTTACAGAGGTTGTTCATCTCAGCATTGGAATTTATACAAGAGTAATTTGATTGGGTATAACTTTCAAAGAATATGAATTCAATAAATACATTTTAAAATTTGTCTAGCTGAGTCAAATAGCTTAGACTTATATTTCATCAACGTTTGTCTAGCTAGATCAATTAGCATAGACTTACTTTTAACAATTTATAACCTGTAGAGGTTTTAAAACATCCATCATGCCAAAACTTTTCAAAGCGTCTAGCCGAGTCAAATGACATTGACATGTAGCTTTTACATACTTTCATAAAACCAAAATCATTTATGACTTCATGTTACTGTATCATCTTGACAATACGTTGAGAATTTCATTGTTAATAATTCCTACACCATACTTTATGGTGCCGAATTATCTAATGATGTCATAGTACCGTACCATCTCAATAACACGTTGAGCATTCTGCCATTCATCATATGTACACCGGACTAAAAGGTGCATTGATGATTCTTTTGAAATACATTTTGTCGTTCAAAATATTTTTGTCTAGCCGAAACAAGTAGCATAGACACCTTTTAAATCGCTTAAAAACATTAAAAATTATTTTAGTTTTTTTTATCATACCGCGACAGGCAACGATGCGTAAATACACACACCCTTGTTACCGTGCATGCATGATAATAAAATTCATTTGCATTTTTAAAAGCACATTAGTGCGAAGTTAGCTTGAGGCTAAAAATTTTGAAGTATAACAAAGCTAGAAGAGTGGGAATACCCAAAATTCTAAAACATTCTCCTTTTACTTCTTCACCTAATTACTGTATTTATTACTAGGACTTATTATTTATCATACTAAAATTTCTGGCTACTCCAATTTTTTCTATATCCCATATAGTTCATCAAACTTACCACACATTATGAGTCCAGGAACTTACCACAAGAATATGAGTTTAGGAGCTTGTCCTAGCAATACGTAGTCTGAGAACATATCAAAGACTGTCCATATGTTGAGGGGCTCAAAACATACCATACGATTATGAGTCATGGACTTACCATACCATATGCATGAGTTTTAAGAACTTGTTCCTAAACTTAATATTATCTATCTATCAAATATACCTACGAGATAAGAATCAACTCCTCAACATCTGTATACCGATAACGTGACTCTAACATTTCAATGATTATCACATAATAACTAAGTGAACACAAGTCCCCTGCCCATACAAAGGATTGTGCAACTCAGTCACCACGTGAGTCCTCAATTGAAATTTTGTACCCAAGCTTTCTGCCCCCTTATCATAACATTTCTGTATTTTATGTTTCATCATTCTCTGAGTTCATCTCGTACTATTTCATAGTACCATCAAGTTATACTTTTTAGATCATTAACAGGTCTCTCTGTTATTTCACAGTCTCATTGGATCACATCGTGATCTTATTTTACAATCTATTCATTATTCAATTTCGTTATCTCGTGATTATATCGTAGTACGATCCTCTTACTATTCCTGATCATGTTATTATGATCTCTTTCTATGCTTTTTAGATTACTTTGTCATCTTTATTGCTTGAATCACGTGTCTCCTGATTTTCTTTGTGATTCATCTTTGAATCATTTCAAATATTCTTTCAAATATATTCTTAATTCTTACTTATGAATTTTCTCAATTCGTTACTTTCATTCAAATCTTTTAATCCACTGTCTATGTCTTTCTTACTAAGGTTATAGCCTAAGGTATCGTTTACCCAAAGTTTATAATCTCCAGCTCTGATACCATCTGTAACGACCCCGAAATTTGACAAACCTTATTACCTTAAATTTCATATTTATTATACATTATCTTCCTAACGCCCAAATTTCGGTTCGTTAATAAACATTTAATCACCTTATTTAATTCGTTAATTGACTTTACATCTTCAATTACCAAATTTTTCGGTGTAATTTTTTTTTCACTATTCTATTAAAATATTTTAGCATTTGAAATTTTTACATCACGATCCTAGACCCGGGATTGAAACCTTTACCTTTTCTTTTCTTTCATGATAAGTATTCTTTAATAATCAAAATGCATAACTAAACCTTATTTATCCGAACAAAATTCGACATATATATAACTCTTGAATTATAACCACTCACTCTACTAATTTAACCATATCTAGTTTTTATATATAAAAATATATATACAGCAATTACATTTGCAACTTTCACTTATATCGCACATAGTCTCTAATCATGATTTAATACTCCTGAAGTCTCATTTTTACATGCAGAATTTATATTATGCAAGAATGGGCACTACAACTCAGCAAGTTCAACAGTTTACACATAACACGCTTCAAATATCACATAACATAATATGCTTTGTGTGTGTTATACATCACGTGTTGTGCTTTTAAGAAAGCAATATATTTCACGTGCATCATATCTAACTAAGATTAACAATTGCCTAAATAAGACATTGCACAACTTCACATATAGTCACATAATTGCACCGAATGCACATCGCGGTCATATCAACAATAGATGACATAACACATAATTTTATATACATTTGAACAAAAGTTAATATATGTAATATCCCGAATATTTAAATGAATTAGAAATAAAATATCTAATATTTAATAAATGTTGGAGTTTGATAACCTAGTAGTGGCAGATAAATAGAGATCCAAATTAAATTTAATGGACTAACTTAGATTTGGTGATATCAAATTTTTGATAAGTTAGTGAGTACAGTGATAATTCAATAAACTTGGCTAATAACAAGTCTAATTAAATTAAGAGAATTAATTAGTGGAGTTATGTAATTATGCGACGTGATTGCGTGTAAATTAAATATGTATTTATATGAATATATATATATGTGCATATTTAGTAACATAATTTAATGGTTAATTAAATTGTGATAAATAAATAGATTAATATTAAATTAATCCGAATTGAATTAAAAGGTTTATTGTGGAATTAATTATATTCATTAATCAACATTTATGCAAATTATTGATAAATTATTTGTGAGGAATAATTATGTAAGTTATATAATTATAAATTATATAAAGTAGTTGAATTAATTAAGGAAAAATAGTAATTATATATATTGTACAATATTTAATTTCATGTATATATATATATATATATATATATATATATATATATATATATAAAGGGATTAAATTAATTGACTAATTATAAATAGTAATATATTAAATGAATATATTCTATAATTAAATAAATCATTGTAAATGATTTATGGGAGTGAGAAATTTAATTATACAATTATTTGTGTAATATTAATTAAATAATTTAATAAATTATTTAAATAAGAAATTGAGTAAATATATTATTATTTTAATGTATTTTCGGGTAAATGGATTTATTTCCATAACTGATGAGAAACGAATTATTTAATGTAAATGTATTAAATAATTTAATTTATGGCCTAAATAATATATATTAAATTATATATTGTATTTATTTTAATTTCATAATTTATTGTGAAATTGTTTTTGATGTAAAGTAATGTGTATAAATAATATATATATATATATATATATATATATATATATATATATATATATATATATATATATATATATATATATATATATATTATTATTAGTGAACAAACCCTAAAGTTTTTAATATCAAAATAATTGATAAGTTTACTATTAATTAAATATTCAATTAAATAGAATATAATGAGTTAATTAAATTTTATAAATTAATTAATATGATTATTAATTGTTGTAAACAATGTGAAATATTAAGAATAATATTTATTAGTCCATTTAGTAATTTAATACTAATGGGTTAGAGTATTTAATTATTTATTCAATTTAATTATTTATTTAATCATGGATTGAATAATTAATGTGTAAATTATTAAATTAGCCAACATGGATCAATTAGTAGCCCAAGTGAAGAATAATAAAACTTGGCAAACTAGTAACCCAAACAATTTAATAGGAGCTCAATTGGTATTTTTAAATAAAGCCCAAAGCTTGAACCACTTGGAAAATAATTATGTAACTATTAATTATTAATAAAGTGAGCATTATGACAATCATTTTGGGACATAAAGAGCATGTGCCGGCAAGGATGAGAGAAAGAGAGTGAGTTGATTTTTATTTTATTTTATTATTTATTTATTTAATAATTAGGTTGCTTGTTTTAATTTTTTTGGTGAGTCTTTTCCCACAAAATCCTCACCAACTAAGTCATTGGCTAACTTTCTTGTGTAAGTATCCGGTGCATGATGGTCTAAAATATTAGATACAATATGTGTATCTAATATTTGGTAGGAGTATACTTGCATTAGTAAGACATGTATACTTCATTTTATTTTTTTCAAGCTAAAAAGAGCTAGAGAGCAATTGAGAGTATAAGCAATATTTGAGAGCAAAAATATCAAGAGAAGGAATTTTTGGTTTATGTCTTCAAGTTTCACAACCTATTTTGGAAGAAAAATGAAGATAATCATTAAAACAAGGTAATGGTTATTTTAAATGTAGTTTTGTTTTTAAATTAAATAAACCTACATGTGAGTATAAACATGTTAATATAGTTAATAATGTGTAGTAGTAATATTTATGCCATGCTTGAGTTTAATATGCTTGATTTGTATTTTGGTATAATTTATATGCTAAAAACATGTGTTTGGTGATGTGTGATTAAGTCTCAAAATAATGACCAAAAATATTTTTATAATATTTAGATTTAATGTTCTAATATTATAGAACATTAAATCATGAGAAAAACAAAGTTTGAATCACTCAAAATGGAGTTATATACAAAAAGTTATGATTTATAGTAGTTTATTTGGTATAATAATTTTTATGAAAAAAATAGAATTAAATAATGGAAAAATTAAATTTTCATGTTATAAATTATTATTAAGTGATTGATAATTTTTTTGGATTTTTATTGAAGAGTTAAAGCTTACTTGAAGGTATAATTTTTATTAAAGTGGTGTATTAAAGTTACTGTTCACGTTCTGCGAGAAGGAAAAAAAAAAAGGGACTGGCCGCGCAATGCGCGTCAGCCAATTATTTCTGCCAGACGCGAAGCCAAACGACGCCGTTTGGCGTATAAAAAAAAAAATAACCCGCGCTCAATGCGCGGAAGTCGATTTCAGGTTTTTCAAAACGGCACCGTTTTGGTCATGCTCTCTGTATAACGCGCGCAATGCGCGAGATCCCGTTTTTGCGGAATTTACCAGTTTGCCCCTCCGTTCAGTTTTTCTGCGTAATTACAGAAATGTCATTCGGGTAAATTTTAATTAATTTAAATATTTGAAAATTAATTTAAAATTATAACAAAAATAATAATAATACCAAAATGATATTGGGGAGAATATTTTTCATTAAGTTTAATATTTAAATATTTTAAATATTAGTCTAGTTAGCTAAACTTATGGTTAAGTTCAATAAATAAAGATTTCATTAATTATTTATTATTTAAAATGTTAATAATAAATAAAGGTGATAAATTAGAATTTTTTATTTAATTCCTATTAAATAATAATTAAAGAGAGATAAAAATTTATAAATTAATTATTTAAATAATAAATGAGGATAATTAAGTAATTAATTATTATTTAATTAATATTAAATAATGATTAATGGAAATTAAGTTATTAGATTAATAATTATTTAATTTAAATAATAAATAAGAATGAATAATTTGATTATTATTTAACCTTAAATAATAATTAAAAATTAATTATTATTTAATTGACATTAAATAATAATTAAAGAGGATTAAAATTTGTAAACTATTATTTAATTTTCTTAAATTAAATAATAAGTGAGGTTAATTACTTGGTTAAGTATTAGTTGATTAATATTAAATTAAAGAAGGTTAAAATTAAATCAATAATTATTTATTATTTAATTATTATTAAATAATAAGTAAGTACAATTAGTTATTATTTATTTTAAGTAATAACTAAATATAATTAATTAATTTCTATTTAATCAAGATTAAAAAGTAATTAAATAGAGATTGAGTTAATAAAACAATTTGAATTTAATTATGTTTTAATTAAACAATTGTAATAAGTTGTTTAAGGGTTTAATAAGTTACCAACACTTAAGAAAAATATTTTCTAACTTATTAAATTATTAACCTAATTTGATTGAGGGTCTATAAGGTTAATAATATCGTTTTGACTGATATAAATTATGTGTTACTACTTATGTGTGGTAGATAAGTTCCTTAGTGAGCGTATAGTTGTACAAATACGCTGTACTAATTATTAGACCAACTTTATTGATGTTAGGTCTTTCAAAGCCAGTTAGTTAAAGCTAGACATTAATTGTAGCTGACCAGACAAGCAAGTTTCCTAAACTCTACTCAATTTATATTCGAGCAGGATATATTATTTTATTATTCAAGTACCTAACTCAAACTCAAGTTATTATGTTTCAAGCATGCTATGGTTTAATTCTGTATAATTATTCCACCTCTTTAAATTGTTGATTCACACATAGTGCTTGTTAAATGTGTTCATCAGGTATGAAAGGCTGATCACCTTCATTACCATAAGGTTCAGTTAAATTTATTCATGGTCATTATTGACACTCAACATTAATTGATTCAGTCATTCAATTATTGAAATTATGATTCGTACTCTTTCACAATTATTATATTGTTGAAAATTCAAAAACTTATTCTTTCTTTCAATCATGATATATCGTTATTGTATTTAAACTTGCTAAGCAAAATCGTTGCTCACTCTTGCTATATCATGATAACAAATTTTAGAATAATACAAATGTTCGAGGAGAGACGGAGACAAAAGCAAAAGACAAGATTATAGTATTACGCATGATAACTAATTGGTTATATGATGTAAGTTAATTGTGTAAACCTTTTTATGAATCTGGAGGTATATGCGTAAGTTAAGGTTAGAAACCTTGGAAAATGTTGTAGAATACTCTGAAATAAATAATTTATGTTTATATTTTCCGCATTAGTTATAGAACATGTATGAAGATGATGTATCGTAACGTACCAAGTCTAAGGTACAAGGTACCCAGATTTGGGGGCATTACAATATACAGTAACAGATAAACAATTAACAACAAGTACTGAAGAACTTGCCTCGAGTATCACAATGTCCCGACTTAACTTGTAATTACTGAGTTAAGTCACTCCAGCTTATTCGGATCTAAAACCTTAATTCAAAATTCATAATTCACATTTCAGTGATATCTAAACACTAATTACCAATATCATACTATAAAAGTATAAACAAATTTTCTCAATCAATTCTCGACCCTCGCGTAAAAACTGTTATGCTTATTTATTAGTTAATTAACATGCGACCTATAATATTCCGACATCTCATGAGTCTACTAAACCTTCTAAAGTCTCTAGAATATTATTCTAGGTTTTTCAACCAATTTTTCAAAATTTCTGGATTATCCGACAATTTCCTGTAATTATATATATATGTATATATATAAACTATTATTTAATAGCTTTAAAAATATAAATAATTACTTAGCATACTTTTGTATCCCCCCAACACCATCAATATTTATCTTATATTATTATAAAAATTTGCCACTAATTTTCGTAATTTTTCAACATTCATAGAATTTTTTTTTTCACTTCGTTACATGGACAACATGTTTATGTTTCTAAAATATTATTTCCCATAAAAATGAAAACAATTCCATTATACAATAAACATAATTTAATAAATTAAAAATACTTTTTCTCCTCATTTACTTTCCATTTTCTTTACTATTTGACATACTATATAATAAAATATTGCACAATTTGTACAAATATATTTTCTTTCTTAATTAATGTAATCCTCTTATATAAATAATATAATTATTTTTATATAATTTATATAATTATTATTTTCTTAATACTTTACTTTAATTTTCTTATATAAATTATATAATTTATATAACCACTTTTTCTTCTTAAATAATTTACAAACTTCCTCCATAATTATTGATTAATTCTATAATCAATAATTAAAATTTTACTAACTCCCTCATTAGCTTTTAATTTAAATTTGGATTAATTTAAGTATTAATTCATTTATCTCCATAATTAAGAAAATTTATCAATATAACAATTGAACACACACACACACACACACACACACACACACACACACACACACACACACATATATATATATATATATATATATATATATATATATATATATATATATTACCTCATATTACCACGTAACACCATTTAAATAATAATTTATGCATATTCACAACTATTTTAAATATCAACAATTTAATTGTACAATTTCATGAAATTTCTCTTATTCTTCATAAATTGTTATTAAACAATTTATTTACTTTTCGATTATGTTTATTTAACACAATTTATCACCATTTCTATACAGATTTAATTTACCAATTAAATCTCATCACATACTTTAAATCACATAAAATATATCAATCATTAATAATTTAAGCAACCTTGATAATTTTATTAATTAAATTCTTATTTAATATTATTAAAGTAATCCCGAAAATTCGGGTCCTCACACCAGCGAAGTCTGTTGGCATCGTGGCGAGGTTATTGCTCGTAAAAATAAATAAATTAAGTTTCCAAAAAATTATATTTTGATGTGGGATGATAAAAATAAGTTATATAAATTATAAAATTGATAAAAATGGTCAATGTAAAGGGTGTTAAAGTATAATGAAATAATAAATGGTATAATATAACATACGTAAAGCTAAGTAAAAGCAACATAATACTTATGTAAAAGGGTCGGTAATGAGTTATGTTGTATTATTAACCTATGTAAGGTATAATACATCAAATGTGAAATGATTAAAGACTAGTGGTCTAGTAATTATGGATTAAGTTTAAAGAATGTATAAGACATATTATGATCCTATAATGATATACAGGTTTTGTATTGACAGATAGAGTTCAAAATAAACAAATCGATGCGACGAATGATAGAAAAGCCGATTGAGGAACGTAAAGGTTATGTGTGTAATGCGTAACAAGCAAGTTTTTTAGACTTAATGAAATGTGATAGTTATTCTATGCGAACTATACAACATATTATGTGGTATTGAATGTTTTAAAAATGTGCACTTCGTGCAACTATGTGCTTTATTTGTCAAATGAAATATATGACATTTATATTTTTGAAAATGCATAGCATAATAAAGTAATGAATGCATGATGCATGTTATGAACTGCAAGCATGAAAGATGTTATCTGTTAGACTTGCTGAGTCTTTGTGCTCATCCTTGCTTTAACTAACATTTTCAGGCAAAGTACGAGAAGGCCGAAATTTTCGGTAAAGCTAAAAGGGTAAGGAATGTTAAATACTTAGAAAAGAATAAAGAATTAGTTATATGTAATTATATAATGTAGCAAGTCAGTTAGTTAAATGTAAACCTATAAAGGTAAAAGTTAATTAACGTCTTGATTTTAATTATGAACTTGGTCGTTAATAAGAGCTGACTGATTTGTAAATTCGTAGGGATTAATATGTATGTATGTATGTATGTATGTATGTATGTATGTATTATTCGAAGAAAGGTTTGTAAAGAGATAAAAGTAATGTATCATAGTAAGACGAGTATGTTTTGTAATGAAACTTGTATGTATGGAATAAATATGGATAAACGGGTGTAAGTATGGATATTTATGAATGATGATTGATACTCACAGGTTAAGTTAAGGCAAATTCATAAACTATCTAATTTTGGAATGGTAATAGACTAAGTTATGATATATGTAATTATGATCTGAGTTCTAAGATAGAGAATACGAAGGTTATGATTTTGAGGCAGATAATGAATGTAAGCTTTAATAAACAAGATTATGAGCTTTATTATGGTTAAATGAATAGTTTTAAAGGAAAAAGGTGTATATTAACGCAAAAATCATCATCAAGAAACGATGGGGTTTCGGGGTCGTTATATAAGCTCTGACTTTTCCTTTGCCCTTGTCCTTCTTGGAGCATTCGGGGCTTAGCTGAAAATGGTTCATTATATAGCAAAGGTGAGCAACTAACTTGCTCAGCAAGGTTTAGAACAATAAATATAAGGTTTGATATATCATGAGTCAATGAGAATAAATTCAGGGTTTTTAACAGTATACAACAATTGTGAAAGAGGAAGAATCAAATTCCAATGAACAAAAATAATTGAATCTTTAATACTAAGTGGTCACCAAGGACCCTGAACTAACGAAGGCAAAACAGAGTTTCCTCTAACCCTTTCAGTAATTTGGTTTTCAAGGGGATCAGCCTATTCAACTTGCTGTATATGCATTACATTTAGTCATCTTGCGCAAAGGTCGGTTTCCAGACATATAAATCCCTTTATTTAGGGTTGTTCATTCTCAGACTTATTATGAGAATCCGCACCAACCAATGGTTTGGATAAACTTTTAAAGGTATTCAAGTTATTGAATTTATACATACAGTGTCTAGCTGAACAATTTTGGCTTACACATTCTTAAACAGTTCATGAATAAAAAAACTATAACACTTCAAATGCACTATGTGCAAATTCATAAATAATATGGATGTGGATCAATTTTTAATAATTAAACCATTTAAGTTCTTGCAAATAAATACAAGATCAGGTATAGAAATCTTGCCCAATATAAAGTTGAGTAAGGTTAAGGAACTTGCCTTGATTGTTGATTACAACTAAACAATACAACTTAATATCATTTGAACAGAACTAACAATAAATCAAGTTGATCTTGCAATTAATATCATATCTAGGTTCATAATAACCTTTGTACTGAAAGTAGTATGCCCTCAAGCCAATCACATTTGATGTGATAAGCATATACTTTGTAATCTTGTTCATTTATTAATAAAAGTATCAAGGCATTTCTTTTTTTATGATTAATTACTTGAATTAATCAAATGGATAAACCTATAGTTTTTGAGCAATGCTTTTAGAACCTTGATGATGATCATGCTAATGAGATCTAAATTCAAGATAACTCAAAACTAAAATTGTTCCTAATCGTTGGATCACTAAAAATGGGATTAGTAGATCCGGATAAATTGGTACATACTATGCTTGCTTTTATGAAGATGATGATTGATCTCATAATCATTTATGTAGAGACACTAAAGCAAGTATGTAGGTGCTTATTAGAGAATAGTTCACTGAACATGACTCGCTCAAGGAACACCTAATAGAGTTTTACTTATCTGTCAATAGGAGTTCCTTATGTGATAGTCGTATAAGTGATCCTTGGACTTGAGATCATCATAGTATCTTGTGTGTACTAAGTTATACTTTGACATATTCCTTAAGACCTGTTGGTATATCAAATGATATGCTTGGGTATAATAAGGTACAGATGGAGATAGATAAATGACTAACAAAGGATCTACCGCTTTCAGTAAAGGGAGAGAATGTCCTATGCGATTCAATAAGTGACAACTCAGAAATCCCTGGCCATGGTTGAATGGAATTAGAAAGGAGTTTTTAATTTACATTAACTAGAGTTGTGTATTTGTGAATTAAAATGCATATGATCAAATTAATAAGACTTGACAGAAATTCCATGTCTTATATTTGATTAGGACATTGTATGGTAGAAAGATTAAATTGTACGGTACCTATTCGCTGAAAGGTTCTTTTACGATCAAATGTTGAAATCTATATTATCTGGAATGTCAACTAATCGCTAAGGGGGCTTACCTTTATTGTGGAATAATTATTTATTTTGAATTAAAGAGTTAATTCGTAATAAATGAATTATAATTGTTTTAATTTATTTATTATATAATCGATTTAATATGGAGAACCTAAAGGGTCACACTGCAGAAGAGTAATATTTATTTTAGAAGTGGATGGCATAATCGTAATAATAAATTAAGTATATTTAATTTATACTATGGTGATAGAATAAATTAAATAGCTTAATATTTATAGTTTAGTATTTTGAAAATACTAATTATAAATTAATAAGAGGAGTCGTATTATTATTATTATTATTACTACTACTACTATTATTATTACTAGTATTATTAGTTAGTTCCTAAATGATTTAGGAATTAATTAATAAGTAGTAGTATTATTGTAAATAATTAAGTTCCTAAATAGTTTAGGAATTGTAATTATAATAATTAATTAAGTTACTAAATGGTTTAGAAATTAATTAATAAGAAGTACTATCATTATTAAATAATTAAGTTCCTAAATAGTTTAGGAATTATAATTAATTAATTTAGTTCTTAATTAAATTGAGAATTAAATTAAAACCCTAATCCTAAATAGTTTAGGGGAGTTGACTATATCTATAAATAAGAGGAGTCTTATTATAGATCAAGGTTACACACTCTTTCATTAGAGAAAGAGAGTACTCCATAATTCTCTACATTTAAGGAGTTAGAGAGAGAGAGAGAGAGAATTAGGGCTAGCCACCCATGGTTTGGAAAAATCATAATCCACTTCTTTAATTCATAGATCTCTTGGTGGATCACCTTTAGAGACTTCACACTTGGGGAGCTAATCTAATCGGTGAATTTGAAGAAGAACGTGAAGGATTAAAGGGAGATGAACTTATACCCGTGGAAGCTTGGTTCTACAAAGGTATAAATTCTTTTATCCTTTCTCAATTAATAATAGTCGCATAAGAAAGATCCGGGTTATTGGTTTGTACAAAAATTTTAAAATCTGATTTTTCTTGCTTTCGTTGCATTTATATAATTTAATTATATGTATGCCATATTTTTACAAACCAACAGTGACATCAAGAGCCAAACTTATGCAAATTATTAATTGTTTAGATTATATATGTGACGCCCCCAAATTCGGGTTTCAAATACCCGGATCCGGTCATCACGATCTAATACAAACATTCACCTCTAAACAACATACAATAACTAAATGCGGAATAATAAACATATGTTGTTCATTCAAAAGGTGTTACTAGTCCCAAGATACGATAACCTTGCACAAAAGTACACAAATACCCTTAATAAAGTACTTAGGGTTTATATTACATAACAGTTAATTTAATTAACTATAGGGCTGCATCTCGAAGTCTATTACTTCATCTTTCCTTTACCCTTGTTCTTTCCCGAAGTCTCGGGTTGCACTGCAATAAGGTTTCATGATATAGCAAGAGTGAGCAACTAGTTTGCTCAACAAGTTTAAATAACAACAAGGAACAATATATCATGAATGAAAGGGAATAGCTGAACAATTCAATAATGTGAATAAAATAAGCAGGAATAATAAGTTGCTTTTAAAATTAGGATAGTCAAATAGACTATGAACTATAAATATCCACTGGAGTCAATAGCAGGTTGACCCAATGGTTACTACCAGAAATATGTACCCGAGGGGATCAACCTCAGTACAATATGTGTATGCATAACATTTAATTTCCGTATTTTTGTACATAACATTAGATACAGGGTACTCCCCTATAATAAATGGGTGTTCATAATAGTCTAAGAATCCGCATCTTTAATGATTTGGATAGCTTTTAAAATCTTTAACATAAATGTCTAGCCGAACAATGGCTTAGACCTACTTTGAACAGTTCTTTAAACAATAGAACAATAATTAAGTACAAGCCAATGACTGTACAATCTCAAGTGCAACAAGTGCGATTAACAATAATATCGAGGTGGAATAATTGTAAAGAAATTAAACCACTCAAAGCATGCTTGGAAATAACAATTCAAGCTTAGATAAATAATTTGCTCAATGAAATGAGTTTAGAGATAAGGAACTTGCCTGTCTGCTCAGCTATAATATATGTCTAGCTTTAACTAACTGGCTTTGAAAAGACCTAACATTAATAAAGTTGGTCTAATAATTAGTACGGCGTATTTGCACAACTATACGCTCACTAAAGTACTTATTTATCATATAAGTACTAACACATAATTTACATTAGTCAAAACAATATTATTAACCTTATAGACCCTTAATCATTTTAGGTTAATAATTTAATAAGTTAGAAAATATTTTTCTTAAGTGTTGGACACTTATTAAACCCTTAAACAACTTATTACAATTGTTTAATTAAAGTATAATTAAATTAAATTTATTTTATTAATTCAATCTCTATTTAATTACTATTTAATCTTGGTTAAATAGAAATTAATTAATTAACTCTAGTTATTATTTAAAATAAATAATAACTAATTGTACTTACTTATTATTTAATCGTAATTAAATAATAAATAATTATTGATTCATTTTAACCTTCTTTAATTTAATATTAATCAATTAATAGTTAACTAAGTAATTAACCTTACCTATTATTTAATTTAAGGAAATTAAATAATAGTTTACTCATTTTAATCCTCTTTAATTATTATTTAATATCAATTAAATAATAATTAATTATTTAATTAATTTTAATTATTATTTAAGATTAAATAAAATTTAATTTATTTATCCTTATTTATTATTTAAATTAAATAACTTAATTTCCCTTAATCATTATTTAATGCTAATTAAATAATAATTAATTACTTAATTATCCTTATTTATTATTTAATAATATTAAAATAATAAATAGTTAATTTATAAATTTTTATATCTTCTTTAATTATTATTTAATGTGAATTAAATAATAATTGCTAATTTATCTCCTTTATTTATTATTAACATTTTAAATAATAAATAACTAATAAATTTATTTAACTTAACCATGATTTAGCTAACTAGATTAATATTTAAAATATTTAAATATTAAACTTAATTAAGAATATCCTCCCCAATATCATTTTTGAATTATTATTATTTTTGTTATAATTTTAAATTAATTTTTAAATATTTAAATTAATTAAATTAAACCCGAATGGCATTACTGTAAATAAGTTGAAAACTGAACTGAGGGCAAAATAGTAATTTCGCCGAGAAAAACACGGAGGGGCATTTTTGTAATTTCCCCGAAATGTCTTCCGCGCATGGCGCGCGTAATAAACTGAACGGCCCAAAACGGTGCCGTTTTGAAATCCATTCTGCTGGCTTCCGCGCGAATGCGCGACGTAGTTTATTTTCTTATGCCAAACGACGTCGTTTGGCTCCGCGTCTGGCGTGAACAGTGCTTCGCGCATTGCGCGACAGTGTTATTTTTTTATTCCAAACAGAATGTGAACAGTGTTCCGGCACACACATTTTAAATAAAAATATACCTTCAATAAATCTTTAACTCTTCAATAAAAATCCAAAAAATTACCAATCACCTTATATTAATTTATAACATGAAAAAAAATAATTTTTCATGATTTAATAACATATTTTTTTATAAAAATTTTTACATCACATAAACTACTATAAATCATAACTTTTTGTGTATAACTCCATTTTGAGTGATTCAAACTTTGTTTTTCTCATGATTTAATGTTTTATAATATTAGAACATCAAACCTAAGTTTTATAAAAATATTTTTGGACATAAATTCCAGAACTTGTTTACACACTATTAAACTCATATTTTAGTATAAAATATACCAAAATACAAACCAAACATATTAAACTCAAGCATGGCATAAATATTACAACTACACATTAAATACTATATTAACATGTTTATACTAACATGATGATTTATTTAATTTAAAAATAAAACTTTATTTAAAATAACCATTACCTTGATTTAATGGCTATCTTCCTTTTTCTTCCAAAATAGGTGGTGAATCTTGAAGACATAAACCAAGAACTCCTTCTCTTGATAATTTTGCTCTCAAAATATTTTTCTACACTCTCAAATGCTCTCTAACTCTCTCTTTTGGACTTTGAGAAAATAATGAAATAAGCTTTACCAATTTCAAGTATACTTGCAAAATTATTAGATACACATAATATATCTAATAATTTTTCCCATGCCCCTAGATGACAACTTACACATGGAATGGGTTAAATGACACATTAGGTGAAAAGAGAGATGGTCCAAGTACTTGAAAAATCAAACAAGCAATCCATTAATTAAATAAATGAAAAATAAACTAAAATAAACAAAAATCAAATTTTCTTCTCTCTCTCCTCCATGTGGTCGACTGATGGCTATCATTTTTGTCCCAAAATGATAGTCATTTTGCTTACTTTAATAATTATTAATTAATTTAAGTATTTTCCAAGCGGGCCAATCATTGGGCTTTAATTTAAAATACCAATTGGGCTTCTATTAAATTGTTTGGGCTACTAAATTGTCAAATTTTATTATTCTCCACTTGGGCTACTAATTGACCCATGTTGTGCTAATTTAATAATTTACACATTAATTATTCAATCCATGATTAAATAAATAATTAGATTGAATAAATAATTAAATATTCTAACCCATAAGTATTAAATTACTAAATGGACTAATAAATATTATTATTAATATTTCACATTATTTACATTAATTAATAATCATATTAATTAATTTATTATATTTAATTAACTCATTATATTCAATTTAATTAAATATTTAATTAATAGGAAACTTATCAATTATTTTGACATTAAAACTTTAGGGTTTGTTCACTAATTTAATAACATATTAGTGACCTCCTTTAATTAATTTTAGTAATTAATTACATAATTATTTAATCACATAATTAATTAATCACATAAAAAGATTTAAATAATCTTGTAAAACTAACTCGTTGGAAATTAAATTAATAATTTAATTAATAAAGACGTGGAAATTCTAGGACATTACAATATATATGTATAGGTATATGTTTAGAACAATTTATTAGGTATAATTTATTGTATAATTTTTTTTTTATGAAATATTATTTAATCCTCGGAATGAAGTTGCCGAATTGTTACGGAGGTTTCACGAAAAAAAAAGAAGGTAATCTAGATTGGTTATATTATATTATATATATTAATGATACCATTATTTATGGTAACAATCAGGGACCTGGATTACTAATATAATATATATTTTAACTAAAAGCAATCCGTGAATCATAATTGAATCCTGTAATCAATTGGTAACTTTGGTATATATATATATATTAGCTAGGAGCGATGGATTGTTGGATTGCTTTGGATAAAGTAATGTACATATATATAGTCAACTGCAGCACTGTTTCAGTTTGGACTATATATATATATATATACACTAACCGATTAAATATATATATTATTAATATATATGACATATTTATCATATATATTAATTAGTCAAACAGTTTGATAATTTTATACAAATTTTAAAATTTTAAAATAAAAGAGTTTATTTTGGGTAATTTTAAAATAATAAAAATAAATAGTTTATTTTAAATATGAAATTGGATTTCATATAAATTTAAATTGTCCATTAAATAATACCAATACATATATGGAATGATTTATTTAATTCATGAGATGAATATTATTTATTGTTATATGTTGATATATATGATAAATAAATGAGATTGATTATGGACTATTGACCAATATGATTGGATTTAATTTTAATTAAATGCATGAATGAATGAGTTTTAATAAATGGGGTCTGCGCATCTCGTCTTTCTAATTTTTCTTATGTATAATTCTATCTCTCCCATGTACTTCCCCTTGAGTGTTGATCAAGGTTTCTATTTATTGTAAATAATTTGTAATATGATTAGTTAGAATTATTTTGAAGAATTGGAGCAAAGAAGTAAGGAACGCATGAATACTCGTTTGTAATGGAGCCCGAATTTAATTGTAATAGTTACATTTAATTTAATTTATTATTGCATCATAGATTTGACCTTTTGGTTCACTTGGTGGCTCTGGTGAACCAAATTAGAATAAAAGTTCATAATCAATCCAAGTGGAATATAGTATTCTATATGTGTATGCTTATTTATATATATTATATATTATCAAACATGTTTCGCATGTTAATTAATATAACGCGTATTATATATATATATATATATATATATATATATATATATATATATATATATATATATATATATATATATATATGTGTGTGTGTGTGTGTGTGTGTGCGCTAAATAAGATGAGACAATTAATATTAACAAACCCCTCATGATGTAGAATAAATATTATTTATAAAATGAATTAAAATATTTAATTCATGAATTAAAGGAGTTTAATTCAATTAAACAAAATTAGAATTGTTCTAATTTATTTATTCTACTACTCATAATATTAAGTTGTAATGTTCAAAGATATTTATTAAAAATATCGAACGTCGCCTTCTAGCATGGTAAAACGATAGAGTATCAAATAATCAATATAGTTTGTTGTGTCGCACAAGGCTTATATTAATTTTTTGAGATGTTGTTTTATTACATTTGATGTTTATAAAAGAATTGAACATTACTGTTTTGTTGTGTCACACTAGGACGGTCTTTTTCTCTTATAATATAAGAAAATGCTAGGTTGGATTTAAATTAGATAATTTTGATTTGGATGTATCACACATGATCATAATAATCTAAGAGGCAAAATAAAAGGAGTTACATGTTGATGTAATTGACAAAGAGTTGTCTACCTATTTATTTATATATCGTTTGTTATGTCACACAAGGCTATGGTAGGATCCTTATTCTCACTAGCAAATCTTTAACTAGATTTGCCGAACTATATAAAGAGGGTAATATAATTTGATGAAAATAGTGGTAGACACCATTTTAAATAAAGACCTAATTTATTTTGATAATTAATAAAACGAATGCATGTTAATGTTGTTATTAATTCACTTAAAGAATATTGTTATGTTTAATTCACTAACACTACTTTGCATAATGTATGTTAACAATTAATCGAACCGAATTATTCGGATTGATTAAAAAAATTTGAGAATAGTTCTTAATGCTGAAAAGCTAGCAAATATCCTTAATTTGCCTATCTCTGCAAACGTTGCAGACTAAGCCTCTGATGAAGAGATTGCTATTTTAAATGGCAAGATGATGCAAAGGTGGCTCAATGCATCATGCTCGCATCCATAAGTATCGAGTTATAGCGTCAACACGAGAAAATGGATGCACCTACTATATTGCTGCACATTCAATAGTTGTATAGTGAGCAAAGTAGGTCAACTAGATATAAGATATCTAAGGAGCTCTTCCGATCTATAATAATCAATGGCACTACAGTAAAAGACACATGTCCTAAAGATGATCAATTGAATTGATCAATTAGGACAACCAGTTTTGTCAAGGATGGAGAGTTGAGTCAAGATTTGATCTTGCAGTCACTCACTGACTCTAATTCACAATATATTGAGAACTTCAAACATTATTAAGCTAGATGTCAGTTTACTTGATTAGCTAAACATGTTGAAGACTATTGAGAGTCACTTTCCTTCCTAGAAAAATTAAGTTTTACTCGTAGACGAATCTTCTAAGCGGAGGAAGATGGCCAAAGGTATTTCTGAGGAGTCAGAAAGAGTAGAAGGCAAAAGAAAGGCTAAACAATGGACATAAATAAAAGTGATCCTGGGGGAAAATGAGTTTGCTTTCATTGCGATAAGCTGGGACACTAGAAGAACAACTACAAGAGAGTTGCAGTAGTTAAGTAGAAAAAGTTTAATGAAGCTTCAACTACAGATATAGATTTGTTCATAATAAAATAGAACTTTCTATAAGTCAAGTTTCTACTTAGGTATTAGATACCGGATGGTGCTCTCAAATATGAAAGTCATTGCAAAGACTAAGCAGAAGTAGAAAGCTAAATAAAGGATAAGTAATCCTGTGCTGGGGAATGAAGCAAAGGTTGCTGCATTAGCCATGAGAACTTATAGTTTAGTACTGCCTACGGGCAAACCTATTAAGTTAGTAAGTTGTTACTAGGTTCCAGTTCTTAGAAACATTATTTCAGTTCCATGTGAAGACAAAGAAATGTTTTTGACATTATAATAATAAACAATCGTTGTTCTGTTTATAATGATAATGTTTTATTTAGAACTGGTTGATTACTTAATGGATTTTGTATACTTGACTTACATGAAAAATATTCCAATTTGAACAAACTAAAAGCAAAGAGATGATATGAATCAAACCATTATGCAATACTGTTAACTCGATCATGCTAATGAAACAAGACTAAACAAGTTGTATAAAGATAGGTTTTTAGAGCCTTTCGATTATGAATCAAATACAACTTGTGAATCTTGTATCATGGACAATATGACTAAATCTCCATTTAGTGGACATGGAAAGTGAGTTACGAAGTTATTAGAGATGGTACACATAGTCGTGTGTGGGACCTATGACAATAAATGCAAGAGGAGGGTATTCATTCATTACTTTCACTGATGATTCTAGATTTTGATATATGCATTTGATGAAATACAAATCCAAATCGTTTGAAACGTTCAAAGAATTCAAAAGTGAAGTATAGAAACTAAAGTCCAAAAGTATTAAAGTTCTTCGATTAGATCGAGAAGGGAATACTTAAGTTGTAAGTTTTTACATCATCTCAAGCAAAATGGTATTATCACAAAATGGACATGGTGATGATCCATAATGAGTATTACCGATCTTCCAGTATCCTTCTAGGGTTATGCTCTAGAAACAATCGCATATCTACCAAACAAGGTACCTTCAAATTCCATCCCTAAGACTTCATATGAGTTATAGTATAGGGAGGAAACTAAGTCTTAAGTATGTTAAAATTTGGATTGTCCAGCTTATGTCAAAAGGTTTGACAGTGATAAGCTTGAGACAAAATCTGATAAGTGAAAACTTGTGGGATATCCTAAAGAAAGTTTAGGGTATCACATCTATAATCCGACTAACTAAAAGGTGTTTGTTGAAACATGCAGCCTTATAGGAAAATGAATTTTTCCTTAAAGGATTAGTGGGAGTAAAATAGATCTTGAAGAAGTTCAAGAACCACAAAACACTACATATCAAGTGAAGGAATTTGTACAAGTAGATAAACCTATTGTACCACAACTAAGTCGTAAATCTGGTTTAGTACCGAAGATACCTGAATGGTCCATTCATCATAGATGATGATGATAAGACACGCATCATAGTGGATGATGATCCAGATATATACGATAAGGTATGAGTATCAGATACTCAAGAGAAATGGTCGATGACCATAAAATCCGAAATGAGTCTTTGGAGAAAGACTAAAGCAGATGGCTAGGTGGAGACCTATACTAGTGGTAAAAAGATTTCAAACAAGGTCAATGAGTTGACTATGATAAAAATTCACTAGTGAAAATGCATATATCCATTCGGATTTTACTTATAGTTGCAGTTTACTATACAAAATGATGTATGTATGATACAACCAATAGGATTTGTCTCCATAATGATGGAATAAATCAAGTATGTAAGCTACAATGATCCACTTATGGATTGTAGCAAATTTCTCGAAGATGGAACATCTGTTTTGATAAGACAATCAAAAGAGTTTGATTTAATCAAAGATGCGGATGAACCAAGTGTGTACAAGGGTTAGTGGGAGCACTATGACATTTCTATTATTATATGATGATATAATACCGATAAGGAATGACATACCGATGCTACAATCAGTAAAGATGTGGTTGTCTAAAAACTTCTCCTTTAAGGACTTGGGAGAAGCATCCTAACATTCTATTCAGGATAAAGGTCTATAAAGATAGATCATAAAGGATTCTCGGCTTGACCCAAGGAACGTACATTGATTCGTTGATATGTATTGGACTTGATATTGCTTATGTACGATAAGTAGATATCAGTTCAATTATGGAGAAGAACATTAGAAAAGAGTTTTTAATGATGGGCCTGATATAAAACTAGAGGGTTTGACAAACTCAAGTTTGTTCAGACTAATCAAGATAACAGTATATCCGTTTCAGGTAAAATGATTACCGTGAACGGTGCTGCAGTGAGTTGAAAAAGTTCCAAACAGCAAATAGTTACTGATTTAGTAACAAAGACATAGTAAATAACTATAAGTGAAGCTGCAAAGGTGATTGTTTGGTTCAACAAGTTCATTACAGAACTTATAATGGTTCCTAACATTAAAGAAATTTAATTCGCCAAGGAACCTTGGTCTCATCTGAAATCCAAACACGTGTTGCAGTACTTTTATATGATTAGATGAATCATTGAAAAGAAGACGACACTATAAAGATGGTAGACTCTCAGAACAGCATTACAGATCCATTAACTAAAGCATTTACTAAGCAATTTGTACGCCACTTAGAGAAGAATGGTATGTGGATACCAAATGGCGATTGGCTTTAGTGCAAGTGGGAGATTGAAAGTAGTATGCCCTCAAGCCAATCACATTTGATGTGATAAGCATATACTTTGTAATCTTGTTCATTTATTAATAAAAGTATTAAGCCATTTTCTTATTCATAATTAATTACTTGAATTAATCTAATGGATAAACCCAGAGTTTTCGAGCAATGCTTTTAGAATCATGATGAGGATCATGCTAATGAGATCTAAATTCAAGATAACTCAAAACTAAAATTGTTCCTAATCATTGGATCACTAAAAAGGGGATTAGTAGATCCGGATAGATTGGTACATACTATGCTTGCTCTTATGAAGAGGATGATTGATCTCATAATCATTTGTGTAGAGACACTAAAGCAAGTATGTAGGTGCTTATTAGAGAATAAGTTCACTGAACGTGACTCGCTCAAGGAACACCTAATGGAGTTTTACTTGTCTGTCAATAGGAGTTCCTTATGTGATAGTCGTACTAGTGATCATTGGACTTGAGGTCATCATAGTATCTTGTGTGTACTAAGTTATACTTTGACATATTCCTTAAGACCTGTTGGTATATCAAAAGATATGCTTGGGTATAATAAGGTACACATGGAGATAAGTGAATTATCAACAAAGGATCTATCACTTCTAGTAAAGGGAGAGAATGTCCTATGCGATTCAATAAGTGACAACTCAGAAATCCTTGGCCAGGGTTGAATGGAATTAGAAAGGAGTTTCTAATTTACGTTAACTAGAGTTGTGTATTTGTGAATTGAAATGCAAATGATCAAATTAATAAGACTTGACAGAAATTCCATATCTTATATTTGATTGGGACATTGTGTGGTAGAAGGAATAAATTGTACGGTAACTATTCGCTGAAAGGTTCTTTTACGATCAAATGTTGAAATCTATATTATCTGGAATGTCGACTAATCGCTAAGGGGGCTTACCCTTATTGTGGAATAATTATTTCTTCTGAATTAAAGAGTTAATTAGTAATAAATGAATTAGAATTGTTCTAATTTATTTATTATACAATCGGTTTAATATGGAGAACCTAAAGGGTCACACCGCAGAAGAGTAATATTTATTTTAGAAGTGGATGGCATAATCGTAATAATAAATTAAGTATATTTAATTTATACTATGGTGATAGACTAAATTAAATAGCTTAATATTTATAGTTCAGTATTTTAGAAATACTAATTATAAATTAATAAGAGGAGTCTTATTATTATTATTATTACTATTATTATTATTATTACTAGTATTATTATTTAGTTCCTAAATGATTTAGGAATTAATTAATAAGTAGTAGTATTATCGTAAATAATTAAGTTCCTAAATAGTTTAGGAATTGTAATTATAATAATTAATTAAGTTACTAAATGGTTTAGTAATTAATTAATAAAAAGTACTATCATTATTAAATAATTAAGTTCTTAAATGGTTTAGGAATTATAATTAATTAATTTAGTTCTTAATCAAATTGGGAATTAAATTAAAACCCTAATCCTAAATAGTTTAGGAGGGTTGACTATATCTGTAAATAAGAGGAGTCTTATCATAGATCAATGTTACACACTCTTTCATTAGAGAAAGAGAGTACTCTATAATTCTCTACATCTAAGGAGTTAGAGAGAGAGAGAGAATTAGGGCTAGCCACCCATTGTTTGGAGAAACCATAATCCATTTCTTTAATTCATAGATTTCTTGGTGGATCACCTCTAGAGGCTTCACACTTGGGGAGCTAACATTGATCCGTGGAATCTAATCGGTGAATTTGAAGAAGAACGTGAAGGATTAAAGGGAGATAAACTTGTACCCGTGGAAGCTTGGTTCTACAAAGGTATAAATTCTCTTATCTTTCCTCAATTAATAATAGTCGCATAAGAAAGATCCGGGTTAATGGTTTGTACAAAAATTTTAAAATCTGATTTTTCTTGCTTCCGTTGTGCTTATATAATTTGATTATATATATGCCATATTTTTGCAAACCAAAATGTACATCTTAATTTGCTAACGTTAAATCATATAATTAAGGGTATAGTAAACACTTAGGAAATATTATCATTATTTGATAATATTTTAGTCACATAAAACTTATATTAACCATTTAATATAGTTTAACTTCTATATAACATTATTAGCCTTTTAATAATATTTTATTAACCTCATAATATTATTAATCATTTAATAATATTTCATTCAATTTATAATATCATTAATCATTTAATAATATTTTATTCATTTCTTAATATTAGTCTTCAATTTATAATATATTAATTATTTAATAATATTTTATTCATGTCTTAATATTATTATTTATTTAATAATATTTTATTAATTTTTAATATTATTAATCTTTTAATAATGTTATATTCATTTACTTATATTATTAAACATTTAATAATATTTATTTCTTTTAACTCATTAAATTAACTTCTACAATATTTAAATTAAATTAATTGAATTCATTAATAATATTATTAATTTTTAAACATTTTAAAACCTTTTGACCCGAATCGACCTGACTCGAATTGGTAAAAATCGACCTGACTCGATCCAAAAAATAATAATTTTACTGAAAATGGCCCGATGCCCCGGCGCTAGGTCTAGTACTAAACTCAGCGCCCCGGCATCCAAGGCAGAATACAAAATTCCATTTTTTTAGATTTTTCAACTTTGACACTTTTGATTCAAATTTGCATAAAATAAAATCTACACATCCAAATGACACCAAATCATTTTTGATATCTTTCTAACTTTTTGTTTTTCAATATTTCATGGTTCAATCTCATTTTCAAAAATGTTTTTGACATAATACTCGAGATCAATCACTCTAGGGTTTTAAAACGACATAGTTTGCGATAAACGCCATAACTTTCTTATTTTTCCATATTTTTGAGAGATTCAAGTTGGGTTATCCTTATAACTCATAAATGTAGATTTCTAACAATCAAAATCAAATAACGAACTTTTAGATTTCAAACTACCACCATATATATAACATAACTAGTTAGGGTTTTACCGGTAAAGCTTGTACATACACATTTCTACTACATATTTCCATACCAAACATATAAATACACACATTAAACTTACTAAAACCTAAATCTTCATATATATCCAAGATCTAGCATTACAGAACATCAAAATAGGTTTTGAACCGTTAAAAACATATTTTTGACCATTAAAGATACATTAAACATACATAGACACCTATATACGTATATTCACCAATAAATCTCCATCCTTATACCTTCGAGCTCATTATAGCTCCATCAAACACAAATTTCTCCCCACAACCAACCATGACAAACATTTCTACACTAAATATAAACCATAAAAATGAAGAGATATGAAGAAGAGAGCACTTTTAAACCTTCTAAGCTTGGATGCTCTTCTCATTCTTCTTTCAAAGTAAACAACAAAGGATGATGACTCCACCTTGGCTACTAGATACACATTCTAGATGATCTAGCTCACTACTCACAAATTCTCTAGCTTTTCTTTTAAAGCTCTAGAACTTCCTTTCTATTTTTCTCTCTAGGAAATGAAGCAAACTCTATATCACTTACTAAGGCTCTTATTTATAGCCAAGAGTTATCATCCAAAATGTAGACATATACAAACTATATCTATACAAAATCACCAATCTCATCTTATTTTTTATTTCAAATTAGATAGAATTTAAGAATTTTCTTACATAAAGGACTTGAGTTGGTAAAGGTTGGTAGCTTGGCTCAACAACTCTTTCATCCTTGAACTCAAAATCACAACACATGAAATTTGACATTCACCCCAAGTGGGGCCCCTAAATGGCCTTTAACAAGCCATTTTTGATTTATTTTTATTGTTATTATACATATCTATACATCTATATATATATGTACACTCATATATTTATATATTAACCAAAATATTAACTTGGTTTGGGCTCCACTTTGGACTTAGTAATTAATTCTATTAGGCTATCAATTACTAACACAAGCTACATTTACTTAAAAGAAGCATTTGGCTAGTTCAATTATAACATGGACCATTAAATTAAATATGGTCATAGACTACTTGGTTAATTTTATTAGATCTAGTTTAACAATTTCTTTGGACTTAATATATAATCTAATTAGATTTGCTTTAATTAATTCTTCTACCTTGTTACATTATTAGATTAATTAAACACACACACACACACACACACACACACACACATTTTTTTAATCATTCAAATGCATAATTAATTCGTATAAATTTTTTAATTCATTGATAATTATTTAATAATCATAATTACAATGGACTTAAAACTCCTTTATAAGAATTTCATCCCCGGAATTGCAAATTTAAAGCTATTCAAAAATATTCGGATAATTATTCCTTATCTTTTCTTCAAGTTTTCACGTAGCTTCCTCAGCATTGTGGTTTCTCCAAAGCACTTTGACAGAATGTATAACCTTATTTTGTAATGTTTGTTCTTTCCTATTTAATATCTGGACAGGAATTTTTCATAAGATAAATCTTTCTCAACTTGAATCGACTCATAGGAGATGACATGCTTGTAATCAGGCTTGTATGGCCGCAACACTGATATATGAAACACATTATGAATATGTTCCAGTTAAGGAACTAAAGCTACCTCGTACGCCACTTTACCCACTCTCTTCAATATTTTGAATGGTCCTATGAATATAAGATACAGTTTTCCTTTCTTCCCAAATATGATATTCCCTTTCCAGTGAGACACTTTCATAAATAGAAAACTTTATACTTCAAAATCTCGCTTCTGTCGATGTAGATCTATATATTTCTTCTGGCGGTCCTGAGCTGCTACTAGTCGAGCTCTTATTACTCTGATAATTTCTACAGTCTGTTGAACCAATTCCGGCCCTAATAGTCGACGTTCTCTTATTTCATCCCAGTATAGAGGCGTTCAAGATTTTCTCCCATATAATGCGTCATAAGGCGGCATGCCTATGCTCGCATGATAACTGTTATTGAAATTCTACTAAAGGTAGATGGTCCTCTCAATTGCCATTGAAATCCAACACACAGGCTCTGAGCATGTCTTCTAATGTTTGAATTGTTCTCTCGCTTTGCCCATCAGTCTGCGGATGATACGTTGTACTCATTCTTAATAGCATCCCCATTCTTTCATGAAGACTCCTCCAAAATTTTGACGTGAAGTGCGGATCTCTGTTTGACATAATTGACATCGGCACTCCATGTCTTGAAACTATCTCTTTTACGTATAACTTGGCTAGCTGATCCAAACTGAACTTAATTTTGATCGGCAAAAATTGCCCTGACTTTGTTAGTTGATCCACAATTACCTATATCGCGTTAAATCCTTTTTGTGTTACTGGAAGTCGTACCACAAAATCCATTATGATATACTCTCATTTCCATTCAAGAATCTCTAATGGTTGTAACAACCCGCTTGATCTCTGATATTCTGCCTTTACCCTCTGACTAGTTAGGCATCGACTGACACATTCTGCAACCTTGCTTTTCATATTCGACTACCAAAAATGTTGACATAGATCTTGATATATCTTCGTACTTTCCGGATGTATTGAGTATATCGTACTATGGGCCTCTTTATAAAATCTCCTCTCATAATTCAGGCACTAACGCTACATAAACACGATTTTTAAATCTTAGCAATCCATTGCTATCTACTTTGAACTTAACCTCTTCTCCATCGGTCATTCTCTTCCTCATCCTATCACATTCTTCATCTTTGTCTTAAGCGTCTTTCACCTTATCCAATAAGATTGGGCTCGCTTCCATCTCTACTGACTCCTTTGGATTTTTCACCTCCAACTCTATTCGAGTCATTTCTTTTACCAATTCTTCTTGGTCTGTTAATACTAACAGCTTCTCTCTGTTCTTTCTGCTTAGAGCATCTGCTACCACGTTGGCTTTGCCGGGATGATATAGAATCTCATACTCATAATCTTTGATCAATTCTAACCATCTCTTCTGCCTCATGTTCAACACCTTTTGTGTGAAAATATACTTCAGACTTTTATGATATGTGAATATCTCACATTTTTCTCCATATAAATAATGCCTCCATATTTTAAGGACAAACACTACCATTGTCAACTCCAAATCATGGGCAGGGTATCCCTACTCATAATCCTTCAATTTCTTTGACGCATACGCAATGACCTTACCATTCTGCATAAGCACACAACCTAATCCCTTATGCGATGCGTCACTGTAGACCGTAAAACCTCCCGTGTCATATGGTAAAGTTAACATAGGTGCTTCACTAAGTCTCTTCTTTAACTCCTGAAAACTCTCCTCGCACTTCTCTGTCCATACATATTTCACTATCTTCCTTGTCAAATTTGTTAACGGCGTTGCTATCTTTGAAAAATCCTTGATAAATCCTTGATAATAACCCGTTAAACCTAAAGAACATCTAATCTCTGTTAGCGTCCTTGGTTGTTCCCAATTAATCACTATTTTCACTTTTGCTAGATCTACTGAAACTCCTTCCTTGTTAATAACATGACCTAGAAATTGAACTCTCTCTAACCAGAATTTACACTTCAAAAAATTTGGCATATAACTACTCCTTCCTTAATATCTCTAAAACCAATCTTAAATGTTCAGCGTGCTCTTCTTCCATTTTTGAATAAACCAAAATATCGTCAATGAACACAACTACAAATTTATCCAAGTACTGCTTGAATATTCTGTTCATCATGTCCATAAATGTGGCTAGCACATTCTTCAGTCCAAACGACATCACTAGAAACTCAAAATAGCCGTAACGAGTTCTGAATGTCGTCTTGGGTATATCTTCCTTCTTCACTTTTAACTGATGATAACCAATCCTTAAGTCAATCTTTGAAAAGTACTTCGCCCCTTTTAATTGATCAAATAGAACATCAATTCTTGGCAACGGGTACTTGTTCTTAATCGTTACTTTGTTTAACTCTCTATAGTCCATACAAAGTCTCATCGATCCATCATTCTTCTTTACAAACAGCGCAGGTGCTCCCCATGGAGAAACACTTGGCTGAATGTACTTCTTATCCAACAATTCTTGTAACTAAACCATCAACTCCCTCATCTCTATCGGATATGGTGCCTTTGATATCGGTGCTGTCCCCGGTACTAAACCAATCATGAATTCTATCTACCTATCTGGCGGAAAACCTGGCAGTTCATCTGGAAAAATATCCATAAACTCCTTAACTACTGGTATTTGTTCGATCTCGGGATTCACCATGCGTGTATCCACTACATGTGCCAAATATCCTACACATCCTTTCTTTAACACTTTCTTGGTCTACCTCATCGTCAGACAATAAGATTATCTTAACGACTTGCTACCATAAAATACAACCTTAGACTTATTTGGTGTCTTAAGGTGTATACACTTCTTCTGATGGTCGATTACTGCTCCGTGGTTAAACAACCAATCCATTCCAAGTATCACATCGAATTCTCCCAACTGTATTGGAATTTAGTTCACACCAAACTTCTGACCCTTGATTTCAGCACTACAATTTCTATGTATATACTCTACAGGAAATCACTTTTTTATTTGCAACTTCTATATTCATAGGATTTTTAACTTTTCACTAGGCAATTCTAATCGTCTAACGAAATCATTAGACATAAATAAACAGGTAGCACCCGAATCAAACAATACATAAGCATTTATATTATTGATTAAAATAATACCTGACATCACGTCTTTTGATTCCACGACGTCTTGCACCGTGATGTTGAAAGCCCGTGCTGTCGATGTGTGCTGCTGTACCGGTCCCCCGATAGCCAATCTGCTGCTATTACTTTTGTAGCCGCTTCCTCCATTATTCTTCTTGTTAGGACAATCCTTTATCAAATGATTAGAGGCTCTGCTAGAGTAGAATTTTACTTTCTTTGGTAGGGGGAAATTTGGAGAAATGTGCGCCTCCTATCTGCTGTTATAGCATGTATTCTTGCCCTTCATACATTTCCTAGAATGCTTCTTCCCATATTTACTGCATGTCTTCTTTATCTGGAAATTTTTTTTTGTTGATTTCCCAAGCTCTTATAGAACATCAAAATAGGTTTTGAACCGTTAAAAACATATTTTTGACCATTAAAGATACATTAAACATACATAGACACCTATATACGTATATTCACCAATAAATCTCCATCCTTATACCTTCGAGCTCATTATAGCTCCATCAAACACAAATTTCTCCCCACAACCAACCATGACAAACATTTCTACACTAAATATAAACCATAAAAATGAAGAGATATGAAGAAGATAGCACTTTTAAACCTTCTAAGCTTGGATGCTCTTCTCATTCTTCTTTCAAAGTAAACAACAAAGGATGATGACTCCACCTTGGCTACTAGATACACATTCTAGATGATCTAGCTCACTACTCACAAATTCTCTAGCTTTTCTTTTAAAGCTCTAGAACTTCCTTTCTATTTTTCTCTCTAGGAAATGAAGCAAACTCTATATCACTTACTAAGGCTCTTATTTATAGCCAAGAGTTATCATCCAAAATGTAGACATATACAAACTATATCTATACAAAATCACTAACCTCATCTTATCTTTTATTTCAAATTAGTTAGAAATTAGGGATTTTTTTTACATAAAGGACTTGAGTTGGTAAGGGTTGGTAGCTTGGCTCAACAACTCTTGTACCCTTGAACTCAAAACCACAACACATGAAATTTGAAATCCATCCCAAGTGGGGACCCCAAGTGACTGGCCAAATGGCCTTTAACAAGCCATTTTTGATTTATTTTTATTGTTATTATACACATCTATGCATCTATATATATATGTACACTCATGTATGTATATATTGACCAAAATATTGACTTGGTTTGGGCTCCACTTTATACTTAGTAATTAATTCTATTGAGCTATCAATTACTAACACAAGCTACATTTAATTAAAAGAAACATTGGGCTAGTTCAATTATAATATGGACCATTAAATTAACTATGGTTATGGTCTACTACGTTAATTTTATTGGACCTAGTTTAACAATTTCTTTGGACTTAATATATAATCCAATTAGATTAGATTTAATTAATTATTCTACCTTGCTACATTATTAGATTAATTAAACACACGCACACACACACACACACACACACACACACACACACACACACACACACACACACACATATATATATATATATATATATATATATATATATATATATATTTATTCAATCATTCAAATGCATAATTAATTCATAATCTAATAATCATAATTAGAATGGACTTAGAACTTGTGGTTATTACAATTTTAACATGTGAACATAGTCCCTATTCATAATTGTCTATACATAAGCCTGCTTACACATATCTGTTTCCATACATGCGAGTTTATTACATATAATACTCGATTTACAATAATACATTAATCATATCCCAATATAAGTTTTTTAATGAAAACTTACATACCTAGCTATCCCAATGGATTTACTATATCATACATCTCCTTATTAACGACAAAGTTTAAAACTTAAAACAAAGACGTTAATTAACTTATATCTTTATAGGTTTACATTCATCTAACTGGTTTATCATATTACACAAATTAATATAACACTTCTTCGTGCACTGCTATGCATTTACCATTCCATACCCTTTAGCTTTACCAGAACCTCAGACCTTTTCGTACTTAGCTGAAAATATCAGTTTAAAACAAGAATGAACACGACGGCTCAACATGTTTAACAATTAGCACCTTTCATGCTCACAGTTTATATACATGCGCCATACATTTTTTACTATGCATTTTATCCAATGTATCATATCTATCATGCTGTACAATTTCGAACATACATCTCATATACTACATTTAAAAGTTAATCACATAGTTGCATAGAGTGCACATTTCAAAATATATTCACGTTGATTTCAGATAACATAGAAATCCTATGCATAGTCTATAAAGTAATTCACATAGAACAATTATTATATTTTCACAAGTTTTGAAAAACGTTTTTGTTACTCTTAACCATTATAAACATTTACGCTCCTCGAACGTCTTTTATACCATTCATCATGTTGGTTAATTAATCCGAACTCTATCTATTATCATTCAACCTATAAAGCATTTTTTGGTCATACACTATCACTTATCTCCTTCAATACTTAAAACATAAATACAAGACCATTAATCTTTAAACATCTCACTTTCGATGTATTACACCTTATATAGGTTAATAATATATCCTAATACATTACCGGCCTTTTACACAAATATTAGCATGCTTTTACTTGGCTTTAGGTATGTTACATTATACCCTACATTGTTTCATTATACCTTAACACCCACCTTATTGACCATTTTTTTTTTATCAATATAGGGTTTACATAACATATCTCTATCATAACACATTAAAACATAGTTTTTTGGACAACATTAAAAAAAAAATCGGGTACAAGGCACTGCCCCCCAATGAGCTCTGACTACGGCCCCAGCTAACTCTTCTCAGTTCACTGTGCCGGGGCGCATTGTTTTGTACGCGCCGGTGCAGTGTTTAGTACAAAATACTGCGCCCCGGCACAGTCTGCTGAAATCAATTTTTTTGATTTTTACAGTCACTTTACTGATTTTTAACTCATTCATCTTACATTCAATTAAGCTCAAATTTAAATCATAGCTAGATCTTACTACATAGTATTTTATAAAAATACAACTTGACGTATTCGGCTTATTAAAATTATCAATTTCAAGATAATTAATTTGTTTAATTAATTTAGCACGACGAAATATTAGAGTAAATCACCCTTAAAGTTTTACTGTAAACTTTATTTTATTTATAAAAAAAATTCACTGACAGTATAGCAATTAATAGTAGTTTATGACAGAATATAAATGTTGAAAGTAAATAACATAAGATATTTTAAGTGGTTCGAAGTATTAATGCTCCTAGTCCCCTCTTCTACTTCAACAAGTAGGATATCTACTAAGGATAAGTTCCCTCAGACCATATTATAGCTGAATCACTTAGATTCCTTTGAGCCACTTAGTCTCAAAATATTCAGACACTTAGTTTAGGACACTTAGACCTCTTCAAGTCACTTTGACTTGGTATAATGATCTCACAGATCAAGTGAATCACAACTGATTGTTAATTGAGTTTGAGGTGCTGTTAAGCTTTGTAATGATGCTTGGCTTCTTCTGGTACTTAGCAGCGTTGAACAAATACTTTTTCTTCTTGTGTTCATAGAGTAGATTTCTTCGCTTTGCTTTTGCAGATGTTTGACTTTATACTTATGTTATTCGTATTTGGATTTGAATCGTCATACGTTTTTATAGCTCTTCAAAAATTATTCCATTGGGGCATTTAATGCTCTGATAGTGCAGTTAATGTTCTTCTGACTTTAGGGTAGATAGTAGACTTTCCTTTTAACCTAGTACATCCCATCAGTTAGTAGTTCATACCTACCTCTGAACTAAGGCGACAAACTTTCTACAGTGCAATATTTCAGATCTTCCTTTATGTATTTTGAAGATGGTGAGAAACATTCTTGAAATTTACACTCTTATGCTCTATAATACTCTATTCTTGTCAGACTTATAGCCGTTCTGGCAATGTATTCAATCTTGACTTGTTCTTTGAGTTTGATGAGGAACGTAGAGTCTGATATAGAATACTCAATGTTCTCAACTCTACAAATGCCTTTCTTCGAGTCAGTGAGATGTTCTAAGATCTGGTCTACGAACTATGCTCTATGATGCTAAAGCAGAATCCGTAAACTTTTTTTTCAATAGTTTTTTCAGCTTTGATGTCGACTCTGATAGCAGATATACAATTATGAATACAACTCTACGTTCCTGATAGTAAACTATTTTTTACTTTAATACGTAGATGCTTTTGTTGCTTTACAAAATACTATAGCGTTCTACTAATAACTTTCACATTACAATTCAAGCAGAGGTACTCTACGATGCTTTAGTATTGCTTAGGCAGCTCTATGACTTGTTCTACGATTGCTCAGCTAACTTACGCATTTGCTTGATGATCTTGACTACTGCCATATGAGCTCAGGACTTACTCTACAATCAATAGAGACTTTACAAACTATTTGACCTTATCAATCTATACATAACATCAGGTCAAAGATCAACCTAACAAGTTTGATCATACGTCCTTATACAATAAATCTCATATAAGGATTTTGCAGAAGCTATTGAATAAATATACATTAATCACTTTTGTATTATCAAATTATACATATAGATTCTAATAAAGATGATAAAAAAAAAAGAAAGAAGGAGAATGAGAGAAATTAGGGAGAGTTTTAAAATCACTCGATTGTGAATTTTTTGAGGAGATTTTTTTTTTTGAAACAAGCTTTCTTTGATCCCCCCCCCCCCCCCCCCCCCTCATACTTGAAAAGATTGGGGAAGAAGCTAATCAAAATCTTATATAACATTTGAAAGTACCAAAATATTCGTACAATGATCTATTAAAATTAATCTTATAAGGGCAAAATAATAATGTACTATTCTAAGTTAAATTTCTTTCTAAGACTTAAAGACATAAGAAAATAAATTTATTCTCTTTTCTTTTCTCGTATAAAGTTTAATTTCTCTTTCTTTCTTTTCTTCTTGCAAGCTAGGTCATATAATTGCTTGTGTATTCAACACGAAACCCTAAAATAAAATACACACTTCAAGAGCACTCAGTCTAAGATCAAGTGACACATCAGATTGGCCCCAATATAAACATACCTCAAGTATCTTATCTGACAAACACAAATTAGGATAATAATCAAAGCTAAGACAATTTTGCACTTAATAGATATAATGCACAAAAAGTAGGCAAAGGGAGATATAATAGTACCTCAGAAACACTAAGTATACAAAGTCGAAGTGGTGCTCAGGAATAGTTGTGATGCCCCCAAATTCAGGCTCCTGGAACCTCGAATTTGGTGTTCACTATTGATAATGTGACACCCCAAGATTTAACAAGAATTTTAAATGAGGATTATGGTTAATTAAGTAAAGATTATTAGTCAAAATCTAGTGTTGAATGACAAATGTATTAAGGAATGATTAAATGCAAATTATTATGTGATTAATATGTTATAATGACCTATGTGGTTGAAATGGTATAGAAGGACTTTAAGTGTAAATGTGGATTTATAGATCTATTATGGATCAGTTAGCTATATAAAGTGTATTAGTGATATGTCAGCTAATGAATTATAATAAAGATGAATGATGGACGATAATGTCTACATTAAGACAATTTGAAAGGATTTATCGTAAGACACGATGTTAGGTGTCAACAAGTAATAGATTGATGTTGTGTATATGGATATTATGTGTATATGTATGTATTTGAATTGGTAAAGCTAGAAGAATTTAAAGTTTAGAAAGTAATGGAATATTAAGTGTTGATATATGAATATGTGGATTTGTTAAGGAAATGGATATTAAATTATGAAAATAAGATAATCGTGATATGATATGTAAAAGCAAAAAGGTAATACTCTTAAATATGAGTATAGGGAACGTAGGTTCCAAGAATGTTGAGAATTAGCATGTGTATGAAGTAAATAAGTCAATGGACAGTAAAGTCGAAATGATGACATTATGAACTTTAAAGGACAATGATGACGGATTTTGGTAATCTGGATGAGATTTGCTTCTCAAGGAAGCGGTTTATGGAAGAAGTGAGAGTGTTGGCTATTTGAAATATTGTTAATTGAAATTTATTGAAGTGGAACCAAAAAGGTCCGTAGAAAGTTAAAAAGGGTGATGATGTGTAAATTGGTAAACTATTGTGAATTATTATATTAATTAATGAAATTCATATTTTAAAATGTGACAAATAAATTGGGACAAGCCAAGTGTGGACTAGTTGATGATGAAATAAAATTTAAGCATGATAGAACAAGTTTGGATCAAAAATGAATTGATTTGGATGAAAAATAAGCATGTATGAATTATATGGGATTTAATTCTCTAGATTTTTGGAGAAAAGGCAATGTTGCCCTAAATAATTTGAGAAATGACCAATGTGTCCTAGAAGGATTTATTGACTAATATGTCCTTAACTAGTAATGGGAAATGACCTATGTACCCTAATCATGCAAGGGTTAAATTAACCAAGTATTGGTTAAGTGTTAGAGGATATATATATTGCTTATATATGCATATGTTTATATTATCAGCTTTGTTCCTCTTGTTTCATTCGAAAGTGGCTAGCAAGTGAGAGAAAAGAGAGTAAAGCTAGGGTTTGCAAGGAAATTTTGGAGAATTCATGAGAAAGTGTTCAAACCAAGTGAAAATCATCTTCAAAGTAAAGAGTCTAGCACTAGCAAGCTTCATAGTAAGGAAAAGGAAGAGCTACAAGAAGGTATAATCTTGTTCTTGTTTTAAAACTTGAAGTTTATGTGATTAAATTCAAAAATATGTGAAGCAATGCAAGTATTCATGGTTAAAAGTGAAGGTTATGTGAGTTTTATGTGTTTTATGTTGAGATTTAAAGAAACCCTAGGCTTAAAAGTGGTGTTACAAATGTGGTGCACTATTCATGCATGAAATTAAGCTAGAAATCATGATTTAAGGCATGATCATGTGTTAAATGTTGTTAGATTTGATGAAAACATAGTTAGACAGGTTGAATATGTTTGATTCAAGGAAGATTTCATGTTAGAAAGCATAAAAGATGCATTAAAGGTTATAAGGTATGATTTATGTAAAGAAATTACAATATTAGAATATTAGGCTATACTTTTTGTATAGATTACGTTTTAATCTGTAAAGTGCATTAGTACGTGCATATAGAAGTTATGTGGACTTATAAAGTTGTTAATTGAGTACGTGATAACCTATGTGAAGCATAGAGTCCAAAGATTGAAGATTGGTTTAAGGATGGAAATAAGTAAAGTTGACAAAGTGCTATTAATGTGTAATTTTGGTCATTTTGTGTAATTGATAATCAAATGAGGCCAAAAAGCTAACTTTGATATTAATATATGTGTTTGAAATGATTTTGAAGTTGTTTGGCATGTATGGCGACAATTGAGGATTTTAAACGTTTTAAAACGTTCGCCGACGCCTAAATCGAATCATTTTGAAAAATGAAGTCATTTGAAAAGTTATAAACATTTTGAAGGCCCATACAAGTCAAATATGTGCCATATGTGGTAAATGATGAGTTAGAATCAAGTTTTGCGTAGAGGGGCCAAGAGTAACACAAGTGTTGGAAAAGAAAAGTTTGTGAAATTTGATGAAAATGCAATTTAAAGGTGATTTTTGGCAATTTTGAGAATTTAAAGGTGAAATAAAGTCAAATGAGTCATTTTTATGGTGTTACATGTGTTTACGTTGATTTGGTAATCAACGGAAGGAAATTTGAATGAAAATGGGTTTCGAACGATCGAAATCGATCGTTTCGATCGTAAACGGATTTTAACGGACAAAAATCGCCTCATGCGAAATTTTACAGTTTTGAAAGTTGAGACATGTCATATATGATGTATGTGAGCTATGTCAAGTGTTGGAATGAAGTTTTAAAGCTTATGGCCAAAAATCACAAAGTTGGTAAAACTTGGTTTTTAAAGTTGAAAATTTTCCAAGTCTGAAATTGTTATGAACAGCCCTCCTATGGGCTAGTGTATCTATGATTTTGAATATCCAAATGAGGCATGTAAAATTTTTATAAAATACTATGTAGTAAGGACTAGATGTGGTCCAAATTTGAGCTTAATTGGATGTATGGTGAAGGAGTTAAAATTCACCAAAGCAGCAACAAAAATCAAAATTTCAGTTTTTGGCAGAAAAGAGGACCACGGCCGGGGCCATGGTTTTGTAGGAAAAACCACGGCCGGGGCCAAGTTTGGCTGAGAGGTCACGGCCGGGGCCGCGGTTGCCAGAGTTTAAAAAAATGATATTTTTGACCCGAAATGAAATGTTTTGATATTAAATGATGGAGATACGTTATGTAAACCATAGATTGATAAAAATAGACTACGAAAAGGGCATTGTGGTATAATGATATAATGAATGACATGATATAACATGCCTAAAGCTAAGCCAAGTCATGATATAGGTTATGAACAAGGTTGGGAATGAGCTAGGATGTATTATTAACCTACATAAGATGTAATACATCAAATGTGAAATGATTAGAGACGAATGGTTATGCAATTATGGATTAAGTTTGATAAGTTATATAATCTATGATCCTATATTAACGAATATAGATTGTATATTTACAGATAATGCACGACGTCGCAAACCAAGGCAGGGAATGATTGAATGGACAAGCAATGCAATAAAGGTTAAGTATATAAAGGCGTACAGGCAAGTGTTCAGACTATAAGGTGCTATTGTTCTATGCGAACGGTGTAGTAGTAAAAGATTTGAAACGTGCCCTATGTGCAACTATATGATTTAACTATTAAGTGAATTACGTGGCATTCATGTATAGCATGATAAAGTATAGATGCATGACGCATATTATAAACTGTAAGCATGAAAGGTGTTATCTGAATTACTTGCTGAGCCTATGTGCTCATTCTTGCTATGACTAACATTTCAGGTAAGGTACGAGAAGGCCGGAGATTCCGGTGCAGCTAAGGTAAAGAATATGAGTAGATGGATCAGCATGAGGAAATTTGTTATATGTAAATTGTATAGAGGCAATTATGTAACAGTTTGGTTTTAAATGTTAAACCTAGATCATAGAAAGGAATGTATGGTTTATAAATTCATATAGCTAATGAACATGTATGTATTATTTAAAGTAGAGGATGTAATGAGGCCGTATGACTGTAATATTATGATAAGTCGAGTATGATATAAACTAGAACTCGCATGTATGGTTTAGATGTATTCATACAGGTATATGTGAACAGGATCAGGTACAGAACAAGTATATGCAAATAGGGCCATGTATAGACAGTTTATGGCAAAATTTTATTTAAAGATTATGTTAAATCATGAATAAATATGATTATAGAAATTGTAATAGACTTGGTCACCATTGGTAATTGTTTGACCTAAGTTTAATGAAAGGTAAGTGAACGTTGTAATCCTGAGACAGGTTTAACGAATGTAAGTTAAATAAGTTTAAAAAAAAATAAAAAAATATGGACCGCATTTATGGTCAACTAAATGGTTTTAAAGGTCAAAGTTCAAGGTTTGACGCACGGGATCCCGGTTAATGTGGTTTAAGGTTTATGATTATGTCATCCAGAATAGAATGGATATAATTAAAGGAAGGTAGGATCTCGGGGCGTCACAGATAATATCACATACATTAATCACTACCCAGAATTACCATTAATATACATTACATATGTTAATATCCAACATAATACAAAATACATCTCTCACACTCCCAGGGTCATTAACCTTTACATACATATAGCATTACCAGGATAACATTTCCTATTTAAAGTCACAACATAGATTTAAGACTACCGGCTGGGGACAGTACATCCATTTCTTCATTCCGATATCTTTCATTTGCCTTTGTCTTTCTTATCTAGACTCTCGGGTTTTACATCTTTGTCTGCGACATTTTAAGCAAGTAAAAGTGAGCAACTAAAGTGCTCAGCAAGTATAATGAACTGAATAACAATGCATTATGAGGATCAGAATTTATACCAACAATGTAACATTAATTCAATTAAAACGAAGGTAAATAATTGTAAGAATTATCTTTTAAAACATGATATATATGAATTATACTGAGGGTCACAAGACCATTGAACATAGGTTAATCAATTTTAATATTGATAACCCGTTTATGTCATAAAGACCAAAAAATCTTAAACCCGTACTCGAGGTGATCAGCCTCTCGTACCTATGACTGTGCACATCATATTACCGCATATCGCAGGGGATCGGAATTTAAAGCATCCAACAAGCTATATCCCCTGGAATAAGGTTGTTCATCTCAGTTTCTAGGAGTCCGCACCAAAACAATTTGGTTTGGCTCAACACTTAACAATATAGAGTAATTTGAAATTAATTGTATCAAAAGTCTAGCTAGACAAATGGCATAGACTGTGACACCCCAGGATTTTACAAGAAATTCTAAATAAGGATTATGGATAATTAAGTGAAGGTTATAAAACAAAACCTAGTTAAAATGATTAAATATGATTATTTATGTGATTAAATTGAATTATTACGTGATCAATGTGATATATGTGACCTGTGTGGTTGAAATGGTACAGATGGATTCGTTGGAGATTTGAAGTGTCTGAGAGACTTGAGATATGATGGAATAATAAATGAATATGAACTTTGATGCTCAAATGGTAATATGATGGTAATATGAATGCTTAAGATAAACGATTTATGGTAATGCCTACATTAAGGCCATGTGACGAGAATCAGAGTAGAACAGTATTGTGTTCGCAAGTGATGACATGAATATATGAAAAAGTATATATAAGTGTACGTTTGTAATTGACGTATTAAAGATAGGAGGATTTAACGTTCAAGAAAATATTGGAATAAGAAATGAGCATGCAAATTGATATGAGTTATGAACATTGGTAACAAGTTAAAGGAATAGGCCTGAAGAGGCGAAGATAAGAGAATGACAAGGTAAGTTGGTATGTGTAGAAAAGCAGGGTTCTAGATAGAGATTAAAAGTATGATAAGATTTATGATATTTCAATATTTGGAGTTTTCTAAGAAATGGATATTTATGTGAATTAAATGAGATAATTATGAGTACAAGCGATAAATGCAGAATGGAATAAGTTGAGAACGAGTAAAAGGAATTTGAAATGTAAGAATAAATTGAATTGATTTTATGTGTGTTAAGTAAGTAAGTGAAATAATGTAAAAGTCGTGGAAAAGATTATGTGAATTATTAAGAATAACGGACGATGGATTTTGGTAATCCGGTCGGGGTTCGCTTATCGAGGAAGCGGTTTATGGAAAGAACGATCGTTATGAATATTGGAAATGTTGGAAATTTGAAATAATTTGAATAGAGAACCAAAAAAGGTTCGTAAATAATTTAGAAGGGAATATTATGTAAATTGGCAATTATGGCAAATTAAAATAAGTGATTGGTGAATTAGCATTTAGAAATGTGACAAGCAATATGGGACAAGCAAATTATGGAGTATTGGATGATATAATGAAATTCAAACATAATGAAACAAGTTTGGATTAAAATGGATTTGAATTGGGGTAAAAATGAGCAATTTCGAATTTAAGGAATTAAAATTCTCTAGATTTTTGGATAAATGACCATATAGCCCTTATCAAATTATGAATGACAATTGTATCCTATGTTGGCTTAATGACTAATATACCCTTGTTTAGTTATGTAAAATGACTTAAGTGCCCTAACCATGCTAGAGTTAAACTAACCATCTATGGTTAGTTGTTGGAGCTTTATATATATGATGTACATAGCAAGCTAGCTTAATTCATTTCTACTCCTTTCGAAGTTTCCAGTAAAGTTGAGAGAATGAGAGAAAATGGAAGAAAAGGCTTGAGTTGGAAGAAAACTTTGAAGGAAATTGCTGGAAAATTTGCAAGTGAAGCAAGTTTAGCTATCAAAAGTGATGAACAAGGTTCTACCAAGCTTAGAAGTTGGAAGGAAGTCAAGTTCATAGAAGGTATAAACATGTTCATGTATTAAATTTGAGGTTTATGAGTTTAAATGATAGATTAAGACTAGCCATGCTAATATTTATGGCTAGATATAAAGATTATGTGAGCTAAGTCATGGAACCCTAAGTTTGAAGGTAGTAGACAAAGGTGGTGTAATATTTGTGTATAAAATTAAGCTAGAAATCATGAATTGAGACATGATCATATGTTATATGTTACTAGATTTGATGAAAACCTAGTTTGGAAAGATAAACATGTAGGAAGCATGAGATATAACATGCTAGATAGCTTTATAAATTCCAGTATACTTGAAAACCATGATTTATTTAAGGAAGTTTGAATACTAGGCTATACTTTTTGTGTAGTCAACGTAATAATCTGTAAAGTGCATTAGAATGTGCAATTAGAAGTTATATAGACGTATATAGTCGTTAAATGTGTATATAGTTGCCTATGTGGTGTTGAGAGATTAAGGTGTCAAGATAAGTTTAAGTTTAAAATTGAAAAGTTTGGAAAATTTGACAAAATCCAACTAAAGGGTGATTTTTGGCAATTGTGAGAAATTAAAGATGAAATTGAGTCAAATGACTCATGTTTATGTTAATACACGTGTTAGAGTCATTTTGGTAATCGACGGATTTGAATTTGAGCGAAATGGCGATTCGAACGATCGAAATCGATCGTTTCGAATCGAAATGAATTTTAACGGACTAAAGTCGCCTCGTGCGAAATTTTATCGTTTTGAAAGTTTGGACATGTCATATATAGGTTATATGAACTATGTCAAGTGTTGAATTGATGTTTTAAATCAAATGGCCAAAAATCACAAGAATGGCAAAAGTTGATTTTTAAAAATTCTGAAATTTCCTAAGTATAGAAAAGTTCTGAACAGGCCTCCTATTGACTAGTGTATCTATGTTTTAATGAATCCAAATGAGGCAAAGGAAAAATTTATAAAATATTATGTTATAAGGTTTACATGTATACCAAATTTGGTGTCAATGGGATGTATGGTTGAAGAATTAAAAATCACCAAAGTAGCAGCAAAAATCAGATTCTGCTGAACCAGGGACTGCGCCGGGGCGCAGTAATTTGGCCTTGACACTGCGCCGGGGCGCAGTGTCACTGTTCATCGGCCGAGAGCTTTTCGCGGCCAGCGAGATTGGGAAGAAGAAAAGTGGCGCCGGGGCGCAGTTACTGTAGCAAGACAAAAAATTTTAAGTGTCCGAAATGTAATATTTTGACAAGGAACGATAAGAATGGGTTATGTAAACCCTAAATAAATACGAATGGGCTATATAAAGGATGTCCAGGGATAATGAAACGATAAATGGCATAATATAACATGCCTAAAGCTAAGCCAAAGTAAGCTAAAGATTATGAAAATGTCGAGGACAGAGTTGAAATATAATATGAACCTATGTAAGGTTTAATACATTAAATGGGAAATGATTAGAGACGAATGGTGGTATATTTATGAGTTAAGTTTGATAATTTATATTAAGTTTATGATCATATATTGATGTTTATAGATTGTATGTTTACAGAAAAGGTTCGATCGAGTAACCTGAGGTAAAAATGGATAGATCGGCCAAGCAAGGCGACAAAGGTTAAGTAAATAAAAGCATACAGGCAAGTGTTCAGACTTAAATGTAATAAACGTTCTATGTGAACTACGTGATAGTTAATGAGTTGAAACGTGCCTTATGTGCAACTATATGGTTTAATTGCTAAATGAACTACGTGACATTATGCACATCATAGTAAAGTAGGGAATGCATGACGCATTTATATAAACGGTAAGCATGAAATGTGTTATCTGATCTACTTGCTGAGCCTATGTGCTCACCCTTGCCATGAACTAACATTTCAGGTAAAATACAAGAAGACCGGAAGTTCCGGTGTAGCTAAGGTAAAGGAATATGAATAGATGGACAGACACGAGGGAATTGATACATGTAAACTGTATAGAGGCCTAGATAAGCATGAAAGCAAAGTTGATCTTTGTAATTTATGTAATGGAAGAAAGCCAATTAACTATAAAATTGTATAGACGCTGTTATGTAATAATTTGATTTTAATTGTCAAACTATGATTGTAATATAAGGTTAAATGGTATATAATTCCATATAATCAAGTGTATACGACTTGTGTGATCATAGAGCAAAAAGTGTATCCATGTGATATCCAGGAAAAAGTTATACGTGTGATATAAATGTATGTATACAGGTGTATGTGAACAGGATCAGGTACAGAACATATAAAATTAAATAGGGCCATGCATGAATACTTCATGGCAAAATTTTAATTAAATATTATGATAAGTCATGAATAAAAATGATTATAGAAATTGTAATAGAATAGGTCACAGCTAATAAAGGTGGACCTGAGTTGTATGATGAATAAGTGAACGTTACGATCCTGAGACAGGTAAAGATTATAATTCAAATAAAGTTTAAAAAAAAAAAATGGACCGTATATATGGTCAACAGAATTGGTTAAAGGTTAAAGGAGCAAGTTTAACGCACGAGATCTCTGTTAATATGGTATTAAAGTTAGATAATATAATATCCTGTGATAATCGGATAATTAAATAAGGTCGGGATTTCGGACCTTTACATAGACTTACAACCATCAACTCACTAATCAACAATTATGATTCGTTATGGATGACATTTAAGAATGAATGTGAGTAACAACTGAGATTTTTAATTTTTCATTGAACAATTCATAACATATGATTTTAATATCGAACATATGATTAATAGTTCAAAATTAGGATTTAGGAACTTGCCTCAATGTCCGATTATTAATTTAACGGCTAACTATCCTTTCTTGGACAACCTATAATTATAACATAATCAAATAATAATAATTTTAGTAGCCCACGATATTAATTTATATAATTAATATTACTCACAACCTAATTATTCTACCCAGCGGCTCTATATGGGTATTTATAATTAATTATAACCTAATTTGATTATTAATTCTAATTATGTTCTTTTAATTCTCATTATTAAACATTTAATAATTGATTGGAATTATTCCTCAAAATTAAAAAATTGTTAAATTTAATTTATAAAACATTTTAATATATTTTTCTAATTTTATATAATTTTTATCAATGTTTTTAAACATTTATTTTAATTAAATTAAATTCCAATAGCATTTCTGTAAATATTCTGAAAATCGAAATTGGGGGCAAATTGGTAATTTCGCGGAAAAACGGTCGACCGCACATGGCGCGGACCCAGCCTTCCCTTGCTTCAAACGATGTCGTTTGGCCCTGTACCGGAAAACTGGCCTTCGCGCATGGCGCGGCCCCGCCTTACGTCTTCAAAACGACGTCGTTTATATGCTGGTTCCGAAAAGAAAAATGGCCGCCGCGCAGTGCGTGGGCGGCGGCCATAAATTTTTTCTTCTTCTTCTTCCCGTGTTAATAGTAGCCACCTCAATAATAATTCCCACCATTTTTGACATTATTTCTACTATATAACCATACTAAACATCATGTAATCCATCAATACACATAAAAATTTATATAGAACACTTATATAATTATTTATAAATTTTTTTCATATAATTATTTTATTTCCACAAATACTCAAATAAATCAATAAAAATGGTTTTATACATTCCTTTGAAAGTTTGAATGCACTCGGATGGTTGAAAAATAATTTCTCTCTCCTGCTAGTGGTGGTGGACTCGGGTGGCGGTTGGTGATGGCGGAAGAAGGAAGAAAATGATAAGGAAAGATGGTTTGGCTGTGTTTGGCAATTAATATTATTATTATTATTATTATTATTATTATTATTATTATTATTATTATTATTATTATTATTATTATTCTATGTATATATATAACTTGCCAACGATTTCGTTGCTTTAGAAGTCTTCCCTCAATTCCACCGACTTAGTTTAAGTCGGTAAAAATTACCATGTATACGTACATATTTAATACATTACGCAGTTAATTCGGGTAATAAATATTTTATATAATGTATATAAAATATTTATTTTAATTTATCAAAATTCATAAAATGATTTATAAATAATATTCATATATTCTTAGGGTACGTTATTTGATAAATTTTGTACACGCATAAGGACATGCATGTAATTATATGAGGTATTTTATACATCCAAAATTAATAAAATAATTTGCATAACTTACTAAAATTAAATTTTTCTACGTTTCAACTTTGTTACATATACATTACGTAAACATAGATGTATTTTCTATTACTACATAATATATACATAAATTAGTTATTATATATATTATGTATTATAACAATTTCTTTTACATATTTAACCCACAAAAATATTAAATCTCATAAAAATAGAAATAATTCTATTTTGCACAAACATACATTAGTTTATTAAAATAAGAATTATCCATATTCATTTATTATTCTTTTTCACTTTTTCATATATTTTATATAAACTATACAATATAATTTTGTACAATTTATATAATTATTAATCTTTTCCTTAATAAATTTATTTTCTTATATTAATTATATATTTATTCTCATATAATTTATATAATCAAAATTCCTCCATATTTAATTATATTTCCTTATATAAAATATATAATTTATTTCTATATATATTTTATATAATTAATTTCCCTCTTAATAATTTCCAAATATTTCTCATAATTATTAGTTAATCCATAATCAATAATTATGACCTCGTTAATTACCTCATTAACTTTTAATTTAATTTAGGATTAATTTCCAACATTAATCCACAATTCATTTAAAATTTGTAACCGTACAATAAAAATATATATATACATACATAATTAATTTACACAATTCATATTATCTACCAAATTTAAATAATTAAAATATATACATTTTATTTATTTAAACTTTTTACATGTCATAATATCCTAGATATTACAATAGTTAACATATAAACAACACGAGGATGAAAGAATATAACAAAATCTAGGAAGTGAAAGTAGTATGCCTTCAAGCCAATCAGATTTGATGTGATATTATATACTTTGTAATCTTATTCATTTAATTAATAAAAGTTTTATTTAATTAAAGACATTTATTTATCCTTGTTTAATTAGTTGAATTAATAATGTGATAAACCCGTAGTTTTTGAGCAATACTTTTAGAATCATGATGTTGATCATTCTAATAAGATCTAAATTCAAGATAGTTCAAAATTTTAATGTTCCTAATCATTGGATCAATAATGTGGGGTTATTTGATCCGATTAGATTAGTGCATACTATGCTTATTCTTAGGAAGAGAATGATTAATCTCATAATCATTTATGTGGAGACACTAAAGCAAGATGTAAGTGCTTATTGGAGAATAAGTTCACTGATCGTAACTCGCTCAAGAAACACTTAATGGAGTTTTACTTGTCTGTTAATATGAGTTCCTTAAGTAATACTAATACATGTGATCCTCTGATTTGAGATCATCATAGTATCTTGTATATTCTGAATTATACTTTGTCATATTTCTTAAAGCTTGTTGGTATATCAAAGGGTATATTCGGGTATAATAAAATGTACATGGAAGTAGGTGAATAGTCAATAAAAGATCTATCACTTCTAGTAAATGGAGAGAATGTCTTACGTAATTTGATAAATGACAACTCAGAAATTCCTAGACAGGGTTGAATGGATTTAGAAAAGAGTTTTTAATTTACATTAACTAGAGTTGTGCATTTGAGAATTGGAATACATATGATCAAATAAAATAAGACTTGACAGTAATTTCATATCTTATATTTGATTGAGACATTGTATGGTAGAATGATTAAATTATATGGTAACCATTTACTGAATAGGTTCTTTGTAATTAAATATTGATTTCATATTATCCAGAAAGTCATATTTAATATGCTAAGACACTTCACTCTTACCAGTATAAATGTATTTATTTTGAATTAAAGGAGTTTAATTCATAAATAAATAATATTAGAATTGTTCTAATTTATTTATTTATAACCAGTATAATATTGAACATAAAGGGTCACACCATATAAGAGAAATATTTATTTTAGAAGTAGATGTAATAATAGTAATAATAAATTAAGTGTATTCTATTTATTCTATAGTGATAGAATAAATTTAATAGCTTAATATTTATAATTATATATTTTAAAAATACTAATTATAAATTAATTGTTGGTTTGCAAAAACATGTAATACATATAATCAAATTATATAAGCGCAATGGAAGCAAGCAAAATTACATTTTAAATTTTTTTCCAAGCCAATAACTTGGATCTTTCTTATGTAACAATTATTAATTGAGAAAGGATAAAAAAATTATACCTTTGCAGAACCAAGCTTTCACAGGTATAATTTTAATTCCCTTTAATGCTTCGCGTTTTTCTTCAAATTTATTAATTAAATTTTACGGATCAATGTCAACTCTCCAAGTGTGAAGCCTATAGAGGTGATCCACTAAGAGATCTATGAATTAAGGAAGTGAATTTTGGTTTCTCCAAATCATGGGTGGCCAGCCCTAGTTCTCTTTCTCTTTCTATTTAACTCCTTAGATGTAGAAAAGTATTATGTACTTTCTCATTTCTTGTGAAAGAGTATGTAACCTTAATTTATGATAAGACTCCTCTTATTTATAGATATAATCAACATTCCTAAACTATTTAGGATTAGGGTTATGATTTAATTCTCAATTCAATTAGGAACTAAATTAATTAATTACAATTTATAAACCATTTAGGAACTAAATTAAATATTATAATAATTATAATTCCTAAACCATTTAAAAACTTTAATTATTTATAATAATACTATTATTTATTAATTAATTCATGAACCATATAGGAACTAATAAGACTCCTCTTATTAATTTATAATTAGTATTACTAAAATACTAAACTATAAATGTTAAGCTATTTAATTTATTTTATCATCATAGTATATATTAAATATACTTAATTTAATATTACAATTATGCCATCCATATCTAAAATAAATATTACTCTTTTACGGTGTGACTTTTTAGGTTCTCTAAATTAAACTGGTTGTATAATAAATAAATTAAAATAATTCTAATTCATTTATTATGAATTAACTCTTTAATTTAGAATAAATATTTATTTCACAATAAGGGTAAGCTCCCTTAGCGATTAATCGACATTCTAGATAATATGGATTTCAACATTTGATAGTAAAAGAACCTTTTAGTGAATAGTTACCGTACAATTCAATATTTCTACCACATAATGTCCTAATCAAATATAGGACATGAAATTTACGTCAAGTCTTATTCATTTGATCGTATGCATTTCAATTCACAAATGAACAACTCTAGTTAATGTACATTAGAAACTCCTTTCTAATTCTATTCAACCTTGGCCAGGGATTTTTGAGTTTTCACTTATTGAATCGCATAGGACATTCTCTCTCTTTACTAGAAGTGGTAGATCCTATGTTGATCATTCACATATCTCCATGTGTACCTTATTATACCCAATTATATCATTTGATATACCAAGAAGCCTTGAGGAATATGTTAAAGTATAACTTAGTACACACAAGATACAATGATGATTTCAAGTCCAAGGATCACTTGTATGACTATCACTGGTGTGATGTCGCAAGCACCTAAAAATAAAATCTTACTTTAGAAAAATAAATATGTAGTAGTGCAAGTAAGAGTTGATCCCACAGAGAATGATTAATTTAATTTTATGTTTTCGCAAACAAAAGTTGGGGGGGTTTTAATTAAAGAAATAATTTAAATAAAATTAACTAAAATAAATATGCAAGAAATAAATAAGAAGAAAAATGCTTGGTTTAAGTCAACATCCACCATCAAGAATTTACAACTGATCACTGATGCAAGAATAAATCAGTTCATATTTTAAATATTCAACGTGGAATAATTACACCCAATCGAATAATTTTCCTATCTCTCCTTAATTTTAGTTAATAAGCAGAAACAAGCGATCTAAATAACCCTTACTACGAAATAATCTCAGACAAGCGCTAAAGATTTAACCTAGTAGCAACAGCATAAAGAAATAGAGAGATCGTTGAACTAAATAACACAATCCAAGCATCTGCATTTAATTTAGATGAATATTTTTCCTAAGATAAAATAATCTTTTGAGAAGCAAAATAATTATTAAACTTAGTTGCTTCGCAAATTAAAGTGACCAAACAATTACAGATTTGATATTTAATTTAGCAATTGTAAGACCCCGAATTTATGAAATACAAAATTTAATTTTTCTTCATATATATTTTTCCTGAAACAGTAAATGGTTAAATTGACAAAATTGAAAGTTAAGGATGTTATGTGCAAATTTTATTTTGTCGGACAATATTCTTTTTGTCGGGGAATATTCGTTTTGTCGGGGAATATTCGGGCCGTACGACGGCGCCGAAATAACAAATTATTTGTGGACCCCACAACGGAATATTTGTCGGATATAGAAAACGACAGAAGTAACCTTTTTAAATAAAAATAGTCAACGGTGTTAACTGTTAAAATACCGGTGATAAAAGAATAGTAGCATACGGTAATTTATGGTATTTTCTGTAGCACACGGTACTCTACAGTAGCACACGGTATTGCACAGTGTCTCATATTATTGGTCTGATAATTGACACCGTAATTGTTACGCATCATTTCATCAATAATTGTCACTGCATAATATTTTATATTATCAATTCAATTATTGTTGCTACACAGTATTTTGCATTATTGATTCAATAATTGTCATTACACTGTATTTCATATCATCGAGCCAATAATTGTTGGTGCACTGTAGTTTAAAATTATTGAATCTAATAATTGTCACAGTAGCAAATACACTATAATTTATATTATTAAATTAATAAAAATATGTAACGTGTTTCTTACATTATTGTGGTAACATTATTTTATATGTTGGACTCACAGGAAGAATAAATAAATAAATAAATAAAAAATAAAATAATTAATTTTACTATTTGAAATAGTAACGTGAATAGTGACGTGAATAGCGACGTGAATAGTACGTGAATAGTAAGAAACATGTGAGACCCATTGTGGGGCCCACATGAAATGTGAGAAATGTGAGAATTTGCTGAAGAGTTGGTGGAGGCTGCGCAGCAGCCTCTGCTGAATTTTTTTTCTGTTCACCTACCACGCATAGTAACTTATTTTCTCCTATAAATAGCTTGCTCAGCTGAATAGAAAAATCACACCTAAAACATAAAATTTTTCTATAAGAATTTTATGAGTTTTCTCTGAGAATAGTAAGGTTATTTTGAGAGTTTGAAAGCCAAAAGGAGTGCAGGAATTTTTCAAGTAAGTGTTTTATTAAAGAGTAGTAATTTCATAAATTCCTATTTTTCACGGTATTCACAAATCTTCCTTTAGAAGACTCTTCTTTGAGAAGATTCATTTTTAAAAGCTTTCTTTGGAAGATTTATTTTGGAATATTATTTTAAAAACTATTTTAAAGTTGTTATATTATACTACAAAAATTATGTTAAATATATATAATTTTGATAGTTCATAATATACGAGTTATCATATACTTTGAAATTTATATGTGGTAATTACTAATTATATTAAAAATATATAGGTTGATCAATCTCATTTAAATCAATATCCAGTCACGTGTTAAGGTAAGGGGTATCACTCTTTTCATCATCATAAATGGATATTATTTTCTTTCTTACTTGAAGGGATTATCATTCTTTGATTCTCGAAAATAATATCGTTTCTTTCTTGTGCCATTTATTTCCATGTATTAAATTGTGGGAATAACCTTACGGCGCGGTTTACCGCCTGTTGGTGAATAACCTTTTGTATTCATTCCTTATTAATCTTTGAGAATAACCTTACGGTGCGGATTATCGCCTGTTTGGTGAATAACTCTTCGTGTTCAAATTCTATTAAATTGTGGGAATAACCTTACGGTGCGGATTACGCCTGTTTGGTGAATAACTATTCGTATTCAAATTGATGGGAATAACCTTACGGTGCGGATTATCGCCTGTTGGTGAATAACCCTTGTTATTTGTCTCGTGTGGAAATAATTTGTCTACACGAATTATCACATGACACTTTTATTCCATATTCGTAAGTGATATCATTTTCCTTTATACTCATAAGGGATACCATCTTTTTCATCTTCCATTATTCAAACTTACTATGGTAAGGGATATTAATTTCCCTCACCTTTTGTTAATCAAACCTGCTACGGTAAGGGATATTATTTTCTTTCATACTCCTAAATCGAAACTTATTATGGAACTATTGCTTCTATAATTCCTGAAAATATTATATGTTCCATAATAGTTGAACTTCATTATTTCAACTGAACCTTCCTATTTACGTGAACCTTTCTATTGAACTGTAACCGTTATTCTGAACTGTGGATCTTGAATATCATTTTTAAATTTCACTCCACATCATGTTGGCAATTTGGACATTATTTGAATCTGCACAAAGTAAACTTCCGATACTTATTGTTTATCCTGTTCTTCTGTTCATCATTTGTATCACTGTTATTTGTATTAATCATCAAGAATCAAGCTGTTGTGAATATCTGTGGCCGGGGGCACAGATGTGATATAATTGTTGAACAGATGATAGGTTAAAGGCGATATACTAGGTTAAAGGCGATACATCTGTTCGGTGTCTTTTATGACACGTGGTGAATGTTCTCTTTGGCCCGTAGTGCAAAGATGAACTGTTGGTTGGTATGATTATGACCAAAGGCTGAATCTGGTATAATCATGACCGTTGGTGTTATATTGAATGTCTTTGGCCCGTAGTGCAAAGACGAACTGTTGATCTGCATGATTATGACCAGGAACTGTGAAGTTGTATTATCTTGACTAATGGTATTTCAGATGATAAAAGTTGATGATATTTTTACTAAAAAGAGAAGCGAGTGGACATTATAGTCTGCATTATTCTTCTAATAGATTGCTCATTCCGCTGCTATTATTGATCTGAACATTGTTTAAGAATTTAACTACAGTTTTTGATATAAACCTTGTAGTCTATTGTATTCTATCAAGAACTCAACTGTTGAAGGCTAATGATAAATTATTCGTCATTATCTTAGTCATGATATTTCTTACTGGGCTATTTGAGCTCACCCTTTCTTTTCGTTCCATTGTTTTTCAACAGGAGATGAGAACGTAACGGGGTCTAGCCGGGGAATGGAGTGAGAGTGCGGGGATAGCTATCATAGTCTTCACGTGTTATAAAATAGTGTGGCAATAATAATGAAGACTTAGTTGTGTTGTATTATCCACTGTATTGTTGTACGTTGTATTTCATTGTAATAATTTTGTTGTAGTCTTTTGACGACTCAAGTTTGGGCTGTGTGGGCCTAGATTTGGGGGCGTCACAGTTGGCATCAGAGCTTAGGGATATGGTCTTTAATGGAGATCTGGGGTTAGAACTAGGAGGGGAGAGACGAATAGAATCAGTCACTAGTGTGTCCTACCTAAATTAGATTTTATTATCTAATGAGTTGATTTGAATATAGGGACATGAAGTGATGAGTCAGTTTATTTGAACTAACATTTATTTTGTGACCACAGTTTAGTATGGCATCTGGAAATCAAGAGGTTAACTACGAAATACCCGAAGCGAATGTAGCCGAAAATCAAGAAGCCACAAACAATCCTCCTGCCAACTCAGGAAATAATATTCCTGATAACATGATGAATGATGGATTCTTTAGGAATTTCATGCAGAATCAGGCAAGAGGAAATCCAGTTAACAATAACGGTAGAAACGCTGGTAATTTGAGGATGATCACTGTCAAGCAATTTAAAGAATTGGGACCACCTGAATTCCACGGGAAGCCTGACCCACTCAAAGCGGAGGCATGGCTGAAGCAGACGACAAAAATACTTGATGTCCTACAATGCGCTGATGATCAGAAGGTGCCCTTTGCTACCTTTATGTTTCGAGGTGAGGCGGATCACTGGTGGGAAGCGGTAAAACGTATCCACCCTTCAGCACTTGAGATGTCTTGGACAGAATTCCAAGAGCTATTTAATGAAAAGTACTTCCCAGAAAGCATCCGCCATATGAAGGAAGTGGAATTCATTAAGCTGGAGCAGGGAAACATGACAGTTTCTCACTATGAAGCTAAGTTTGCTGAACTGTCTCGTTTTGCGACTCATCTAGTAGATGACGAAGCACGGATGAGTCGGATGTTCTTACGTGGTCTAAGATTTGAAATCCGTCAACAACTTAGCTCTCATAAATTTAATTTGTATTCAGATGTTGTTGATAGGGCTCAAAGGTTGGAGCAAACAGATGAAAAATTACAGCCAAGAGTCAATGATCAGAGAAATGATAACAACCACAGGAACGAGAACCATCGAGGAGGTAACCAACACTTCGGTGGTAATTCCACATCAAATAACAGAAGAGGAGAATCCAGTGGGAACAATTTCAAAAGAAAGAGATTCCATAATAATTATGGAAGGGCACCAGTACCAGCACCAGCACCGACCCCAGTTTCAAGGGGAGAAGATCGACCACCAGTGAGATGCTATAGGTGTGGTCAGGAAGGCCACATCAGCCCAAACTGTACACTGCAGTCCAAAAAGTGCTACAGTTGTGGGAAAGAGGGTCATCTTGCGCGATTTTGTCCTGCCACAAAATCAAGTCCAGCTACAGTGATGATACCAAAAGCTAGCGCGGATAAGGGAAAATCTGTAGTTCAAGGGAGAGCTTTTGTTGTGACATCCCAAATGGCACGAAACTCGAACGAGGTGATAACCGGTAAGCTATTCATAAATTCTCGTGAAGTCTACGCTTTGTTAGATACTGGTTCTACCCATTCTTTTATCTCACCTGCATGTGCTCAGCGTTTAAACTTAACTCCTGAAAATTTGGACTTTGACTTATCAGTTGAAACCCCATTAGGAGAAATGACCATTACATCTACTGTCTATAAATCTTGCCTAGTTCAAATCAACAACCTCACATTACCTGTTGACCTTATTTCTTTGGAGATGCACGAATTTGATGTGATTTTAGGAATTGATTGGTTGACTACCCATCATGCTAAAATTGATTGTTTTCATAAGATTATTAGTTTTCATATTCCTAATCAACCTGTCATGCAAATTCAAGCAACTAAACCATTGAAATCTATAACTGTTATTTCTAGCCATAAAGCCATTCGTTTATTGAAAAACGGATGTCAAGCCTTTTTAGCTCATGTCACTGATTTGAACAAAAATACGTCAAACTTGAATGATATTCCCATTGTTAATGAGTTTCCTGACGTTTTTCCTGAAGAACTTCCTGGCTTATCCCCAAACCGAGAAATTGAATTCTGTATCGATCTTGAACCCGATACTAAACCCTTTTCCAAAGCTCAATACCAAATGGCTCCCATAGAACGCCAAGAGATGAAAGTTTGATTATTAGATATCGGTATCATTCGAGCGAGGAATACGAGAAGAGTTTTCAAGAACTCAAGAGGAGGCTTGTTTCAGCTCCTGTTCTGACCATTCCATCAGGATCAGGAGAATTCGTCATATATAGCGATGCTTCAGGCAAAGGTCTAGGTTGTGTCCTTATGCAACATGGAAAGGTTATAGCTTATGCCTCTCGACAACTCAAAGATTATGAGAAAAATTATCCCACTCATGATCTAGAATTGGCAACAGTCGTTTTCACGTTGAAGATCTGGAGACACTACTTGTACGGAGAAAAAGTGGATATCTATACGGATCATAAAAGTCTCAAGTATTTCTTCACCCAGAAGGAACCTAACATGCGACAACGACGTTGGCTTGAGCTGTTGAAGGATTACGACCACACAATCCAGTATCACCCGGGAAAGGCGAACGTTGTAGCTGACGCTTTGAGCAGAAGATCTTATGCGAGTACAAGTGCACTGCTGACAACACAAAAGTGTATTTTGTACGACTTGCAAAAGATGGAGATACAGCTAAAAACATCAGGGACCCACTCGAAGATTGCTCACGTGCGAGTAAAACCGGCTTTAATGGATAAAATTAAAGCTGCTCAAGCTACCGATCCGGAACTGATGAACATGATGAAGAAAGTACAAGAAGGTGTCATCCCCGAAGCAAGAATCGACGAGACAGGAATACTTCGAGTTAACTCTCGACTCTGTGTTCCTAACGATCCTGATTTGAAGCATAAAATCATGATGGAGGCACACAACACGCCATTTGCAATCCACCCAGGAGGTACCAAGATGTATCGAGATCTTCGACATACATTTTGGTGGAACAATATGAAAAGGGAAATTGCAGAGTTTATCTCAAGGTGCCTAACTTGTCAACGTGTCAAGGCAGAGCATCAAGTACCTAAGGGTCCATTACAACCACTTGAGGTTCCCGAATGGAAGTGGGAACACATCAATATGGATTTCGTGATGGGTCTTCCCAAAGTTTCTCAAGGCTTAGATGCAATTTGGGTCATCGTAGATAGATTGACCAAATCCGCTCATTTCTTGCCTATACGAGAAAACTTTTCACTTGAACGTCTTGCCGGTATGTACATAAATGAAATCGTGAGACTGCATGGCATGCCAGTTTCCATAGTTTCTGATCGAGATCCTAGATTCACTTCACGCTTTTGGATCAGTCTACAAAAAGCTATGGGCACTGAACTACGTTTTAGTTCTGCATACCATCCTCAAACGGACGGACAATCGGAAAGGACGATCCAGACCCTCGAAGATCTTTTGAGACTTTGCGTACTAGATTTCAAAGGAAGTTGGGATAAGTACTTGCCATTGGTGGAATTTTCCTACAACAACAGTTACCAAGCAAGTATAGGTATGGCTCCATTCGAGGCTTTATATGGACGCAAGTGTCGCTCTCCAGTATGTTGGAATGAGGTAGGAGAAGCAAAACTGTTGGGACCTGAGTTGATACGCTTGACAACAGAAAAGATCCAAATGATCCGACAATGAATACAGACCGCACAAGAACGACAAAAGAATTACGCTGATCTTCATCGGAGAGACGAAAGTTTCAACGTCGGAGATCATGTATTCTTACGTGTTTCTCCATGGAAAGGGGTAACGAGATTCGGAAAAAGAGGAAAGCTTAACCCTCGATTTATTGGCCCATTTGAAATCCTCGATCGGGTGGGAACTGTAGCTTACAGACTAGCCTTACCACCAAGTATGTCTCGCATCCATAACGTTTTTCACATATCTATGTTACGTAAATATGTGAAGGACCCAAACCACGTCATTGAGTTAGAACCAGACGTTATAGCAGAAGATTTAACGTATGAGGAAGTACCTGTTAAGATCCTAGATAAGAAGGAGCAGATCTTACGCTCAAAGGTTATACCTCAAGTTAAGGTTTTATGGAGGAACCAAGATATTGAGGAAATGACCTGGGAGCTAGAATCTGAGATGAAGTCTAGGTATCCATACCTCTTCGAAATGCCAGGTACGTCAATTTCGGGGACGAAATTTCATAAGGAGGGGAGGTTGTAAGACCCCGAATTTATGAAATACAAAATTTAATTTTTCTTCATATATATTTTTCCTGAAACAGTAAATGGTTAAATTGACAAAATTGAAAGTTAAGGATGTTATGTGCAAATTTTATTTTGTCGGACAATATTCTTTTTGTCGGGGAATATTCGTTTTGTCGGGGAATATTCGGGCCGTACGACGGCGCCGAAATAACAAATTATTTGTGGACCCCACAACGGAATATTTGTCGGATATAGAAAACGACAGAAGTAACCTTTTTAAATAAAAATAGTCAACGGTGTTAACTGTTAAAATACCGGTGATAAAAGAATAGTAGCATACGGTAATTTATGGTATTTTCTGTAGCACACGGTACTCTACAGTAGCACACGGTATTGCACAGTGTCTCATATTATTGGTCTGATAATTGACACCGTAATTGTTACGCATCATTTCATCAATAATTGTCACTGCATAATATTTTATATTATCAATTCAATTATTGTTGCTACACAGTATTTTGCATTATTGATTCAATAATTGTCATTACACTGTATTTCATATCATCGAGCCAATAATTGTTGGTGCACTGTAGTTTAAAATTATTGAATCTAATAATTGTCACAGTAGCAAATACACTATAATTTATATTATTAAATTAATAAAAATATGTAACGTGTTTCTTACATTATTGTGGTAACATTATTTTATATGTTGGACTCACAGGAAGAATAAATAAATAAATAAATAAATAAATAAAAAATAAAATAATTAATTTTACTATTTGAAATAGTAACGTGAATAGTGACGTGAATAGTGACGTGAATAGTACGTGAATAGTAAGAAACATGTGAGACCCATTGTGGGGCCCACATGAAATGTGAGAAATGTGAGAATTTGCTGAAGAGTTGGTGGAGGCTGCGCAGCAGCCTCTGCTGAATTTTTTTTCTGTTCACCTACCACGCATAGTAACTTATTTTCTCCTATAAATAGCTTGCTCAGCTGAATAGAAAAATCACACCTAAAACATAAAATTTTTCTATAAGAATTTTATGAGTTTTCTCTGAGAATAGTAAGGTTATTTTGAGAGTTTGAAAGCCAAAAGGAGTGCAGGAATTTTTCAAGTAAGTGTTTTATTAAAGAGTAGTAATTTCATAAATTCCTATTTTTCACGGTATTCACAAATCTTCCTTTAGAAGACTCTTCTTTGAGAAGATTCATTTTTAAAAGCTTTCTTTGGAAGATTTATTTTGGAATATTATTTTAAAAACTATTTTAAAGTTGTTATATTATACTACAAAAATTATGTTAAATATATATAATTTTGATAGTTCATAATATACGAGTTATCATATACTTTGAAATTTATATGTGGTAATTACTAATTATATTAAAAATATATAGGTTGATCAATCTCATTTAAATCAATATCCAGTCACGTGTTAAGGTAAGGGGTATCACTCTTTTCATCATCATAAATGGATATTATTTTCTTTCTTACTTGAAGGGATTATCATTCTTTGATTCTCGAAAATAATATCGTTTCTTTCTTGTGCCATTTATTTCCATGTATTAAATTGTGGGAATAACCTTACGGCGCGGTTTACCGCCTGTTGGTGAATAACCTTTTGTATTCATTCCTTATTAATCTTTGAGAATAACCTTACGGTGCGGATTATCGCCTGTTTGGTGAATAACTCTTCGTGTTCAAATTCTATTAAATTGTGGGAATAACCTTACGGTGCGGATTACGCCTGTTTGGTGAATAACTATTCGTATTCAAATTGATGGGAATAACCTTACGGTGCGGATTATCGCCTGTTGGTGAATAACCCTTGTTATTTGTCTCGTGTGGAAATAATTTGTCTACACGAATTATCACATGACACTTTTATTCCATATTCGTAAGTGATATCATTTTCCTTTATACTCATAAGGGATACCATCTTTTTCATCTTCCATTATTCAAACTTACTATGGTAAGGGATATTAATTTCCCTCACCTTTTGTTAATCAAACCTGCTACGGTAAGGGATATTATTTTCTTTCATACTCCTAAATCGAAACTTATTATGGAACTATTGCTTCTATAATTCCTGAAAATATTATATGTTCCATAATAGTTGAACTTCATTATTTCAACTGAACCTTCCTATTTACGTGAACCTTTCTATTGAACTGTAACCGTTATTCTGAACTGTGGATCTTGAATATCATTTTTAAATTTCACTCCACATCATGTTGGCAATTTGGACATTATTTGAATCTGCACAAAGTAAACTTCCGATACTTATTGTTTATCCTGTTCTTCTGTTCATCATTTGTATCACTGTTATTTGTATTAATCATCAAGAATCAAGCTGTTGTGAATATCTGTGGCCGGGGGCACAGATGTGATATAATTGTTGAACAGATGATAGGTTAAAGGCGATATACTAGGTTAAAGGCGATACATCTGTTCGGTGTCTTTTATGACACGTGGTGAATGTTCTCTTTGGCCCGTAGTGCAAAGATGAACTGTTGGTTGGTATGATTATGACCAAAGGCTGAATCTGGTATAATCATGACCGTTGGTGTTATATTGAATGTCTTTGGCCCGTAGTGCAAAGACGAACTGTTGATCTGCATGATTATGACCAGGAACTGTGAAGTTGTATTATCTTGACTAATGGTATTTCAGATGATAAAAGTTGATGATATTTTTACTAAAAAGAGAAGCGAGTGGACATTATAGTCTGCATTATTCTTCTAATAGATTGCTCATTCCGCTGCTATTATTGATCTGAACATTGTTTAAGAATTTAACTACAGTTTTTGATATAAACCTTGTAGTCTATTGTATTCTATCAAGAACTCAACTGTTGAAGGCTAATGATAAATTATTCGTCATTATCTTAGTCATGATATTTCTTACTGGGCTATTTGAGCTCACCCTTTCTTTTCGTTCCATTGTTTTTCAACAGGAGATGAGAACGTAACGGGGTCTAGCCGGGGAATGGAGTGAGAGTGCGGGGATAGCTATCATAGTCTTCACGTGTTATAAAATAGTGTGGCAATAATAATGAAGACTTAGTTGTGTTGTATTATCCACTGTATTGTTGTACGTTGTATTTCATTGTAATAATTTTGTTGTAGTCTTTTGACGACTCAAGTTTGGGCTGTGTGGGCCTAGATTTGGGGGCGTCACAGCAATAGATTTCAACGAATAATAAACTACTGATTTGTATTCCAAGTTAAAATCGGATTTTTATTCTACTGATTTGTTGCATTGCAGTGTAGGAAATCCAAAATAAAGAAGGAAAAGGAACAAACTACCAGCCGCCTTCTTTCTCTCTCTTCTCTGACGCGTCAGCGCATGCTATCCATGTAATATCCCAGATATTTACAAGATTAGTAAATAAGATTTTAAATATAAATTAAAGGTTATGGTTTAAAACCTAGAATTGTAGAAGTGAGATGTGTGAAAATGGGTGAACACTTTTTTTAATATAATGTATTTGTTAGAAATTAAATGTGGAAATATTTTAATAATGCATGTTGAGAATTTATTAAGAAAATAAATTCAATTGAAAAGTGAATGTGGTTATATTAATATATATACACCTAATGTGTGTTTGTTAGCCCAATAAGAAGATGAGTAGATTAAATACTCAATTAAACTAATAATTTAATTAGTTTAAAATGTGAAGTAAGAAGGAAAGTCATGAAATATAATTAACTAGGTTAATTATATTAGTTAAGAGTTAAAGTTATAGAAAAACTAGAATGATTGTCTAGAATGACAATATTATAAAGTTAATTAATTAAGTAATTAACTTAATTATTAAGTTGTTATATAGAGTCCAAGTAATTTAATTACTACTAGTGGACTAGCCCAAAAGAATTATAGATGCTAGCCCAATATGAGAATATGGATATGAAGTGGGTAATTAAATAATAAAGCCCAAATGTTATGTTGATTATAGTCCAAGAGGTAATTAATATAAGTCAAATTAAATTAATTACCTAGCCCAAGTTATAAAGATGTGTGAGTTGTGTTGGGTAGCCCAAATAATTAAATAAGGGAGCCCAATGCAAAATAAACTAGTAGCCCAAATATTGAGTTCAAATTTAAAAGTCAAATATTGGTCAATATGTTGGGAGAATAAATTCAAGTATTGTTAAGTGTAGAGAATTAACTAATGTAGGGTTAATTGAACAACCCTAGTTGGTAGATAAGAGAGAGCATTAACCAAACATTGATTAAATGCTAGGTGGGTGAATTTGATGATGAGAATTAACTATGGATGAGTTAGTTGAATAACCCTAGGTAGTAAATAAATTAAAGATTTAACTATGCATGGGTTAGTTGTAGGAAGAATATTATAGATACAATTGTGTATGTATATAATTCACCAAGGTATAATTTATATGTAACCATGGGTTGGATGTTGTAGAGAGTTAACCACATGTGGGTTAAGTGTTGGTGATTGTTGCTTATGTTACACTTCACCATTTATGTTGCTTGTAGTCAAGTTGATGGATGACATTTTAAATATCAAAAATACAAGTATTGTACATATATAAGTGAATATATATACATATATTGGTGTATATATATATAGATGCTTATATAATTATATAGGACATAAAAATAAAACCTTAACCAATGCTAGAGTTAAGTGTTAGTAAATATATAAATATATTGGATATATATGTATACTTAATTGTAGAGAATTAACCTTACTTGGGTTATTTGGTGGAAGATGTGTGTATGTTTAATTGATGAGTTTGAACCATGGTTGATAGTTAAGTTAACATAGGTTACAAGAGCAATAGTCTTAACCACACTTTAGTTAAGTGTTGGAGAAAGGTTGCTTTTGTTTTACTCAATTGATAACTTGTAAGCAAACTTGATGGAGGTCAATCAATATGTCAATCCAAAAGTCAATCAATCAAATGGTAATCCTAAATTAGTCTCTAATTTAACCAATGTTAGTTGATTAGTAAGAGTTAATGATGATTAAGGGTGTGCTATAAATATAGTGCTCCACACATTGGCTATGTTTGTTAGTCATTTGTAGCATTTTCTAGAGAGAAAAAGGGAGAGTTTCTTGAGAGATATAGAGAGTTACTCTTATGAGATTGATGATCCACCAAGCAAATTTGCTAGAGAATGGACAAGAGAGAGTCACAATCCAAGATCAAGTCAAGAGGAAGGAGAGCATCCATGTATAAAAGGTTAAAAAGTATTCTAAACCTTCTTTAGTTTATTTTTATAGTTTAGATATGATTTGAACGGTTAAAATGTATTTTTAACCGATCAAAACACATTTTGATGTTCTAGAAGTCTTTAGCTATGTAATATATGTATATTCATAGTTTGATGGGTTTAACATGGGTTTTATATGTGTTTGTGATGAAAAATTTCATCAAACTCATTGAATAAATTTTTACCGACGAAAACAAATTAATCTAATACGTAGCAGCCCCTTCACGGAATTACTGTTCACAATCCGTAAGTCGGATTTATGATCTGTCAATTTTGGGTGATAAATCCATGAAATATGAAGATTCTCCAAGTTGAATGACTAAAATCCGATTTAAAATGAGCAAGATATGGATTTTCTACCAAAACACCCCATTGTTTTAGGGCTGTGCACAACAGTCCGGTTTGGAGCCAATTTCCGTGACCAAAACAAATCCAAATTTGATGTTTGATGACAGAAAAATGTAGTTCGGGAAGTTACGAATCCATCGATACCAAATAGGCCTCAATCGGACTTGTGGATTTCATTTTATTCAAATTCCCGTCGGAGACCCCAAGTCTGAAAAATTCAAAAAGTAATCTGCGTATTTTTTTTAAAAAACCGGCCGGTTCGGTTTTTTTCGATTTTTCATGATTTCTAGGTAGGGCCGGTTCGGGCATTTTTAGGCCGGTTCTTGGGTTGGTTTCAAAAGAGAAAATGCTTATAATTTTATAAAGAAAATTATCAAAATTTAAAATCCGATTTTTTTGTAATTTGGTATTTATTAGAATTAATGGTGGATTAAAGCTTACTAAATTGCTAATAAGTATGGGAAAATTATTTTTAATTTCAGAAAAATAATATTTGACCTATTGGCATGCTAGTTAAGTGTTATAAAATAAAATTTGAAATTATTGGAGTGATTCACTATATATTAGCTATTTATTAGTGTATAAATAGGCTAATAATCTAATTAAATATTATTTAATAAATATTAAATAATATATGAAGTTATGTAATTAATTAATTATGATTTAATGAATATTAAATAATAATTAAAGGATGTTAAGATGAATAAGTTAGTTATTTATCATTTAATTGCACTTAAATAATAAGTAAAGTTAAATAAATAATTAATTATTATTTAAATTAATATTAAATAATAATTAAAGAATATTAAAGTTAGAAAGCTAATTATTTATTATTTAATTAATATTAAATAATAAGAAAGGTTAATTAAGTAATTAATTATTATTTAATTAATATTAAATAATAATTAAAGGATAATTAAGGTTAATAAACTAATTATTTATTATTTAATTAATATTAAATAATAAGTAAGGTTAATTAATTAATTAATTATTATTTAATTAATATTAAATAATGAGTTCGGATAATTAGTTAATTAATTATTATTTAATTCATATTAAATAATAATTAAATGGTAATTAAGTGGAATAAATTATAACTTAATCGAAAGAAGATTATTAAGTAATTAAAATATATTGATAATATTATTGACTAACTATTAAATGATAATAGTTAAGAATTAAATCATTATTCAATAATTAATAATGATATGTAATTAATTTAAAATATTATTAAAGGATTAATAATATTATTTAACATTTAATTAACTATTAAATAATAATAGTTAAGAGTTAAATCATTATTAAATAAATAATAATGATAAATAAAGTTTTAAAATATTATTAAAGAATTAATAATATTGTTTAACAAGTAATTAACTATTGGGTAATAATAGTTAAGGGTTGAATCGTTATTAAATAATTACTAATGATACGTGAGGATTTCAAATATTATTAAATGATTGATAATATTGATGAACAATTAAATTATCATTAAAATGATTGATAATAATGAGAAGTCAATTAAAATATTATTAAAGGGTAATAATATTAGCAAGCAATTAAATTATTATTAAAAGATTAATAATAATGATTAAGGTAAACTATTATTAAAAATAAATTAATAATAGTAATGATTATTTAAAGTGTTATTTAACAATTAAATAACATTATAAGTTATTACTAATTGATAGTAAAATTTAAAATATTATCCAAGGTGGGTAATATTATGATAGGTATCGAGATAAATGATGTGATTAAGTTAAACCAAGGGTATGGTCCATTAGTGATTAATTGGTGGATCGACCTAAATAAATATAGGGTCCAAGTTTTAATGCAGTGACATTAATAAATGTCAGAATTGCATAGTTTCGAACAAAAGATTTATGGTGTTGAATATGAAACACTGAGTCAAGTCAAAGAGAGACTAAAATATGAAATTAACCTTATTAAATAAAGGGGATGATGAGAAGAAATAAATATCTTTAAAATAAGATTTAGTATTGAGTCAAACTTTGACTGATATTGTGCACCGTTGATATCACATACCGTGTAGGTGGTGCAAGGAACGTGAAAGATTAACGTAAGCTGGTTATAAAAGTCCAGGCAAGTTTTTCAGAATGTGTTGTATTATGTGCATGAATTATAAGTTTGTTATTAAACTGAGATGTGCTCATACGTGGTTATGTGCAAAGATGTTTTAATGTACCTTTGTGCAATAAGTTGATTTGAACTGTTGATATGCGGTAGTTGATTTAAGACAATTGTTCTGCATTGAATTATTTGTCATGATAGAGGTTAGACATGAAGCATAGATTAAATGCGAGGCATGATATGCATGAGCAGTATGTCATAAACTGAAATGCATGAAAAACATGATGTTAGTATAAATTGTAAATTTTATGTGAAGCATGTAATGTGTTATGTGTAGCTGTTGAACTTGCTGAGCCGTCGTGCTCACTCTTGCCTAAACCAACATTTTCAGATAAGGCTAGTTACCTGAAGTTCTCGATAAAGAACAAGGAACAGGAAAATATATTACTTCCATTGAAGATCTAAATATCTATTGTAGATATCAGTCCGAATTGGACAGGTAAATGATTCTGTAGCATAAGACTTAGTTGGTATGTTATATGAGTATTAAATACTCAAATTGATTGTAATAGAATGTCGTATCATGTATGATATTGAGACATACTAGGAATGTATAAAGATTTCGATTCTGGAATAGAAAGAGATGTTGTAAAATTGTAAATAAATGATTATTTAGCAATTATAATATTGCTAAAATTCACGAAAGAAAGGAAAAGGTTGTACTCGTGTTGAACCGGATCCGAGGTTCGAGGAACCTGGATTCGGGGTCGTCACAATCCATGTGCCTGATTGTTATCGTTAACGCGTGTTTCTCACGCGCCTATTCCTCCGCCAAACGTTCGCGTATTGCACAGGTTGTTCTGTCCAGTAAATACAAAACGACGTCGTTCCATCCAAGCGGCAGATCACTTTCTTGCGCGCATGGCGCGGTTGGCCGCTTTTTCGAAATTTACAGAATTGCCCCTGATCTTTGCAGAATTTACAGATTTGCCCCCAAAGCTTATTTTTCCTACAAAAATAAATATAAATTAATTAAAAATAAATAAAAATAATATAAAAATACTAAAAATCCTAAAAACACACAATAACACATAATACACCTAAAACACTAAAAATAAATAAAAACAAATATAAAAATACTATAAAATTACCTAAATTAACATAAATTAACTAAAATCCTATAAAACCTATTAAAATCAAAATGAGTTAAATAATTAAACATTTAAGCATACAATAAATATTAAAACTAAATATTGGGGAATAAAAATATCATATAATTCAATCCTATCAAATACTCCCACACTTAGGTTTTTGCTCGTCCTCGGGCAAAACAAGAACAAAAACTAAAAAAATTAAAACTAATAACCAAACAACTTACTTGAGCAACAAATCAATATAAATTTCAACATCAGCCTCAAAGATTTTTTAAATGATAACTCAAAGAAAATTTCAAAATCATGCAAAATCTAGAACTTTAACATATTTCTCAATTATACTTTACTCAAGATCTTTTGTGTGTGTGTGAATCAAAATGTATCAAACTAATTAAAACTCAGATAAGTCTAAGTTATTAATTACCTTGTAAAAGACATACAACAAAACTCAATATATTTATTTTTCACATTACTCTTTCAGCTAATATAGACAAATATAAATCAGAAGATCAAAATGTTTCAAACAATTATATATACTAGGATTATTAATATGCATTTTTTTTCAATTTTTTTTTATTTTTCTTTTAATGGGTGCATTTTATGCTCCATCTCATTTTTTTCTTTCTTCATTTTTTCTTTTCACGGTAAGTGCATTTTATGCTCTATCTCACCAGCGAGTGCGTTTTACGCTCCATCTCGCTTCTTTTCCATGTGTTTATGAGTGAGTGCGTTTTACGCTCTATCTTAACCCACCACATAATTTTTTTTCTTTTTCCTTCTTCAATAATAATCCTAGAAAAATTACCTAAATCATTTCCTCCAAATTATATTTTGCCTTATATTTAACTTCAAATAAGATATAGAGTTCAAAAATATCTTTCATAAGCATTTAACCATTTAAACTTTCTCTAAATTAAAACTATCTCAAACAAATGGATATAAGTGCATAAAAATTTAAAGGATCTCAAACAAAGTAAATATCAACAATAAGTCAAAATTCAAACTAAGCAAAAAGTTATCATTTTTCAAAGAGTTATTAAATAAAAATCAAGATTTTATCATTGGCTAAAAATTAAAATTCAATTAACTTATTGTTCAAGTGACACATCCTAAAAATAAAATAAAAAACTATCCCATTTTCGTAGGAAACACGGTTACACTTAGCATGTGCAACAAGCCTTTAAACCCCAAGGTTACCCCAAGTGGACGAGTTATGTCTCGTGAGGGTTTGCAGTGAATATACCCACAAAATTCAAAATTTCAAATTTTTTTAAAATTTCCTACATTTTTCAAAATATGACCTAAAAATAACAAAAATACCTAAAAATAACAAAACTCCTAAATACCTTCCCCCACACTTAAAATTTATATTGTCCCCAATGTAAAGTAAAATGTAAAGAAAAAGACACAAATAACTATAAAAAGAAAAAGGGAAAGAAATGCAAATCTGATTTCTTGGGTTGCCTCCCAAGCAGCGCTTTTATTTATTGTCATTGGCTTGACAACAGGCTAAAGTACTACGTCACTCCAACTTCATGAATTTTGAGTACCCCATCCATCACATTATTTTGCATTGGTAGATTCAGTCTTCCTTGCACGTTACATGAACGTTGTACTCCCTCTTCAATGAATAGATATTTAATATGATTGGAGAGAGTCTTTATATTTGGAATGGGATCCTGCAAAATAAAAGATAAAGAATTGTCGTTAGTAACAAGCAATGGAATGGAATTAATTACATTATTATCAAAAGTCATTGGCAAAGAATTTAATGGAGCTTCATCCTCCTTCAAATCTTGTTTCAGCTCAATTGCTTGTTCTTCATCTAACTCCAAATTGTTGGTAATTGCAATATCTAACTTTTCCTTGTTTATTTGCTCAACAACTTCCTCCACCTTAGGCATGTCATCATCAAAAATAACATCATTGTCTATATAAACATTGTCCGCTTCATTGATGTTATTTGCTTTCTCTTGTTTCAGTGATGGAGAGACTGTCTTTTCTGGATCTTCTACATCATTACCACTTTTTAACACTTGTGCACTTGTATTCTCCGTGGGATTATTCACCGTTTGAGAAGGTACTTGCTCAGAACTTTGCTCTTCTAATTGATCGATTGTGATTTGTCCCATTGGAGTACCCAAACGCTGAATAATTGCATTATTTTCTTGAATACGTGCCTGTATGTCTAGTTGAAATTGCAAATTATCTTGTTGAAATTGTAAAGTGTTAGCTTCAATTAATTTAAGCATATCTTCTAATGACATATCAGAATAAAATGATTGGTCATGTTGTGATTGTAAAGTGTTAGCGGTAAGTTGTTGAATCATATCCTCTAAAGACATATCAGAATTATGTGATTGACTCTGTTGTTGTTGGGGATATGGTTGCATGTATTGTTGACAACTTAAAAATTCTGATTTGTGGCCGAATTTATTTGTGGATTCTCATAGCCAAAATTAGGATGATCACTCCATCCTGAATTATACGCGTTTGAATAGGGATTATATCTCCATTGGGGTTGACCAGGGAAATCACTTGCTATATTGACTTGCTCATAGGACTCCTCTTGAAGAATGGGGCACATATTAGTCGGATGTCCTACCACCGCACAAATCTTACAAGCTTCCATTGATTGTGCATTATCTGCAACCATTTGATAAACAAGAGAAGTTAGGGTATCAATTTGTTGCTCAAGCGAAGAAATAGTTACCTCATTGACATAATCATGTATGAATTTCATCCTGAACCTGCACAACTAAATTAAATTATGAAAAACTAGAAAAATAAAATCTAAAAAAATAAAAAATTACTAAATTAAATACATATTTACAAAAGCACAAAATTAAAATCATTCCCCAGCAACGGCGCCAAAATTTGGTGTGATGTCGCAAGCACCCAAAAATAAAATTTTACTTTTGAAAAATAAATATGTAGTAGTACAAGTAAGAGTCGATCCCACAGAGAATGATTAATTTAATTTTACGTTTTCGCAAACAAAAGTTGGGGGGTTTTTAATTAAAGAAATAATTTAGATAAAATTAACAAAAATAAATATGCAAGAAATAAATAAGAAGAAAAAGCATTGGTTTAAGTCAGCATTCACCATCAAGAATTTACAACTGATCACTGATGCAAGAATAAATTAATTCATATTTTAAATATTCAACGTGGAATAATTACTCCCATTCGAATAATTTTCCTATCTCTCCTTAATTTTAGTTAAGCAGAAACAAGTGATCTAAATAACCCTTACTACTAAATAATCTCAGACAAACGCTAAAGATTTAACCTAGTAGCAGCATAAAGAAATAGAGAGATCATTGAACTAAACAACACAATCCAAGCGTCTGCATTTAATTTAGATGAATATTTTTCCTAAGATAAAATAATTTTTTGATAAGCAAAAGAATTATTAAACTTAGTTGCTTCACAAATTAAAGTGACCAAACAATTACAGATTTGATATTTAATTTAGCAATAGATTTCAACGAATAATAAACTAGTATGCATCCTAGCAATTAAACGAATTAATCATAAAATTAAACACAGAAAAATATTCAATTCTCAAAATATAAATTGAATAATTAAAATAAATTAGATCTCACACTGTGTAAATCTTGATGGCTTCAATCGCTTAAACCAAGAAAAAGAATTTAGCTATTCATAATTGTAGAGAGCATTAAAGAATAGAAGAGAGAAATTTTATTCTAATAGAAAAGTTGTGTTTTACAATGTGTCTCAAGCCCTCTATTTATAGGCTCTATAAACCTCATAACTTGTCCAAACCCTAATAGGATTTACAATTAAAAATAAAATAATTATTATCTTAACCTTAATTGGAATTCTAAATAAAATATTAAAAATAAAATAAAGAATTATTGCTTCCTTTTTCAAATTAAAACCGGATTTTTATTCTACTGATTTGTTGCATTGCAGTGTAGGAAATCCAAAATAAAGAAGGAAAAGGAACAAACTTTCAGCCGCCTTCTTTCTCTCTCTTCTCTGACGCGTTAGCACGTGCTATCCACGCGCCTGATTGTTACCGTTAGCGCGTGTTTCTCACACGCCTATTCTTTCGCCAAACGTTCGCGCATTGTGCGGATTGTTCTGTCCACTTAATACAAAACGACGTCGTTCCATCCAAGCGGTAGATCACTTTTTTGCGCGCATGGCGCGGTCGGCCTCTTTTTCGAAATTTACAGAATTGCCCCTGATCTTTGCAGAATTTACAGATTTGCCCCCAATGCTTATTTTTCCTACAAAAATAAATATAAATTAATTAAAAATAAATAACACATAATAATAAATAAAACACCTAAAACACTAAAAATAAATAAAAACTCATAAATAGAAACAAATATAAAAATACTATAAAATTACCTAAATTAACATAAATTAACTAAAATCCTATAAAACCTATTAAAATCAAAATGAGTTAAATAATTAAACATTTAAGCATACAATAAATATAAAAACTAAGTATTGGGGAATAAAAATATCATATAATTCAACCCTATCAATCACATAAGGAACTCCTATTAACAGATAAGTAAAACTCTATTAGGTGTTTATTGAGTGAATTACGTTCAGTGAACTTATTCTCTAATAAGAACCTACATACTTGCTTTAATGTCTCTACACAAATGATTATGAGATCAATCATCATCTTCGTAAGAGCAAGCATAATATGTACCAAACTATCCGGATCTACTAATCTCCTTTTTAGTGATCTAATGATTAGGAACGATTTTAGTTTTGGCTTATCTTGAATTTAGATCTCATTAGCATGATCATCATCATGGTTCTAAAACCATTACAAAAAAATTATGGGTTTATCCATTTAATTAATGCAGCTAATTAATTATGAATAAAGAAATATTTTGATACTTTTATTAATAAACGAATAAGATTACAGAGTATATGTATATCACATCAAATGTGATTGGCTTGAGGGCATACTACTTTCAATCTCCCACTTGCACTAGAGCCAATCGCCCTTTGGTATCCCTATACCATTCTTCTCTAAGTGACGTACAAATTGCTTAGTAAATGGTTTAGTTAATGATCTATAATGCTATACTGAGAGTTTTCCATCTTTATGGTGTCATTTTCTTTTAATGATTCATCTAATCATACGAAAGTGCTGCAACACATTTGAATTTCAGATAAGACCTAGGTTCCTTGGCGAATTAAACTCTTTTAATGCTAGGAACCATTATAAGTTTTGTAATGAACTTGTTGAACCAAACAATTATCTTTGCAACTTCACTTATAGTTATTTACTATGTTTTTGTCACTAAATCAACAACTTTTTGTTATTTGAAATTTTTTCAACTCACTGCGGCACTGTTTAGGGTAATTATATTACCTGAAATAGATATGCTGTTATCTTGGTTAGTCTGAAAAAACTTGAGTCTGTTAAGCCCTCTAGTTTTATATCAGACCCATCATTAGAAACTCTTTTATAATATTCTTCTAGGAATGTCATAATGTTCCCACTAACCTTTTTGTGCACACTTGGTTTATCCACATTTTTGATAAAATTAAACTCATTTAATTGTCTCATCAAAACGGATGTTCCATCTTTGAGAAGCTTGCTTTAATCCATAATTGGATCTTTGTAACTTACATACTTGATTTACTCCATCTCTATGGAGACAAATCCCCTTGGTTGTATCATACATACATATTCTTTGTATAATAAGCAGTAACTGCAAGTAAAATCTGAATGGATATATGCATTTTCATTAGTGAAATTTTTTATTATAGTCAACTCCTTGACCTTGTTTGAAATCTTTTTACCACTACTTAGATCTTATAAGTCTCCACCTTGTCATATGCTTTAGTCTTTCTCCAAATACCCATTTTGGATTTTATGGTCATCAGTCATTTCTCTTGAGTATCTAATACCCATGCCTTATCGTATGTAACTGGATCATCATCTACTATGATGCGTACCTCATCATCATCATCATCTATGATGAATCCATACCTTTTAGGTATCTTTAGTACTAAACCAGATTTACGACTTGGTTGTGGTATAATAAGTTTATCTACTTGTACAGATTCCTTCACTTGATCTGTAGTGCTTTGCGGTTCTTGAACTTCTTCAATATCTATTTTACTCCCATTAACCCCTTAAGGAAAAACTCATTTTCAAAAAAGCCAACATGTTTCAATAAACGCCTTTTAATTAGTCGGATTATAGAAGTGATACCCTAAACTTTCTTTAGGATATCTCACAAGTTTACACTTATCAGATCTTGTCACAAGCTTATCACTGTCAAACCTTTTGACACAAGATGGATAATCCAAATATTAACATACTTAAGATTTGGTTTCTTCCCTATCCATAACTCATATGAAGTCTTAGGGATGAAATTTGAAATTACCTTGTTTAGAATATATGCAGTCGTTTCTAGGGCATAACCCTAGAAAGATACTAGAAGATCGGTAAAATTCATCATAGATCATCACCATGTCTATTGTGAGAAAATACCATTTCTCTTGAAATGATCTAGAAACTTACTGTTTAAGTATTTCTTTCTCGATCTAATCGAAGAATTTTAATACTTTTGACCTTTAGTTTCTATACTTCACTTTTGAATTCTTTGAACGTTTCAAACGATTTGGATTTGTATTTCATCAAATACATATATCGAAATCTAGAATTGTCAGTGAAATTAATGAATAAATACCTCATATTGCAAGTGTTGTCATAGGTGAAGGTAATATGCCCTCAAGCCAATCACATTTGATGTGATAAGCATATACTTTGTAATCTTGTTCATTTATTAATAAAAATATCAAGGCATTTCTTTATTCATGATTAATTACTTGAATTAATCAAATAGATAAACCCATAGTTTTTTAGCAATGCTTTTAGAATCATGATGAGGATCATGCTAATGAGATCTAAATTCAAGATAGCTCAAAACTAAAATCGTTCCTAATTGTTGGATCACTAAAAAGGGGATTAGTAGATATAGATTGGTATATACTATGCTTGCTCTTATGAAGAGGATGATTGATCTCATAATCTTTGTGTAGAGACACTAAAACAGGTATGTAAGTGCTTATTAGAGAATAAGTTCACTGAATGTGACTCGCTCAATGAACACTTAATGGAGATTTACTTGTCTGTTAGTAGGAGTTCCTTATTTGATAGTCGTACAAGTGATCCTTGGACTTGAGATCATCATAGTATCTTGTGTGTACTAAGTTATACTTTGATATATTCCTTAAGACCTGTTGGTATATCAAATGATATGCTTGAGTATAATAAGGTACACATGGAGATAGGTGAATGATCAACAAAAGATCTACCACTTCTAGTAATGTGAGGATCCGAATTTCCAGGATTTCTTTAATAATATTAAATGAGAATTTAATTGATAAAATTATCAAGGTTGTTAAATAAATTATTATTTTATGTGATTTAAGGTGTATGAAGAGATTTAATTGATAAATTAAATCTTTATGGAGATGGTGATAATTGATGTTAATTTAAAATAATTGAAAAGTAAATAAATTGTTTAAAAAATAATTTATGAAGAATAAGAAAAATTATATGTAAGGTACAATATATTGTACAATGAAATTATTATGGAAGTACAGAAATTATGATTTTAAATGAGGTTATGTGATAATGTAAAATGCATGAATTAAATATGTATATAATTATATATATACATTTGTATGTGTGTTATGTTTAATTGATAATTATAAATGTTATTAATTATGACAAATAAGGGATTAATAATTAAATTAATCCAAAATTAAATAAAAAGTGAATGAGGAATTAGTAAAATTGAAATGATGGATTATTGGTTTAATTAAGAGATTATGGAGATAGTTGAGAAATTAATTGGGAAAGAAATGTAATTATATAAATTGTATAATAGTAAGTTATATAATTTATATAAGAAAATTAAAGTGAAATATGAGAAAAATAATAATTATATAAATTATATAAGAATAATTATATAATTTATATAAGGTGATGAATAAGGATGAGAAGAAATTTTATAAATTATATTTTGTGTGAAATGGAAATTATAAAAAGGGATAATTTAATTATATAAATTATATAATAATAAATTATATAATTTATCTAAGAAAAGTAATGTGAAATGTAAAGAAATTAAATTAAATGAGGAAAAAGGAAGGATTTAATTTATTAAAAATTATGGTTATGCATAATTAAATTATTATGACTTTTATGAAGAATAATATTTCAGAAATGTGAACATGTTAATGTAACATGTTGTCCAAGTAATGAAGTGAAAAATTATGAAAAATAATTTTTATAAGTTATATAAATTATTTTATGATTTTTGGAGGTATAAATGACCTCAGATAATTACATGCATGTCATTATGCGTGTACAAAATTTGTCAAGTAAAGTACCCAAAAAGGGTGTTAATATTATTTATAAATCATATTATGATTTTTAGTGAATTAAAATAAATATTTTATATATGTTATATAAAATATTTATTACACGATATAATTACGTAATGTATTTAAAATAATTAAACTTACATGTTAATTGTGATAACCGGTTGGATTTTTCTAGAAAAGGTAAGTCGGTGGACATGGGAGAGGAAATTAAAGTTTATTCATATAATTGTTATATATATATAAGAGAAAAGAAGAAAAGAAGGGAAGAGAAAGGAGAAGAAAAGAAAGAAAGAAAAAAAAAACACAACACTCTCTATTCCTTCTCTTCCACCGTGCACCTCCAACCGACACCACCACCGTAGCCACCGTGAACCACCAAGAAGGAGAAATATTGGGGTCATCAAGGGCATAAAAAGCTTCAAGGAAGGTAAAAAAATTAAATTATTGAATTTATTTTATTATTTTTGGTAGTAAAATTATTTTGAGAAAAATTAGTAATTAATTAAGAAAATTATTCTAAATAATTTTTAGATGCATATGTATGAATTATGTGATTTTTGGAGTAGTTTATTGGGAATTTTTGGAGCTAAAATGGTGAAAAATGATGAAGTTGACGCACTGTTCCGGAAGAAAGAAGAGAGAAGAATGAACAATGCTCCGCGCAATGCGCGGAGGGATTTTCCGGAAACCGGACCGAAACGACGTCGTTTTGGGCGTGCGAAAGAAGCAGCCGCGCAATGCGCGGAGACTGCTGGAATTGACAAGAAACGACGCCGTTTTGGCGTCGGCAGCGAAGGGCCGCGCGCAATGCGCGGTCGGCAACGTTGAAATTACCAGCGTGCCCTTGGTATTTTGCGATATTACCGAACGTGTCCCTGACCCTCGGTCAATTACGGAAATGCCCCTGGACTTTCCGGAAAATTCCGGTTATGTCCCAAGGCCGCGGAAATTACGAAAATGCCCCGGATCTTTTCTATTAATACCGGATGGATCCTTAAGGGCGCGGAAATTACCAAAATGCCCCCAGAATCAGTTTTTAATTAAATAAATGTTTAAAAATTGTTTAAAAATCATAGAAAATTATAGAAAAATACTAAAAATATAGAAATGATGTTTGGGCATTAAATTTAATATTTTTGTAAAAATATTAAATATTGGGGATTAATATTTAAATGTTTAAATATTAATCTAATATGGTTACCATTTAGAAAATGGTTAAATAAAATTTTTGGGACACCCAGTTATGTTAAAATTTATCCGATGAGCCGAGTTGTCCGTATTAGAGGTGTTGGATATTAAGTTAAGCGAATATTTTAAGGAACGAGGTTAATATAATTGGCCATATAAATTAATAATTGGCCTAGAGATGATATTAATTAATTAAATTAATATCACAAGGAGTCAAATAATTATTATTTGATTATTTTATGATCATAGGTTGATCGAGTTAAGAGTTTGAGGTATCAATTTAAATAACTGGACGCCAGGCAAGTTCTTCAGTCCTTTTTATGTTAAATGTTGAACTATTATGATATGAAACTCTTGTTCTAAATGCATACAAATTATGTGTTATGTGATACGTGATTAATATGACTACAATGTGTTCTTTGTGCAACGATATGAATATATATGAGATATATTGTTCAAGTAGAAGCACAAGCACATGATTTTTGACACACACCAAGCATATTAAGGTATGTGCTATGTGACACATAAACTGTTGAACTTGCTGAGCCGTTGTGCTCATTACTTGCTTAAATAATATTTTTGCAGGAAATAAATGAATTTCAAGAATATCAGATTTTGTAGAGACGGATTTTCCTAAAAGGTTGTGAATGTGATTATTAAATGTTTGTATTATGATTTAAGGTGGATAATTTGTCAAAGTTATATTGATATGCTGTATGTACAGATAAGTTGGATCCGACTATGACGAGTATAGTTTAAATTGTGAACTGTAATTGTTCAATATGAATATTATGATAGAGACTATTATATGTCTGACTATGAATTATGACATAAGAATATTGTATGAATATAAATGACATTAAATGTTGAATGTGGATCTTTATGATACGGGTTACAGAAAGAAAAGAATAAGTAAAGGTTGCGATCCAGGGACTAGGATCCAGATGTAAAGATTTTAAATATCCAAATGTTTTAATACAACGATTAAGTTGAGAAAAAGAAAAATTTATACCGAAAATTTGGTAATTGATGATATATAAATTAAATAATGGATCAAATTAGGTGATGAAAGATTTATTAACGAACCGAAATTTGGACGTGAGGAAGATAATGTATAATAAATACAAAATTTAAGATAAGAATAAGGGTCGAATTTCGGGGTCGTTACAGTTGGTATCAGAGCTAGAGGTTATAAAACCTTAGGTAAATGATACCTTAGGCTATAACCTGAGTAAGGAAGAGTAAAGATAGTTGCGTGTTCTGAAAACCCAAGCGTACAGTAAGCTCGTGACTCATGATTGTATGGTGGAGCCCCTTTAGCGAATGGGCGACTATGGCCTGACTAGGACAAGCTCCTCAACCATATGATTGTGGTAAGTTCCTGAGTCCAAATACGTGATAAGTTTGATGAACACGGGGGAATTGAAATAGAAAGATGTAAGTTAAGAAATGCAGATTTCAGATATTGATTAAAGTAAAGGAAATATTAAAGAGATAAGATTATAAGGAAGAGATAAAGATGTTAAGAAAGAGCTGAACGAAGGCAGGGAATTGAGAAAATTTATAAGTTTAATTAAAAAAAAAAAAAAAAAAATTTATTTGAAAGAATATTGAAATGATTCAAAGATGAATCTCAAAGAAAATCAGGGGACACCTGATTTAAGCACTAAAGATGACAAGGTAATTTAAAACGTATAGGAAGAGATCATAATAATATGATCAGGAATAGTGAGAGGATCGTACTACGATACGATCATAAGACAAGAGAAACAAGTACGGAATGGATTGTGAAACAAGAACATGATGGGATTAAGTGAGAATGTGAAATTAACAGAGAGACCTGTTAATGGTCAACAAGGTATAGCTTGATGCTATAAAGAGATATGGTACTATGAAATAGTACAAGAAGAATTCAGAGAATGATGAGACATGAATGATAGAAAGGTTATGGTAAGGGGGTAGAAAGTTTGAGTACGAAATTTCAATTGAGGACTCATGTGGTGACTGAGTTGCACAATCCTTTGTATGGGCGGAGGATCTGTGTTTACTTAGTTACTGTGTGATAATCATTGAAATGTTAGAGTCGCGCAAGCAGGTTTGATAGATATATAATATTAAAATTAGGCACGAGTTCTTAAAACTCACGCATATGGTAAGTCCATGACTCATATTGGTATGGTATGTTTTGAGCCCCTCAGTATATGGACAGTCTTTGATATGTTCTCAGACTACATATTGCTAGGACAAGCTTTAAAACTCATATTCTTGTGGTAAGTTCCTGGACTCATAATGTGTGGTAAGTTTGATGAACTATACGGGGGTATCGAATAGTTGGAGTAGATAGAAAATTTCAATATGATAAATGAAAATAGTCCTAGCAATAAATTATATATTTAAGTGAAAGAACTGAAAGTGACAGATGTGTTAAAATGTTAGGGAAGTTAGGATATTCCCACTCTTCTAGCTTTGCTAGACTTCGAAAATTTTTGGCCTCAAGTTGATTTGGCACGTGTGTGCTTTGAAAAATATAAATGAAATTTTAAGCGATTTAAAAAGTGTCTATGCTACTTGTGTCGGCTAGACAAAAATATTTTTACATCAAAATGTATTTTAAAATAATCATCCACACACCTTTTAGCCCGGTGTAGATGTGATGAATGACGGAATGCTCAACGTGTTGTTGAGACGGTGCGGTACTATTTCGTCATATGATGATTCAACGCCATAAAGTATGGTTTATGGTGTAGGAATTATTAACGACGGAATCCTCAACGGACTGTCAAAATGATGCGGTAACATGAAGTCATAAATGATTTTGATTTATAAAAGTATGTCAAAGCTATAAGTCATTGCCATTTGACTCGGCTAGACGTTTTGAAAAGTTTTGACGTGATGAATGTTTTAAAAATTTCTGCGGATTATAAAATGTTAGAGAAAGTCTATGCTAATTGATCTAGCTAGACAAGCGTTGAAGGAATATAAGTCTGAGCTATTGATTCAGCTAGACAAATTTTAACATATGTTTATTGAATTCGTATTCTTTGAAGTTATATCAAATCAAATTCCTTTTGAATGAGTTCTAAGGCTGAGATGAACAAAAAGATTAAGAATATTGCAGGTTGATCGAATGGTCACCTGGCATGGCAAGACACAGGCATTGCAGACTGATCATCTGGCGTGCCAATGTATGGTGAAACATCCATCACTTTAATGACAGATTGATCCACTGTCAGGGTTTGCAGTATGAAGTACTCGGGGAGCGAAGTACTGTAAACCGGGATAAAGGTTCATTCAGCATATCATGAAAGTTTTTTTAAATAAAAATTTTATTTTTCCTCTACTCTTATGAAGATTGGAAGGTAGGATGGGTTATTATTATTTGATTGTGAGTGGTAAGGAAAGTAATAATTGCGAAGTAAAGTAACTAGGAAATGTGATAATGGCAATGTGTAATGACCACGAGGATAGAATGAAAGAAATATATGTGGAATGAGTGCAAGGGAATTATATATGTTGCAAATGAATGAGATATTAGTACATAGAAATTTCGAGGACGAAATTTTATGAAGGAGGGGTGAATGTGACACCCAGGATTTTTGAAATTTCCAAATAAGGATTATGATGAATTAAGTAAAGGTTAGTATTTAAAACCTAGTGATGAATGATAAAAGTATGAAGGGAAATGGAATGTGAAGATAGTGTATTAATATGAGTTAAGAAGAGAAGGAGGAATGTGCAGAATTTAAATGAGATATAATAGAAGGTATGAAATAAGTTGGTTAAGTAAGAATAGGTACGATTAGAGAAAAAGGAAGTTTTCGAAGAATGAGAAACTATCTTGACAGGTACATCAAGAAATGAGTTAAAGTTTTATTAATAAAATTTTAGAGAATTGGGAAATGCAATATTACAAAGGAATTATGAATTGAAATAAGAATGGAATATTCTGATAGTTATGACAATTATGGTATTATTTTTGTAAGTTATGGATATTAAAGAAATAAAATATGATTATTATGGAATTAATTGTTATTCATCAAGATAAATGTATAGTAATGTGCGGTAAATAAAATACGTATGATTAGTACGGCAATTATGATTCCGAGGACGGAATCCTGTTAAGGGGGGAAGAATGTGAGGATCCGAATTTCCAGGATTTCTTTAATAATATTAAATGAGAATTTAATTGATAAAATTATCAAGGTTGTTAAATAAATTATTATTTTATGTGATTTAAGGTGTATGAAGAGATTTAATTGATAAATTAAATCTTTATGGAGATGGTGATAATTGATGTTAATTTAAAATAATTGAAAAGTAAATAAATTGTTTAAAAAACAATTTATGAAGAATAAGAAAAATTATATGTAAGGTACAATATATTGTACAATGAAATTATTATGGAAGTACAGAAATTATGATTTTAAATGAGGTTATGTGATAATGTAAAATGCATGAATTAAATATGTATATAATTATATATATACATTTGTATGTGTGTTATGTTTAATTGATAATTATAAATGTTATTAATTATGACAAATAAGGGATTAATAATTAAATTAATCCAAAATTAAATAAAAAGTGAATGAGGAATTAGTAAAATTGAAATGATGGATTATTGGTTTAATTAAGAGATTATGGAGATAGTTGAGAAATTAATTGGGAAAGAAATGTAATTATATAAATTGTATAATAGTAAGTTATATAATTTATATAAGAAAATTAAAGTGAAATATGAGAAAAATAATAATTATATAAATTATATAAGAATAATTATATAATTTATATAAGGTGATGAATAAGGATGGGAAGAAATTTTATAAATTATATTTTGTGTGAAATAGAAATTATAAAAAGGGATAATTTAATTATATAAATTATATAATAATAAATTATATAATTTATCTAAGAAAAGTAATGTGAAATGTAAAGAAATTAAATTAAATGAGGAAAAAGGAAGGATTTAATTTATTAAAAATTATGGTTATGCATAATTAAATTATTATGACTTTTATGAAGAATAATATTTCAGAAATGTGAACATGTTAATGTAACATGTTGTCCAAGTAATGAAGTGAAAAATTATGAAAAATAATTTTTATAAGTTATATAAATTATTTTATGATTTTTGGAGGTATAAATGACCTCAGATAATTACATGCATGTCATTATGCGTGTACAAAATTTGTCAAGTAAAGTACCCAAAAAGGGTGTTAATATTATTTATAAATCATATTATGATTTTTAGTGAATTAAAATAAATATTTTATATATGTTATATAAAATATTTATTACACGATATAATTACGTAATGTATTTAAAATAATTAAACTTACATGTTAATTGTGATAACCGGTTGGATTTTTCTAGAAAAGGTAAGTCGGTGGACATGGGAGAGGAAATTAAAGTTTATTCATATAATTGTTATATATATATAAGAGAAAAGAAGAAAAGAAGGGAAGAGAAAGGAGAAGAAAAGAAAGAAAGAAAAAAAAAAACACAACACTCTCTATTCCTTCTCTTCCACCGTGCACCTCCAACCGACACCACCACCGTAGCCACCGTGAACCACCAAGAAGGAGAAATATTGGGGTCATCAAGGGCATAAAAAGCTTCAAGGAAGGTAAAAAAATTAAATTATTGAATTTATTTTATTATTTTTGGTAGTAAAATTATTTTGAGAAAAATTAGTAATTAATTAAGAAAATTATTCTAAATAATTTTTAGATGCATATGTATGAATTATGTGATTTTTGGAGTAGTTTATTGGGAATTTTTGGAGCTAAAATGGTGAAAAATGATGAAGTTGACGCACTGTTCCGGAAGAAAGAAGAGAGAAGAATGAACAGTGCTCCGCGCAATGCGCGGAGGGATTTTCCGGAAACCGGACCGAAACGACGCCGTTTTGGGCGTGCGAAAGAAGCAGCCGCGCAATGCGCGGAGACTGCTGGAATTGACAAGAAACGACGCCGTTTTGGCGTCGGCAGCGAAGGGCCGCGCGCAATGCGCGGTCGGCAACGTTGAAATTACCAGCGTGCCCTTGGTATTTTGCGATATTACCGAACGTGTCCCTGACCCTCGGTCAATTACGGAAATGCCCCTGGACTTTCCGGAAAATTCCGGTTATGTCCCAAGGCCGCGAAAATTACGAAAATGCCCCGGATCTTTTCTATTAATACCGGATGGATCCTTAAGGGCGCGGAAATTACCAAAATGCCCCCAGAATCAGTTTTTAATTAAATAAATGTTTAAAAATTGTTTAAAAATCATAGAAAATTATAGAAAAATACTAAAAATATAGAAATGATGTTTGGGCATTAAATTTAATATTTTTGTAAAAATATTAAATATTGGGGATTAATATTTAAATGTTTAAATATTAATCTAATATGGTTACCATTTAGAAAATGGTTAAATAAAATTTTTGGGACACCCAGTTATGTTAAAATTTATCCGATGAGCCGAGTTGTCCGTATTAGAGGTGTTGGATATTAAGTTAAGCGAATATTTTAAGGAACGAGGTTAATATAATTGGCCATATAAATTAATAATTGGCCTAGAGATGATATTAATTAATTAAATTAATATCACAAGGAGTTAAATAATTATTATTTGATTATTTTATGATCATAGGTTGATCGAGTTAAGAGTTTGAGGTATCAATTTAAATAACTGGACGCCAGGCAAGTTCTTCAGTCCTTTTTATGTTAAATGTTGAACTATTATGATATGAAACTCTTGTTCTAAATGCATACAAATTATGTGTTATGTGATACGTGATTAATATGACTACAATGTGTTCTTTGTGCAACGATATGAATATATATGAGATATATTGTTCAAGTAGAAGCACAAGCACATGATTTTTGACACACACCAAGCATATTAAGGTATGTGCTATGTGACACATAAACTGTTGAACTTGCTGAGCCGTTGTGCTCATTACTTGCTTAAATAATATTTTTGCAGGAAATAAATGAATTTCAAGAATATCAGATTTTGTAGAGACGGATTTTCCTAAAAGGTTGTGAATGTGATTATTAAATGTTTGTATTATGATTTAAGGTGGATAATTTGTCAAAGTTATATTGATATGCTGTATGTACAGATAAGTTGGATCCGACTATGACGAGTATAGTTTAAATTGTGAACTGTAATTGTTCAATATGAATATTATGATAGAGACTATTATATGTCTGACTATGAATTATGACATAAGAATATTGTATGAATATAAATGACATTAAATGTTGAATGTGGATCTTTATGATACGGGTTACAGAAAGAAAAGAATAAGTAAAGGTTGCGATCCAGGGACTAGGATCCAGATGTAAAGATTTTAAATATCCAAATGTTTTAATACAACGATTAAGTTGAGAAAAAGAAAAATTTATACCGAAAATTTGGTAATTGATGATATATAAATTAAATAATGGATCAAATTAGGTGATGAAAGATTTATTAACGAACCGAAATTTGGACGTGAGGAAGATAATGTATAATAAATACAAAATTTAAGATAAGAATAAGGGTCGAATTTCGGGGTCGTTACAAGTAAAGGGAGAGAGTGTCCTATGAGATTTAATAAGTGACAACTCAGAAATTCCTGGGCAGGGTTGAATGGAATTACAAAGGAGTTTCTTATTTACATTAACTAGAATTGTGTATTTGTGAATTAAAATGCATATGATCAAATTAATAAAACTTGACAGAAATTTCATGTCTTATATTTGATAGGGACATTGTGTGGTAGAAGGATTGAATTTTATGGTAACTATTCGCTGAAAGCTTCTTTTACGATTAAATGTTGAAATCTATATTATCTGGAATGTCGATTAATCGCTAAGAGGGCTTACCTTTATTGTGGAATAATAATTTATTCTGAATTAAAGAGTTAATTCGTAATAAATGAATTAGAATTGTTCTAATTTATTTATTATACAATCGGTTTAATATAGAAAACCTAAAGGGTCACACCGCAAAAGAGTAATATTTATTTTAGAAGTGAATGACATAATCATAATAATAAATTAAGTATATTTAATTTATACTATAGTGATAGAATAAATTAAATAGCTTAATATTTATAATTTAGTATTTTTTAAAAATACTAATTATAAATTAATAAGAGGATTATTATTATTATTATTATTATTATTATTATTATTATTATTATTATTATTTAGTTACTAAATGGTTTAGGAATTAATTAATAAGTAGTAGTATTATTATTAAATAATTAAGTTCCTAAATAGTTTAGGAATTATAATTATAATAATTAATTAAGTTCCTAAATAGTTTATGAATTGTAATTAATTAATTTAGTTCTTAATTAAATTAGGAATTAAATTAAAAATCCTAATCCTAAATAGTTTAGGAGGGTTGACTATATCTATAAATAAGATGAGTCTTATCATAGATTAAGGTTACACACTCTTTCATTAGAATAGAGAGAGTACTGCATAATTCTCTATATCTAAGGAGTTAGAGAGGGAGAGAGAGAGAGAGAGAGAGAGAGAGAATTAGGACTAGCCACTCATAAATTGGAGAAACCATAATCCATTTATTTAATTCATAGATCTCTTGGTGGATCACCTCTAGAGACTTCACACTTGAGAAGCTAACATTGATCCGTGTAATCTAATTGATGAATTTGAAGAAGAACGTGAAGAATTAAAGGGAGATGAATTTGTACCCGTGGAAGCTTGGTTCTACAAATGTATAAATTCTTTTATCTTTCCTTAATTAATAATAGTCGCATAAGAAAGATTCGGGTTATTGGTTTGTACACAAAATTTTAAAATCTGATTTTCTTGCTTCCGTTGCGTTTATATAATTTGATTATATGTATGTCATATTTTTGTAAACTAACAATGGTATTAGAGCCAAACTGATGCGAATTATTAATTGTTTTAATTTCATATATGTATGGGTATGTATTTAGAACAATTTATTAGACATATTTTATTATATAAAATTATTTTTTTAATAAAAGTACAAAAGGGTAATTTCACGATTTTATACATATATATGTATACGTAAATTCGGGACGCAGCTAATAAATGTGTTTTCGGAATTTAATCGCCATTAACGTGGGCTGCTATATTAAATTAAAACAAAAGTTTTTTTTTAAATCAAAAACCGACAAGTGGAGGACCTGCAGGGATTGTTAATTTGTGAATCCATGTGACTTTAATTTCGGGACATTGATTCCAAATAAATGTGAATGTGAATGTGAATGTGAATGTGAATGGCTTCAGGATAGTTTGTAATAATATATATAAGATATATTATTTTCAAAGCATCACAGGATCATATCTAATATATATATATATATACGAAGCACTGCAGGATTCACATGAATCCCGGAAAAATAAAGACATGGATTCGGCACTTTGACAATTTATATATAATTTTGTGTTAAAATTTTAAAATAAAAGAGTTTATTTTGAGAAATTTTAAAATAATAAAAATAAATAGTTTATTTTTAAATAATTTTATGATTAAAATAAATAATTTATTTTAAATATGAAATTAAATTTCATACAACTTTAAATTACTCATTAAATGATACCAATACATATATGAAATGATTTATTTAATTCATGAAATGAATATTATTTATTAATATATATGTTGATATATATGATAATAAATGAGATTGATTATGGACTATTGACCAATATGATTGGATTTAATTTTAATTGCATGCATGAATGAATAAATTTTTATAAATACCTCGTCTTTCTAATTTATCTTATGTATAATTTTATCTACCTCCTATGTACTTCCCATTGACTGTTGATTAATGTTTCTATTTATTGTAAATATTTTATAATATGATTAGTTAGAGTTATTTTGAAAAATTAGAGCAAAGAAGTAAGGAGTGCATGAAGACCCGTTTGTAATGGAGTCTGAATTTAAATGTAATAGTTACATTTAATTTAATTTATTCTTGCACCCTATGTTGGACCTTTTGGTTCACTTGGTGGCTCTAGTGAACCAAACTAGAATAAAAGTCCATAATAAATTCATACAGAATATAATATTCTATATGTGCATGCTTATTTATATATATTATATATTATCAAACATGTTTCGCATGTTAATTAATATGACGTGTATTATATATATATATATATATATATATATGTGTGCGCGCGCGCGCGCGCGCGCGCGCGCGCGCGCGCGTTAAACAAGATGAGACAATTAATATTAACAAACCCCTCATGATATAGAATAAATATTATTTATAAAATGAATTAAAATGTTTAATTCATGAATTAAAAGAGTTTAATTCAATTAAATAAAATTAGAGTGGTTCTAATTTATTTATTCTACTACTCATAATATTAAGTTGTAACGTTCAAAGATATTTATTAAAAATATCGAACGTCGCCTTCTAGCATGGTAAAACGATAGAGTATCAAATAATCAATATAGTTTGTTGTGTCACACAAGGCTTATATTAATTTTTTGAGATGTTATTTTATCACATTTGATGTTTATAAAAGAATTGAACATTACTGTTTTGTTGTGTCACACAAGGACGGTCTTTTTCTCTTCTAATATAAGAAAATGCTAGGTTGAACTTAACTTGGATAATTTTGATTTGGATGTGTCACACATGATCATAATAATCTAAGAGGCAAAATAAAAGGAGTTACATGTTAATGTAATTGACAAAGAGTTGTCTACCTATTTATTTATATATAGTTTGTTGTGTCACACAAGGCTATATACATTTGAAATAGGATCCTTATTCTCACTAGCAAATCTTTAACTAGATTTGTCGAACTATATAAGGAGGGTAATATAGTTTGATGAAATTAGTGGGAGACACCATTTTAAATAAAGACCTAATTTATTTTGGTAATTAATAAAACGAATGCATGTTAATGTTGTTACTAATTCACTTAAAGAATATTGCTATGTTTAATTCACTAACACTACATAGTATAATGTATGTTAACAATTAATCGAACCGAATTGTTCGGATTGATTAAACAAATTTGAGAATAATTCTCAATGTTAAAAAGCTAGCAAATGTCCTTAATTTGCATGTTCCTGCAAACGTTGTAGACTAAGCTTCTGAGGAAGAGATTGCTATTTTATGAAATGGCAAGATGATGTAAAGGTGACTCAATGCATCATGCTCGCATCCATAAGTATCGAGTTACAGCGTCAACACGAGAAAAATGGATGCACCTACTATATTACTGCACATTCAATAGTTGTATGGTGAGTAAAGTAGGTCAACTAGATATAAGATATTTAAGGACCTCTTCCAATCTATAATAACCAATGACACTACAGTAAAAGACACGTCCTAAAGATGATCAATTGGATTGATCAATTAGGACAACTAGTTTTGTCAAGGATGGAGAGTTGAGTCAAGATTCGATCTTACAGTCACTCACTGACTCTAATTCACAATATGTTATGAACTTCAAACATTATTAAGCTAGATGTCAGCTTACCTGATTAGCTAAACATGTTGAAGACTGTTGAGAGTCACTTTCCTTCCAAGAAAAGCCAAGTCTTACTCGTAGAAGAATCTTCTAAGCAGAGGAAGATGGCCAAAGGTATTCTTGAGGAGTTAGAAAGAGTAGAAGGCAAAAGAAAGGCTAAACAAAACACATAAATAAAAGTGATCCCGATGACAAAAGTGTTTGCTTTCATTGCGATAAGCTGGGACACTGGAAGAACAACTGCAAGATAGTCGCAGTAGTTAAGTAGAAGAAGTTTAGTGAAGCTTCAGCTACAGATATAACTTTATTTATAATAAAATAGAACTTTCTATAAGTCAAGTTTCTACTTAGGTATTAGATACCGGATGGTGGTCTCACATATGCTAGTTGTTGCAGAGACTAAGCAGAAGTAGAAAGCTAAACAAATGATAAGTAATCCTGTGCTGGGGAATGAAGCAAATGTTACTGCATTAGCCATGAGAACTTATAGTTTAGCACTGCCTACGGGCAAGCCTATTAAGTTAGTAAGCTATTACTAAGTTCCAGTTCTTAGAAACATTATTTCAGTTCCATATGATGACAAGGAAGGGTTTTTGACGTTATACTAATGAACAATCGTTGTTCTATTTATAATGATAATGTTTTATTTAGAAATGGTTGATTACTTAATGGACTTTGTATACTTGACTTACATGAAAAATATTTCAAATTGAACAAACTAAAAGCAAAGAGATGATATGAATCATACCTTCATACAATATTGTTAACTCGGTCATGCTAATGAAACAAGACTAAACAAGTTGTATAAAGATAGGCTTTTAAAGCCTTTTGATTATGAATTAAATACAACTTGTGAATCTTGTATCATGGACAATATGACTAAATCTCCATTTAGTTGACATAGAGAGCGAGTTACGGAGTTGTTAGAGATAGTATATACAGTCGTGTGTGGGACCTATGACAACAAATGCAAGAGGAGGGTATTCATTCATTACTTTCACTGATGATTCTAGATTTCGATATATGCATTTGATGAAAACAAATCCAAATCGTTTGAAACGTTCAAAGAATTCAAAAGTGAAGTATAGAAATTAAAGACCCAAAGTATTAAAGTTTTTCGATTAGATCGAGAAGAGAATACTTAAGCAGTAAGTTTCTCATTATTAAATAATTAAGTTCCTAAATGGTTTAGAAATTGTAATTAATTAATTTAGTTCTTAATTAAATTAGGAATTAAATTAAAACCCTAATCCTAAATAGTTTAAGAGGGTTGACTATATCTATAAATAAGAGGAGTCTTATCATAGATTAAGGTTGTAACGCCCCAGGATTTTACAGAAATTCTAAATAAGGATCATGATTAATTATGTAAGGGTTAGCAGCTAAAACCTAATTATGAAGGACATAAAGTAATAAGGAGATATTAAATAAGAATTATTATTTAATCAATGTGTTATATATGACTTATGTGGTAGGTTGAATGTATGTATATATGTATATTTGGATAGACAGGATGAATAAATGTAGGAAAGCAGGTATACGTGCACAGGAGCAGGTACAGAACGGGTACACAATTAGGGCCATGTATAGATAGTTCATGACGAATTTTTATTTGCAAGTTATACTAAATCATAAAATTATATATGATTATAATAGGTCACAAATAATTGATGTTTGACCTAAGTTTAATGGAGGGTAAGTAAATGTTACGATCCTGAGACAGGTTTAAGGAATGTAAGTTATTAAATAAGTAAAAAAAAAAAAAAATGGACCGAAATTATGGTCAACCAAATGGTTTTAAAGAATAAAAGTTTAAGTTTAACGCACGAGATCCCTGTTATTATGATTTTAAAGTTAAATAATATAATATCCAGAGATAATCGGATAATTAAATATGGTCGGGATTTCGGGCTGTTACAAGTTGGTATCAGAGCAGTTGGGTTATAGACCTTAGGTAATAGTACCTTAGGCTATGATCTTTGTGTGTGAAAGAAGGAATAGTAAAGTAAGAGACTCTAGATGAACTGAGTCTGTAAAAAAAAAAAAAAAAAAAATGAATTTTGGGAATTCAGGATCAAGAAATGTGGTGTTTTAAGATAAGATAATGAGAAATGATAAAGGATCAAAAGCAATCAAAGATACAAGGGACTCTTGGTGAGTCGTGCACAGTAAGATATGAATCGATCAAATTCATATCAGATCAAGGAAAAGTAAAGTAAAAGCTGAGTAAAGGCTAAGTGAGAAAATGTTAGGGTATGCGGGATTTTTCATTGAGGACTCATGGTAGTGGCCGAGTGTGCACTTCCTCGGTATGGGACGGGGATTTGTACTTGCTTAGCTTCCTGTCGTGATAATCAATGGAGATCCAGCGTCACGGTAAGAATGTGAGAAGAGTTAAGTAAGAAAGAGTAATAGTAAAGTTATTTGCGTGTTCTGAAAACCTAAGCGTATGGTAAGTTCGTGACTCATGATTATGTGGTGGAGCCCCTCAGCGAATGGGCGACTATAGCCTGACTAGGACAAGCTCCGTGAACCATATGATTGTGGTAAGTTCCTGAGCCCAAATACGTGGCAAGTTTGATGAACAGGGTTGGGTTTATAATAGAGAGTCATAAGTTGAAAGATTTAATTCTTAGATATTGGCTAAGATTAAGGATATATGAAGAGATAGAATTATAAGAAAGGATTATATGAGTTAAGGAAGTAATGAAGAGATTATTAGGATTGGGTAGGCAATCCACTCTTCTAGCTATGCTAGACCATCAAAATGTTTTGTCAAATATCAAAATGTGATTTTTAAAATTTCGTGATTCATGGTCTATGCCAATTGATTCGGCTAGACAAAGTTATTTTGAAAATTTCAAAATGTATTTATGAAATCATTGTCACACTATTGAATATGGTGTGAAATGATAAAATGGCGGAATTCTCAACGTACTTTCATTACGGTACGGTATTAAAAGGTCCGAAAGTGACCGAATTCTCAACGTACTACTAAGATTGTGCGGTATTATGAAGCATTTTTAAAAAGATTTTCTGGGGTTCAAGTTTTGAACCAATGACAGTGAAAGTGAACTTTTGAAAAGTTCAAGTTACAGTAAATGAACAGTTTATTGATGTGAGTCTATGCCATTTGTTTCGGCTAGACCATTCTGCTAAAGAAATTAGTAAATGTTTTTGAAATCCAGATAATGGATAAAGCAAATGTTTTTCAAGGCTGAGGTGAACAACCCTAAAAAGGGGAAATATGGTACAGGGGTTGGATAACACGGCTCAACCCAAAGGAAAAGGAAAAATGTTGTGCACAACAAAAAGAGGTACGATAGACTGATCACCTAGCGTGCCTATTGGGTATGACAATCTTTGTGATTGCTCATATTCTTAACGAATATACAGTCTTATGACCTTTGGATATTTCAGTCCTAGTGGCTGTTAATATTCTTAACATTTTCATGGTTAAATGACCTTGGATATTAGCAGTCTTTGTGATTGTTAATGTTCTTAACGTGTTCATTGGTCTTTAAGACCCCTCAGCAAAAGCAAAAGTTATGTTTTGAAAGCAAAAGTTTTATGAAAAAGTTTTATGGAAAAGTTACTCTTATTTATTTAAGCTACTTCACAATTATTGAACAATTGTGGAGATTTCTGAAAGACATTCCAATCTTCTGGAATGAATGTTAGAAAGGGGTAAGTTGGGTAGAGAGAGGAGAGAATGTAAAGGTTAGTTGAAAACCTAGCTATGATGGATTGAATGTAAAGAGTATGTATGTTACAAACGAATGAGGAATGAGTACACAGCAAATTTCGGGGACGAAATTTTATGAAGGAGGGGTGAATGTAACGCCCCAGGATTTTACAGAAATTCTAAATAAGGATCATGATTAATTATGTAAGGGTTAGCAGCTAAAACCTAATTATGAAGGACATAAAGTAATAAGGAGATATTAAATAAGAATTATTATTTAATCAATGTGTTATATATGACTTATGTGGTAGGTTGAATGTATGTATATATATATATTTGGATAGACAGGATGAATAAATGTAGGAAAGCAGGTATACGTGCACAGGAGCAGGTACAGAACGGGTACACAATTAGGGCCATGTATAGATAGTTCATGGCGAATTTTTATTTGCAAGTTATACTAAATCATAAAATTATATATGATTATAATAGGTCACAAATAATTGATGTTTGACCTAAGTTTAATGGAGGGTAAGTAAATGTTACGATCCTGAGACAGGTTTAAGGAATGTAAGTTATTAAATAAGTAAAAAAAAAAAAAAATGGACCGAAATTATGGTCAACCAAATGGTTTTAAAGAATAAAAGTTTAAGTTTAACGCACGAGATCCCTGTTATTATGATTTTAAAGTTAAATAATATAATATCCAGAGATAATCGGATAATTAAATATGGTCGGGATTTCGGGTTGTTACAAAGGTTACACACTCTTTCATTAGAATAGAGAGAGTAATACATAATTCTCTACATCTAAGGAGTTAGAGAGAGAGAGAGAGAGAGAATTAGGGCTAGCCACTCATGGATTGGATAAACCATAATCCATTTCTTTAATTCATAGATCTCTTGTAATATCCCAAATATTTTCAAAGTGATCTAACAAGATCTAAGCAAGGTTATCAATTCAAAACCTAAGAAGGATTGTTCAAGCATACCTTGAGCTATCTAAAAGTATATATACGACTCGAAACTACGATCGTATACAACTAAGAGGTTAAAATCTTTAACCTAAACTATATGTTATGTGATTAGTAAAGCTTGAATTGAGTTTTTAAATGTGATGTATGAATCATCTATGTGTAGGATTTTGTGTTTTAGTTCAAGTAGTTAACCTTAACACTTATTAAAAATCAGAAGTCAATTTAGGGCAAAAACCTAAATTGGAAAAAGAGTTAAAACCTAAACCCTAACCCTAGGGTCTAAACCCTAGAAAATAACCTAGGCCCTTAAGCAAAATGTGAAGGTCAAATTGACATTCCGTTTAATGATTCAACCTTCCCACGATTTGAAAACACGTAACAGTCAATAAAAGTTTTTTCTCGAAAAACGTGTAAAAGCACTATTCACGAAGAAACGTTTTTCATTCATTTGATCGTTTCTTTCATCTGTAGGACTTCTTGTATTTCACGACATAGTGATAATATGAGGTTTAGATGCCAGAGAACCAATAAAATTTTCTGGAGAAAAAGACGAAAATGTCACGATTTACGAGAAAACATTTGTTGTCTTTTTGACTGTTCTTTTCGATATTTTGATATATCGTATTTCACGAAATAGCATTTATATGAAGTATAGATATTAATTAGCCAATAAAAGTTTTACTCGAAAAGCGTGTAAAACACTATTCATTTGGAAATTTTTCTTCCGAATTTTGAAAATTCACATTCCTGAATAGCATTTTTATTGACAGTAGATGCATTTTGACCAATAAAATTTTTACCCAAAATAATTTATGGAGATTACTATTCACGTATACGGGATGAATACGTAACGAATACGGAAGGAATACGAGAATAATAAAAGTATATTGTAATGTATAATACGAGGATTATACGAAAGATTATACGAGATTAATACGAGAATAATACGAGGTATCATACCAGTAGAATACGAATATTATACGATGTATTATACGGAAGAAATACGTATAAATACTAATGTATTATACTATTTAATTAATTAGTTGAAATCAAACTAGGTTATGTGTAACTAAGTTAGTGTAACTAAACTAGGGAGAACTAGCACGATTACACTAACTGAAAAAGAACTAGCACGATTTGTTTTGAACTAAATCCAAGTGAAAATGAATGGACCAATTAGAAGAAGGGTGATGTAAGCGATGATGCAAGCGCTAGGGAGAAAAGACTAAAAGGCCCTTGGTCTTTTAAACTAATGACCAAACTACCCCGACCCTTGGTTTTCCTATAAATAGAAGGCTTAACTTCATTAGTTCTTTACCATTTTGAAAGCTAAAGAGCAAATATAGAGAGAGTTCTTGTGAGACAAGAATCGATTGCAAAGAAATAGTTAAAGCTTGCAATAATAAAAGGTACGATTCTTAATCGTTATTATGCTTAAAGTTTTATTTTATCGATGAGGCTCAAGAACATAAGTCGTAGCCATGTACGATTTTTCGTTCTCTGTGTTCCTTATGACTTGAGCAAGTCGTTGTTATGTCAAATTTCATTTCATAGTTTAAAGTTCAAGAACATACGTCGTATCCATGTACGGTTTATCCGTTCTCCGTGTTCTTCGTATGTTCTGGAGTATTATTATAAATTGTTATAATTAAGTAAACACGTCGTTATAATGACCAAATTTTGTCAATTATAAAGTGTTATAATCACATATGTAAGCAGTTATAATGCTCAAATTATTTCAAGTATGAAATCCAAAAGCTCAAGAACATAAGTCGTTACCATGTACGATTTTTCGTTCTTCGTGTTCTTCGTGTGTTCTTGAGCAAAAGTCATAATTTCTACATAAGTAGGTTTATGATTTGGTAATTTAGTGTTATGGGATGATGAAACATGACGGCCTTGCTAAATAATGCTTGTGGCATCAAGTTTTAGTAGTCAAAACGAAGAACGATGAAACTTTGTTCTTCGTGTTCTTCGATTCGTTCTTCGTGTTCTTGAGAAAAAGTCATAAAATCTTATATAAGTAGGTTTATGATTTTGTTATTTTTATGTTATGAAGTGATACGGAGTGTTAGAACATGTTATCTTAGCAAATTAATGCTTGAGGTATCATGTTTTACCAATCGGATCAAAGAAAGTTAAGCTTAATATACTCGCAGAATATTTTTGCTAAAATCCGAAATTTTAAAGTCTTAATATGCCTTAGAAACCTAAATGAAAGTTGTAGATCATGAAATTCTAAGCAATTTAGACTCAAGAATCACTCAAAAATGTTTCTGTATGACAAAGTTATGGCTGTCGCAATAAAATAGGTCGAAGCTGAATTTTTTTTAAGGACCATTCGGATCCTAGCACTAAAAAATAAAATTTTGAGTTCGCCACTTAACGAAATGATTCCACCTATGGAAATAGTCTAGTTAAGTTATTCTAAGACTTATTCAAAAGGAAAATTTGATAAACTAACGTTCAGGGTCGCGTAACCCTTTATGTAGGCGTTTAACGATTTCCCGGGAAAACCCTAACACGGTTTTAAGGCAAGTCTTCTAACTCTTGCTATGTGCTACTTGTGTAGTATTGTTAAAATGTTAAATGAGATGTGTAATGTCATGTTATTATGCAATAGATGATATGTGAAGTCTTTAACTGATGTTTACAAGCCTTCTAACTGTTATGTTTTATGTTTACGATTTACGAACATGATTTATACACTTTGTGTGTCAATGTGATATAAATTGTTGGAACGCGAGTTATATGTGATATTAAATGGAGAATTATGTCCAGTCAATGCATGTTAAAGTTTATATGAAAGCATAAACTGCGTATGTGCTGTATGTTAGACTTGCTGAGCCGTCGTGCTCATTCTTGCGAATAAAACCTTATTTGCAGATTAAAGATGAACGTTAAGAAGATCATGAACTTAAAGATTCAGCATAGATTAGGTTTTCATGTAAATTGATTGTATTTGTATATGTCATAATAACTGTTGTAATACGAACAAACAAACATGTAACCGAATATTGAATGAATGATATAAATAATTATCATCTGAATGTTGTTATGTCTTTATTTTGATATAACCTAGAATTGTTAAAATTTAACATAGTATTGATAATGTTCTATTTATCTGGATGAGGATCGGTAAATAACTTGTGAGTGCTGTACATCTGAGACAGAACTAAGCGATGTTGACTGGTCAAATCCATCGTTAAGGTTCCTCGGACCTAGGTATAACTCGTTATTACTATTCTGAATACCATATAAGTAGGATTATTGATATGAAGAGATATCTTTGTATATTGATACTTGTAGTACGAATGAGACCGTTACAAGTGGACGTATATAGAATATTTAAATCCTAAGGTTAAAATTAAACCGTTATATATGGTTTTATCCATTTATACGGATGAAATACAAGTTGATACTTGTATACTTATGAGACTGAGATCAAGTTAAGATCCAGGGACAATGTTAAGAGAAATTGTTAATGTATAGTCTAAAATAAGACTATTTCAACCAATATGATTATGGGATCATTGGTTAAGTCGATAGATGTATGAAATTAACGCACAAGGTCCGCCGCATCGAAAGCGCGGGGATTTTTGGGGGCTTTACAGTTGGTATCAGAGCAGTGGATTATAGTTTCGAGGTAACAAGTACCTTGGAGTATAATCTGATGGATTAAAAAGAAATGGACTTGTGAAAGAGTTCGTATATAATTAAAAGATATGCATAAATCTTATTAAATCTTAATACATAAAAATTATTATGTGAAAAGAAATATAATGAATAAAGATAAACTCTTTACGAGAATATCTGAAGATAAATGGACTCTTAAAGAGTTCTCAAAGCAAGCAATAAGATAAATAATTTTATTAGTTTTTGTGTGAAACTATTTCAAAAAAAATGAAATGGTGTGTATGGTATGTTATGTAATTATACCTAAGAAAAGAGATGAGTAAACTCATAAAGAATGTAAATGATGAAGGAATGAATTAAGAGAAGAAAGTGACTAAGATAGTTATAGAACGATTAGGGATTTCAATTGAAAACTCATATTAGTAAAACTGAGTAGGACGACTCTCTTGTATGGGAAAGAGTTTAATATGCTTCAGAGAACCGATCTAACTACACTGTTGGTATGAATGATTCATGGTCAGTGTTCTCAAAGCGGGTTACACACTGAATGAAATCATTTGAGGATAGTGTTGATGAGACGGGGAACTGATTCATTAGTTCTTGGGTGGAGGAATAACTCAGTTTGCTATATTGATAAGTAAATTAAAATCTTGTGTCAACTTTTCATTGTATATATTTTGAGAAGGTGATTCTTTTCTCATATGTATATTGATTAGTTAGTAGTTGTTACGTCACAACTATAGTTTTAAAAATATTTGTATGTTAGTTACTGAGCGAACGAACCCTTGTTATAGACTTGGGCTATGATATGTTAGTCGAACCGACTTGTGAGATGCGGCTATGATTTGTCTATAAGTGCGATATTGGCAGTATCAATGTGCACTGAGACATTTCAATTCTGTGTTGATGAGAAGGGGAACTAATATATTTGTTTGTACTTGGTTTAATACAACCAATCAGTTTACTATATTACTATATAATTGCAAAACTTGTGTTATGGTTAGAGAATAATGGAAAAGATAGAGGATTGAGGGTATTTCAAAAATCTTCTAGCTATGCTAGATCTTCATGATTATATTCACACTTATGTGCCTTTGAAAAGAGTGATTCACTAGTTGAACTGGAAAATTTTGTTAGTTCTTCACTAGCTATGTTATTCATATGTCTATGCTAATTGTTTTGGCTAGACGGATTTAATGTGAAGAATAAAAATGATTTATTCATCAACACCCCATTTAACCTGGTGTGAAGATGATACATGATGAGTCATCAACGCACTTTGCAAGGTGCGGTATACAGTCATAAAATTGCTTTTCAAAAAGTTTGAATGGTTTAAATATGAGTCAATGCCAATTGTTTCGGCTAGACACCTTTGGTTATGAAAAAAAGAACGGACGTAGGAATTCGATAGACGCAATAAACCACGTCTTATATGGTACGACCGGCTGATCACCTAAAGTACAACGTATGTGTGTTCTCAATCTTAATTGATTGTTACACAATGTATGGTGTTCTCAATCTTAATTGATTGCTATACAAAGTATGAAGTGTTCTCAATCTTAATTGTTTGCTACACAAGATATGGTTTTCCAGTCCGGATGATGATTTAAAAATTATGGGTTATATAGTATTCATAGTTTTTGAATAAGGTAAAGGTCTTGATTGACCCATGTATAAGTGAGAAGAATCCAAGATAAAGGAAGAATGAGACTGAATGTCGAGTATGAAAAGAGGTTTAAAACCTAGAGTTATGAAAGGAAATGTGTAGAGATAAGTGAACATTGTTCAGACCTAATCAAAGTATTGGAGGTTTAATGTGAATAAAAGATGAATTTAGAAAATTCATATTGAAGAGTAAATTGGAGATGATTATATTATAATTTCAAGGACGAAATTCTGATAATAAGATGAGAATGTAATATCCTGAATATTTATAGCACTTATAAATATGATATTAAATGACTAAAGTAATTGTAAAGTTAATTTCGAGGACGAAATTCCTGTAAGTTGGGTTGAATGTAATATCCCAAATATTTTCAAAGTGATCTAACAAGATCTAAGCAAGGTTATCAATTCAAAACCTAAGAAGGATTGTTCAAGCATACCTTGAGCTATCTAAAAGTATATATACGACTCGAAACTACGATCGTATACAACTAAGAGGTTAAAATCTTTAACCTAAACTATATGTTATGTGATTAGTAAAGCTTGAATTGAGTTTTTAAATGTGATGTATGAATCATCTATGTGTAGGATTTTGTGTTTTAGTTCAAGTAGTTAACCTTAACACTTATTAAAAATCAGAAGTCAATTTAGGGCAAAAACCTAAATTGGAAAAAGAGTTAAAACCTAAACCCTAACCCTAGGGTCTAAACCCTAGAAAATAACCTAGGCCCTTAAGAAAAATGTGAAGGTCAAATTGACATTCCGTTTAATGATTCAACCTTCCCACGATTTGAAAACACGTAACAGTCAATAAAAGTTTTTTTCTCGAAAAACGTGTAAAAGCACTATTCACGAAGAAACGTTTTTCATTCATTTGATCGTTTCTTTCATCTGTAGGACTTCTTGTATTTCACGACATAGTGATAATATGAGGTTTAGATGCCAGAGAACCAATAAAATTTTCTGGAGAAAAAGACGAAAATGTCACGATTTACGAGAAAACATTTGTTGTCTTTTTGACTGTTCTTTTCGATATTTTGATATATCGTATTTCACGAAATAGCATTTATATGAAGTATAGATATTAATTAGCCAATAAAAGTTTTACTCGAAAAGCGTGTAAAACACTATTCATTTGGAAATTTTTCTTCCGAATTTTGAAAATTCACATTCCTGAATAGCATTTTTATTGACAGTAGATGCATTTTGACCAATAAAATTTTTACCCAAAATAATTTATGGAGATTACTATTCACGTATACGGGATGAATACGTAGCGAATACGGAAGGAATACGAGAATAATAAAAGTATATTGTAATGTATAATACGAGGATTATACGAAAGATTATACGAGATTAATACGAGAATAATACGAGGTATCATACCAGTAGAATACGAATATTATACGATGTATTATACGGAAGAAATACGTATAAATACTAATGTATTATACTATTTAATTAATTAGTTGAAATCAAACTAGGTTATGTGTAACTAAGTTAGTGTAACTAAACTAGGGAGAACTAGCACGATTACACTAACTGAAAAAGAACTAGCACGATTTGTTTTGAACTAAATCCAAGTGAAAATGAATGGACCAATTAGAAGAAGGGTGATGTAAGCGATGATGCAAGCGCTAGGGAGAAAAGACTAAAAGGCCCTTGGTCTTTTAAACTAATGACCAAACTACCCCGACCCTTGGTTTTCCTATAAATAGAAGGCTTAACTTCATTAGTTCTTTACCATTTTGAAAGCTAAAGAGCAAATATAGAGAGAGTTCTTGTGAGACAAGAATCGATTGCAAAGAAATAGTTAAAGCTTGCAATAATAAAAGGTACGATTCTTAATCGTTATTATGCTTAAAGTTTTATTTTATCGATGAGGCTCAAGAACATAAGTCGTAGCCATGTACGATTTTTCGTTCTCTGTGTTCCTTATGACTTGAGCAAGTCGTTGTTATGTCAAATTTCATTTCATAGTTTAAAGTTCAAGAACATACGTCGTATCCATGTACGGTTTATCCGTTCTCCGTGTTCTTCGTATGTTCTGGAGTATTATTATAAATTGTTATAATTAAGTAAACACGTCGTTATAATGACCAAATTTTGTCAATTATAAAGTGTTATAATCACATATGTAAGCAGTTATAATGCTCAAATTATTTCAAGTATGAAATCCAAAAGCTCAAGAACATAAGTCGTTACCATGTACGATTTTTCGTTCTTCGTGTTCTTCGTGTGTTCTTGAGCAAAAGTCATAATTTCTACATAAGTAGGTTTATGATTTGGTAATTTAGTGTTATGGGATGATGAAACATGACGGCCTTGCTAAATAATGCTTGTGGCATCAAGTTTTAGTAGTCAAAACGAAGAACGATGAAACTTTGTTCTTCGTGTTCTTCGATTCGTTCTTCGTGTTCTTGAGAAAAAGTCATAAAATCTTATATAAGTAGGTTTATGATTTTGTTATTTTTATGTTATGAAGTGATACGGAGTGTTAGAACATGTTATCTTAGCAAATTAATGCTTGAGGTATCATGTTTTACCAATCGGATCAAAGAAAGTTAAGCTTAATATACTCGCAGAATATTTTTGCTAAAATCCGAAATTTTAAAGTCTTAATATGCCTTAGAAACCTAAATGAAAGTTGTAGATCATGAAATTCTAAGCAATTTAGACTCAAGAATCACTCAAAAATGTTTCTGTATGACAAAGTTATGGCTGTCGCAATAAAATAGGTCGAAGCTGAATTTTTTTTAAGGACCATTCGGATCCTAACACTAAAAAATAAAATTTTGAGTTCGCCACTTAACGAAATGATTCCACCTATGGAAATAGTCTAGTTAAGTTATTCTAAGACTTATTCAAAAGGAAAATTTGATAAACTAACGTTCAGGGTCGCGTAACCCTTTATGTAGGCGTTTAACGATTTCCCGGGAAAACCCTAACACGGTTTTAAGGCAAGTCTTCTAACTCTTGCTATGTGCTACTTGTGTAGTATTGTTAAAATGTTAAATGAGATGTGTAATGTCATGTTATTATGCAATAGATGATATGTGAAGTCTTTAACTGATGTTTACAAGCCTTCTAACTGTTATGTTTTATGTTTACGATTTACGAACATGATTTATACACTTTGTGTGTCAATGTGATATAAATTGTTGGAACGCGAGTTATATGTGATATTAAATGGAGAATTATGTCCAGTCAATGCATGTTAAAGTTTATATGAAAGCATAAACTGCGTATGTGCTGTATGTTAGACTTGCTGAGCCGTCGTGCTCATTCTTGCGAATAAAACCTTATTTGCAGATTAAAGATGAACGTTAAGAAGATCATGAACTTAAAGATTCAGCATAGATTAGGTTTTCATGTAAATTGATTGTATTTGTATATGTCATAATGACTGTTGTAATACGAACAAACAAACATGTAACCGAATATTGAATGAATGATATAAATAATTATCATCTGAATGTTGTTATGTCTTTATTTTGATATAACCTAGAATTGTTAAAATTTAACATAGTATTGATAATGTTCTATTTATCTGGATGAGGATCGGTAAATAACTTGTGAGTGCTGTACATCTGAGACAGAACTAAGCGATGTTGACTGGTCAAATCCATCGTTAAGGTTCCTCGGACCCAGGTATAACTCGTTATTACTATTCTGAATACCATATAAGTAGGATTATTGATATGAAGAGATATCTTTGTATATTGATACTTGTAGTACGAATGAGACCGTTACAAGTGGACGTATATAGAATATTTAAATCCTAAGGTTAAAATTAAACCGTTATATATGGTTTTATCCATTTATACGGATGAAATACAAGTTGATACTTGTATACTTATGAGACTGAGATCAAGTTAAGATCTAGGGACAATGTTAAGAGAAATTGTTAATGTATAGTCTAAAATAAGACTATTTCAACCAATATGATTATGGGATCATTGGTTAAGTCGATAGATGTATGAAATTAACGCACAAGGTCCGCCGCATCGAAAGCGCGGGGATTTTTGGGGGCGTTACATCTCTTGGTGGATCACCTCTAGATGCTTCACACTTGGGGAGCTAACATTGATCCGTGGAATCTAATCGGTGAATTTGAAGAAGAACGTGAAGGATTAAAGGGAGATGAACTTGTACCCGTGGAAGCTTGGTTCTACAAAGGTATAAATTCTTTTATCTTTCCTCAATTAATAATAGTCGCATAAGAAAGATCTAGGTTATTGGTTTGCACAAAAATTTTAAAATATGATTTTCTTGCTTCCGTTGCGCTTATATAATTTGATTATATGTATGCCATATTTTTGCAAACCAACAGGTACCACACACAACTGTGTGTACCATCTCTAACAACTCTGTAACTCTCTCTCCATGTCCACTAAATGGAGATTTAGTCATATTGTCCATGATACAAGATTCACAAGTTTTATTTGATTCATAATCAAAAAGGCTCTAAGAGCCTATCTTTATACAACTTGTTTAGTCTTGTTTCATTAACACGAACGAGTTAACGGTGTTGCATGAAGGTATGATTTATATCATTTCTTTGCTTTTAGTTTGTTCAATTTTAAATAATTTTCATGTAAGTCAAGTAACAAAGTCCATTAAGTAATCAACATAGTAACAACATACGGGGACAGAAATCCTTTGGAGGAACCACAACGCTGAGCAAGCTACTTGGGAGCTTGAAGAAAAGATGAGGACTAATTATCCGAATCTTTTTGAGTAGTTTAAATTGTAATTCTGGGGACGAAATTCTTATAAGAGGGGGAGAATGTAATAACCACGAATTCTATTAGACATTGTAATTATATTTACTAAATAATTAGCAATGAATTTAAAAATTTTGGTACTAATTAATTGTGCATTAGATAATTGAATGAATATACTTGTGTATGTGTATATTTATTTAAAGTAACAAAGCAAGGTGTTATAATTAATTAAAGCCAGTCTAATTGGATTATATTTCAAATCCAAATGAGGTATTAAACTAGGTCAAATTAATTAACCTAGTAGGTCATGTAATTTAATTAACCCTTGATCCATGTAATTAATTAAACTAGCCCAATGCTTGTTTTAATTAAATGTAACATATGTTATTTAATGTTAGCCCAATGTAACAATTAAATTGAGCCCAACCAAATTAAATGGATGAGCCTAATACATTTAATTCCTAAGTTCAATGTGGAGCCCAATAGGAAGTCAAAATTGGTCAAACAATATATATATATATATATATAAGTGTATATATATATAGATGTATATATGTATAATTTAGCTATAAAAAATAAAGTAAAAATGGCTAATAAAAAGGCCATTTGGCTGGTTGGAGGGGCCCCCACTTGGGGGGTGGCTTGTTTGCAATGTTGCTTCAATTACACTCCTTTTCATAGTTGGCCAACAACCCTAGTCATTCACAATGTCTATCAACTAGTCATTCATGTAAATAGTAATCCAAATTAGCTACTAAATTCACCAACACTAGTTGATTAGTAGGTTAATGAAGGATTACCATGGGGCTATATATAGAAGTGCTCTAACCCTTTATTATTTCATTTTTTTTGTAGTCTAGATATGATTTGAACGGTTAAAATATATTTTTAACTAATCAAAAGTTGTTTTGATGGTCTAGAATCTTAAACTATGTTATATAGGTAGATTCATGGTTTGATATGTTTAAATCATGTTTTGGTATGTGTGGTATGCATAAAAATAGAAGAAATGTTCATATTAAACTTTACCGGTAAAACCTAGTTGAGTATATGGTATTTAATGTTATAGTTTGAAATGTAAAAGTTACATATATGAGTTTTAAAGAAAACTCAACTGAAAGCTTTCAAAAATATGGAAAAACAAATAAGTTATGACTTTTACTGTAAAGTATGTCGTTTTTAAACCCTAAGTGGTTCAATCGTTAAATTTGTGTCAAAACGATTTCAAAAATGTGATCAAATAAGAAGTTAGGAACACATCAACACTGATTTTGTGTCATTTGAATGTGTAGATTTCATTTTATACAAGTTTTAATCAAAATAACTCAAAATTGAAAATTTCTAAATTTTGGTTAGAATATCCGAGCGTCAGCGGCGCTGTATCAGTTCAAAACTGAACGCTGACAGCGCTCAGGCATTCTATTTCCAGTGCCGGTAGCACTGAACTCGGTTCATTCCAATCGCCGGTGGCGCTGGTCCAATTTTTTGGTTTTTACTAGGACGGGTTGGTTTTGGCTGGGTCAGGTCAGGTCAGTTTTGGTCGGTTCGAGTCGGGTCAATCCAGGTCAGAAAATAAAAAATATTCTAAAAAATATTTTATTATTTTTGGACTCAATAATTGTATTTTTAAAATTATAGATAGTTAATTTAATAAGTAAAAGAAGATAAATATTATTAAAGGTTTAATAATATAAATTAAATTAATAAAATATTATTATTAACATAATAATATTAGAAAATCATTAAAATATTATTAAATATATAATAATATTACGAAGTCAATAAAATATTATTAAATGAGTAATAATATTGGTAAATAGATAAAATATTATTAAATGAATAATAATATTAGAATATAACTAAAATATTATTAAATAGTTAATAATATTAGAATATTGATAAAATATTATTAATAATATATTATTAAAAAAATAATAATATTAGAAAAGGATGTAAATATTTTTAAATAATTAATAATATTAGAAAATGATTAAAATATTATTAAATAGTTAATAATATTAAATAATGATTAAAATATTATTAAATGATTAATAATATTAAATAATTGATAAAATATTATTAGATGGGTAATAATATTAGCTAATAAATAAAATATTATTAAATGCTTAATAATATTAAAAGACTAATAAAATATTATTAAATGATTAATAATACTAGGTGTTTAATAAAATATTATTAAATAATTAATAATATTACAAGGTTAATAAAATATTATTAAATTATTAATAATATTAGATAAGTGTGTGATCTATATTAAATAATTAATATAGGTTTTATGTAATTGAAATATTATGAAGTAGTGATAATATTACCTAAGTGTTTATATAATTATGTGGTTAAGTAAGAGTTATAAATGTTATCATATGAATGTGTATATGATACTAATTTAAGATCAAATTGATTAATTGTTAGGTCTATTCAAAGAGAATTAATTGAATTGGTTAGCAGTAGATTACGCACGAGGTAAGTTTTCTTAACCATAACTCGTATTTATTGTTGCAAGTTTTTCTTAACCCTAACTTGTATTTATTGTTGCAAGTTTTTCTTAACACTAACTTGTATTTATTGTTGCAAATTTTCTTCAACCTTATTTACAGTGAGTAGTTCAATTATTGTTGAGCAAGTATCTATACTCGTAGATATTTGACAAAGCTTTAAGTGGGTTAATTATCTAAAATTATTTCACATTATTACTGTTATTGTATTCGCACATAGTGCTTTTACAAATGTTTTAGTTCATTAATTCAAGAACTGTTTAAGAATGTCTAAGCTAATTGTTTCGGCTAGACAATGCCTGTTTAAATTCATCAAGTTGAATATTTTAAAAGCTTATCTAAACCATTGGTTGGTGCGGATTCTTATAGTAAGACTGAGAATGAACAACCCTAAATAATAAGGATTTTTATCTATCGGGAAATCGAATTTGTGCAAGATGTCTGAATGTTATGCATATACATAGGGTACAAGATGTTGATCCCCTCGCGTACCAAATTTTTTGAGGTGTCAGATATATATGTTTGTTCTACCTTAGTAGCAGTTCATGGTCCTTAAAGACCACTCAACAGTAAAGAGTCAATTATTCTTATATTGAAAAATTGATTCTTGATTTCTTTCACGATTGTTATCTATTGGTGAAAACCCTGATGTTAATTTCCCTTTCATCATGATATATCTTATGCTATTTGTTCTTAAACTTGCTGAGCCATTTAGTTGCTCATTCTTGCTATATCGTGACTTATTTTCAGCTAAGCCTGAAAGTTCTAAACAAGACAAAGGCAAGGGAAAAGCCAAAGCTTAGATTAACTTAATGCATGCTGGTTAAATTACTTGTTATGTACTTTCTTTTGTAATTCTTTTATATTCTATTAAGATATGTAATGTTTATGTTAAGGCTAATCGACCTTGGGAAGTGTAGCTTTTTTATAAGTAACCTTTTGTATTATTACGCGAAGTTTAAATGCAATTTATATATTTAATGTTTAGTAAGTATTGTACAGTGGAGAACCAAACCCGAGGTTATGGAACTCGGATTTAGGGTCGTCACATCTACCTGAAATGATCTCCCTATATCTCTTTTGATGTAATGGCTATCAAGATTTCTAGCACACAAGCTCACAAAGCTCTCAAGTTTTTTTTACCTCTCAAATGCCCTCACTTTCTCTATACTTAGAAAGTTCTCACAAATGAACAAACTCTCTATAATGAAATAAAGGCTCCTATTTATAGAAAATTAGGAAACCTTCATTAACACTCCTAATTAACTAGCACCTAGTCAATTAAGATCCTAATCAAGCTTATTATACATATGAATGACAAGGTGAAAAACAACTTTGATTGACTAGAGTGGTTGTGTAATAGGTAGGGTTGGTGAGCAACTTTGATATGGTGTACACTAGAAGCAATATTAGGCTACAAGTCACCCCCAATTAGGGCCCACTACCACCGGCCAAATGGCTTTTTCTTTCTCCATTTTTGCTTTAATTTTACTCTTACACACACACACACACACACACACACACACACACACATATGAGTTAAATTAAAGATGGAATTAAAATGTTAGTCAAGTTAATGGTCAAATGTATATATATATATATATATATATATATATATATATATATATATATATATATATATATATATATATATATGAGTTAAATTAAAGATGGAATTAAAATGTTAGTCAAGTTAGTCAAGTTAAAGATGGAATTAACTTGACTAACATTTTAATTCCATCTTTAATTTAACTCATATATATATATATATATATATATATATATACACCTGTGACCATTAAATTGACTAACATTGTAATTTCATTTTGGCCATGAATTTAGGCTACTAGTTAATATTCATTGGGCTACTCCATTTAATTTGTTGGGCCTCAACAATTAATTCAAGTTGGGCAACTAGTTTATTTATCTAAGTTACCACACTTGGGCTCCTTTAATAATTCACATAAGACTTGTAATAATAAAGACATAGGTTACCCATATAATGATATTGTATTAATTACATAATCTAATTAGACTTGTCTTATTAAAAGCATTTGGCTACTTGATTGGGTTAACTCACCAAACATTAACTCACATATATATACAATTTACTTGTGTTTGTTTAATTAAAACCCTAACACATACACCTACTACTTTCATTGTTATATCCCAAATAGTTCAAATATTATATGAAAAAATCTATTTAAAAGCTGTCAATTCAAAACCTAAGAACGATTGTTTGAGTATAAATTGAGCTATTTTAAAAATCTAATATGACTCGAAACTAAGATCGTATACGATTAGCGATTAAACTTTTAACCTAAACTATGTGTTATGTGATTAGTAAAGCTTGAATTGAGCTTCAAATGTGTTATATGATTTTTCTATATATAGAGTTTTGTGTTTTGGTTCAAGTATTCAACCTTAATACTTATTAAAATAAAGAAGTTATTTTAGGGTTAAAACCTAAATTGAAAAAAGTTATAACCTAAACCCTAAATTAGGGTTAAAACCTAAACTATGGTTGGGTTATAACCTAAATCCTAAAAAAATTACTATCCATAAATACGCGTATAATATAAAAATTATAAGAAAATAATATGAGAATAATATGAAAATTATACGGTAGAAATACAAAAAGTCAACTGATGAATAGTAAAAGTCAACTAACTAAAATACTTGAAAATGAACAAAGTTAAATGATATTTAGTTGTAGTCAAACTAGGTTAGGTGTAACTAAGTTGTGATAATCAAACTATGTATCAAACCAAGTTACAATCTAACCAAATTAACTAGTAACCTAACTAAGCTCTGAAAGGAATAAACTAGCCTTCATTAAAGCATAAGAAATGACCAAAATACCCCCCAATAATCAACCCATTTTGAAAAAGAGAAAGTCAAATCGAACTTCTCCTCCTTTATTAAATGGTAGGCTAATTGTGGACCAATTAAATTAGGGTTTTTGATGCCATTTTTTGTGATGATGAAATTGCATTGAATGCCATTAATGAGGCTTGAAATGGCTAGCCAAAATGAGGAGGTTGTGCTAGATATTTTGCTTAGCTTAACTTGAAAGTAATGTCTTAATGACCTAAATGCCCAAGGTTTACTTGGCCTATAAATAGAGGTCTAAGTTGTTCATTATTTTCTACCATTTACAAAGCTAATTTAAAGAAATAAAGTTATTATCAATGTTGTTCTTAAGAGTCATAGTGAGCTAGTGTTTTAATTCATGCATTGAAGCCTTGCAAAAAAATAGTTAAAACTTGCACATCAAGAGGTATAATTTCTTAGTTGTTATTATGTCAATTTTCAATTTATATTTTAGCTAAATTGAGCAAATACAAGTAGTTATAATGCTCAATTTATTTCATACCTAGATTAGTAAATATCACTTTTATAAACAGTTATAATGTTCATTTTATTTCAAAAATATAGTCAAAAACATGATAAACACTAGTTATTACTGTTTGTTTTTCGTGTTCTTGAGTAAAATTCATAAATTTCTTTATACGTAGATTTATAATTTTGTTATTTTATGTTATTAAGTGATAAACCATAATGGCTTAGTAAATTAATGCTTAGGGCATCATGTTTTTCCAAATCGAATCAAGTATACACGGGTCTAGTGTGTATACTGACTTTGCAAGCCATTTTTCGAATCTTTCTGTTTAGAATTTGGCTTATAAATCTAAAATAAAGTTGTAGAGGGGAAAATTCTAATGAATATAGGCTCAAGAATCACCCCAAAATGTTAATAAATGAAGAAGTTATGACTATTTGAGTGAAGGAGGGTCGTGCAGTCTAAAAATCTGCATACCTGGCACGCCCCACGCCATTATAAGCTTAATATTGGTGCGCCCTGCGACATTCCAATTCTTCAAAATTTAAGTTTTTGTCCCGTTAAGGTTTTGTCAAGTCAGAACTCTGATTTTTCATAATGGATAGTGTAATGTCCAAACGAAACTCTGTTAAGAACTTGAAATTCAAGATAGCTAATTAAGTTGATGTTTTATCTTTATAGATATTAATTGAATTTTAAAATAGAATAATCGTGTAGGTCATTTGACAAACGAACATTAACTTTAATATGCATCGAGGCACGTATTCTAACTCTTGTGTGTTATATTACAAGTTATATATATGTTTTATACGCTTTGTGTGACAACGTGATATAAATTATTGAAATGAAAGTTATTTGTGATATTAAATTGAGAGATATGTTAAGTCAAAGCATGTTAAAGTTTATATGAAAGCACAAACTATGTATGTGTTATTTATTAGACTTGCAGAGCTGTAGAGCTCATTCTTGCAAATAAAACTTATTTGCAGTTAAGAAGAATGATAAAGAAGATCATGAACGAAAAGAAGAATGCGTAGACGAGATTATTTATTTATTTATGAATTAAGTCATTATGACTTTTGTAATATGAACAAGCAAATATGTAACAGAATATTATTCAATGATATTATCGTATTATCATCAAAGAGTGTTATGTCTTTAAATTTGATATAACTTAAAATTATTAAACATTAAAATAATACTGATAAAGAACTATATATCTGAATGAGGATATTGAATAACATTGTGAGTATTGTAAGAACAAAGATCTAGCATCGATGAAGGAACCAAATTCATCGCAAGGTTCTTCTATTCTAAGTACAAATGTGTTATTAATATTGTGAATTTCAGATAAATAGAAAATATCAATATGAAGAGATATCTTTATAAAGTTATGTGTCTAAGTGAGGGTATTAAATGATATTGGGAGTTCTATAAGCATTGAGGTTCCATTAATGATTGCCGGTAAAATGCCAAAATTACCAGAATACGCCCCTCTATTGCCAAGAACAATCTTTGTTATTAATACTGTAAAACTTGGATATGTAAAGTTATAAAATATCTAAATTCTTAAGGTTGAAATAGTAGCAATGAGTATTAAGTCCCTTGTATCGATTTCAAAGACTTAGTATGAAATGATTAAAGATATTTGAGAATGAAGATGAAAACTTTATTTATGAAATTGTTGGACTAAATGAGGGTATTGATATAACGCCCCAAGAATCTTTGTATTGACTATAATCAACGTTGTGCGTTAAAACATAACATTTTTTCTTTAAACCATATCATACAATCATAATACGGTTCATAAACCTATTTATATAACTTACAATCATAACTTGTCTCAAATTCACAATCTTCACATCCTTCACATTAGAACTCATATCATATATTCATATATTATGACCTAGTCTATTACAGTTCAGAATCATATATCTTATGATTTAATCTAATCTCACCAGTGAATATAATCACTGTTCATAACTATCCATACATAATTTTTCTTACACATATCTATTTTCATATATTCGAGTTTAATACATATAATTACTCGACTTACAATGATACAATAGTTGTATCTCATTACAAGTTCCTTTAATTAAAAACTTACAAACATATCTATCTAAATGGATTTACATAACCATAAACCTCATTACTAATGACAAAGTTTAATATTAAAATAAAGATGTTACACAACTTATACCTTTACAAATTTATATTCATCTAACTGATTTGTCGTATTACACATATTAATATAACAATATTCCTTCAAAGTGCCTCTACAAAATTATCATTCCTTACCTTTTAGTTTTACCGGAACCTCCAGCCTTTTCGTACTTAACTGAAAATATCAGTTTAAAGCAAGAATGAGCACGACGACTCAACAAGTTTAACAGTTATTGTAATGACCAAGAAAAATTAAACTTCATTATTAATTAAATAAATAATTAATTTCTAATGATGTAGATTTTGCGTGGTTTATTTAAACCTTTATGTGATAAATTGTTATTTTAAATTAAAGGGTGCCACTAATATAATTAAATTAGTGGATTAACCCTAAAGTTATAATAGCAAGAAGATTTAAATTAAGATTTAATAGTTAATTACATTAACTAAGGTGTTAAATTCAAATTATAAATTTCAATAATTTGAATATGGGCTTTAGTGTCAAAAATGGATTATTTAAACAATTAAATTAATTATTTAATTGTAAGGTAATAATTAATATTTTATTAATTAAACCTTAGTTATTAATTTAACGAGGGTGATCATTGAGAAGTAAGGAATACTAAAATTCAAGTATTACAAATTGGGCTAATATTGTTATTGGATCCATTCCTCTTTCATTTTCAGATTGGGCCAAATGTGTTGGTTTAGTAAAATGTTATTGCATTAACTGAATAAGGGAGAGAAGCTCTGTTAGTTAATTGAGTCCAGGTGACACTAAAATTGGGTCAAGCTAAGTAACGTCTGAGAGGAGAGAAAACAAAGAAGAAGTTAAGAGGAGCCATCATCCTCTGATAGAGTTGGTGAGCAGGGAAAGGCTTCACGTGGGAAAGGATTGGACAAGTGAAGGGAAGGAGTATCATTATATTACTACTTATTATCTCCTTCTCCTCATTGTCAAATTTCATCCGATAATGAGAGAGATAGAGAGAGAAATTGTCGCGAGGGAAGAAGAGAAAGAGCTTGGTTCAATTGTGTTCATGCAAGCTAGGTTCATCCATTACTTTGGAAAACTAAGAAGACAAGCATCCAAAACCAAGAGGTAATCTCTTAAATTAAATACTTAGCTTGAGACATTAGTGATGAATGTCAGTTAACTTAGTCTAAGCCATATTTGAGTTTCTAGTCATTTAATGTAAGCATACTTACATGCTAGATTATTTAATCCAAGTTGTAGAACTCAAGATATATGCGTTTTCGCTCGGGACCCCAAATTTGCCAGTGAGATCCAATATTTCTTAGTGTAAAATCCAAAGTTTTGTCATTAAATATATAATTAAATGATTTTAATGCATGATAATGGATGTTTTAACTAATTAAATAATAACTAAAGGTAGTTAACTAATTACTATTTAACTAATAACAAATAGTAATTAAATAAAGAAAGAGTTAATTAAATATAAAGTATTTAATAATTCACTAATTTAACAATTGAATTAAATTGTTTAAAGGTTCCTTAAGTGTTTAATGCTTAGGATGAATACACCTAAGTTATTAAATAATTAACCTAAGTGTGTTTACGTGTCATAGTTGTATGGTGTTAGTTGTTTGGTTGTTCTCAGATTTAAAACCAGAAGGGTTAATATGTTCACTGTTGTGCTTAAAACTGAAAGCTGAAAGCATTATTAAGTTTCCGGTAGTGGTAGTGTGAACTCTATGATCGTAGAGTGAACGCACTCTGATCGTAGAGCTCACATGTAAACAATTAACATCATTGTTGGGAACGTAGAGTAGTCTCGGCAATCGTAGAATGGATTATGTCAAATATAGAATTTCACTCGACGATCGTAGAGTCGTCTTAGCATGTGTCAGGAAGATCGTAGAGTGGCCTTGGCCAAGCCCTCAGCTATCGTTGAGTAGCCTCGGTCAGGTCTCGGCCATTGCATAGTGATTGTAAGGTGAGATCACTCCGGTCATAGAGCTACATTTGTTCATCGAATGGGTTGCTGAGGCAAGGCATATGATTCGTAGAATAAGTTTACTAAGGCAAATAGTACAAATCGTAGAGTGATGATTCACCCGACGATAAGAGAGCAGAAAACTTTTGAATTGGTTATCATTGACAATCCAAAATAGATAAGATTTATCATTTAATTAATTGTTATTTAATTAACCATTAAATAATAGGTAAACATAATAGTTGTTTTTTTAAACCACTAAAGATAATTAGTTAATTACTATTTAATTAAAATTAATTGGTAATTAAAAGAGGTTGAGGTTATAAAACATAAAGTATTTAACAGAGTATTAATTAAGTAATTATAAGAAATTGTTTTAAAGTTTAATAAGTGTTTAACACTTAAGAAAATCTTAGTTAAAATTTTAAATCATCAACCTAAGTTTGATTAATTAACTAAAGGGTTAATGATATTCTTAGTTAAAATTTTAAATCATCAACCTAAGTTTGATTAATTAACTAAAGGGGATAGTGATAATATGTTGACTACGTGTGTTATGTGTTTGACTTCTTTGCTAGTTGAATAGTCTTAGTAAGTGTATACATACCATTATATACAGTGTTAATTAGGGAATTCATCGAGTCGAGTCGTACCCAATGAAATATAATTTCATTTTTTCAATGAATATATTTTATTGCTGTACTGATGTTGGTTTTTTCCTGTTGTAGAATGGCTATAGGCGAGACGAGCGGATCTTGTGAGGATGAGGTATTCATTGACATACTAGTAGATACCCAACAGTTGGTAGGAGATGCACCCGTTGCACCTTTATCACCAGTAGGAGAGTCCGACCCGGAGGAGGACGATTGTATGGATACCGCAGAGCCCGTTAGAGACAGTGTTATGAGGTTCGACAGTCAAGACCATGTGGCTGAGTCTGAGGATGACCCCGTTTGGGGCGAGGAATGTAATGACCGCAAATATTACGACCTATTTCAATTGTAATTGATGACGTATTAATCAATGAAATGAAATTAAAAGAAAAAAATTATTTTATTGTTCATTCATGAATAATCATATTAATGAGTATGAGATTGGAATTAAAGGGAAGCTCACTCGGTGAAATTGTTAAACCAAGTGACTAACCTAGAAATAATAATATCGATAACAATAAGATTGAAACCTTAAACCGATGACCTAATTAAAAGCGTTAGGGTTTATAATTAAACCGATGTATGGTGGATCGAATAAATTTTAAATAAGAGTCTAATTGGATAAATTAAATAATCCAAGTAGGTAGAGAGAAGTTGGAGAGCAAAAGAGAAAAGCTAGATAAGGTTAGAGAGAAAAGTAAGAACACTTAGAAGTTCTTAAGAGATAACCAAATAAAATACCAAGAGGGTTTAAGGGGGAGAAGGTCTTGGCAACTAGGAGGAGCCTATTGGATGTCATCAACCTTCATCAATTACTTTAGAAAGCAACGGAAATAAGCTATTAGGAGCAAAAGGTATAACATCGCTCAAAACCCTAGTTTAATACTTCTCTTGGTATATTATGTGATTCTATGGTCGAAAACTAATTTTCAAGGTCTAAATGAATAGATCCATGATAGATTGGTAGATTTAGGGTTAGATGGGTTTAACATGGGTTTTTATATGTGTTTATGTTGAAAAACTTCATCAAACTCGTTGAATAAAGTTTTACCGACGAAAACGATTTCACCTAATGCATGGCAGCCCCTTACCGGAATTACTATTCATGATCCAAAAGTCAGATTCATGATCTGTCAATTTTGGGTGATAGATCCATGAAACATGAAGAGTCTCCAAGTTGAATGACTAAAATCCGATTTAAAATGAGAAAGATATGTAGTTTCTACCAAAACACCCCATTGATTTTAGGGCTGTGCATAACAGTCTGGTTTGGAGCTATTTTCAGTAACCAAAACAAATCCAAATTTGATGTTTGATAAATGAATCATGTATTTCGGGAAGATACGAATCCATTGATATCTAATGGACCTCAATCGAACATGTAGATTCATTCTATTCAAGTTTTCGCCGGAGACCCCAAGTTTGAAAACTAGCCAAAACATTCTACCTATTTTTCAAAAAAAACCGATCGGTTCAATTTTATTTTTTTTTCGATTTTTCAATTAACGAGGTGAGGCCGGTTTGGGCATTTTTAGGCCGGTTCTTGGGATGATTCCAAAAGAGAAAATGCTTGTAATTTTATAAATAATATTATATAAATTTAAAATATGAAATTTTATGCCATTTGGTATTTATTAGAATTAACGGTGGATTAAAGCTTACTAAATTAATGATAATTATAGAAAGATTATTATTAATTACAGAAAAATGATATTTGAACTCTTGACATATTAATAAGTGAGATAAAATAATATGTGGAGAAAATTGGGTAATTCATTATCATTTAGCTATTTATTAGTGTGTAAATAGTTGATAAAGTAATTATTTATTATTTAATTAATATTAAATAATAAGTAAAGTTAAAGAATTAATTAATTATTATTTATTCAATATTAAATAATAATTAAAGGACATTAAAGTTAATTAAGTATTTATTATACTAATTAAAGTAAAGTATATTAAATAATAATCAAAAGATATTAAAGTTAGTAAACTAATTATTTATAATTTAATTAATATTAAATAATAAGTAACGTTAAATAATTAATTAATTATTATTTAATATTAAATAATAATTAAAGGATATTAAAGTTAATAATTTAATAATTTATTATTTAATTAATGTTAAATAGTAGGTAAAGTTAATCAATTTATTAATCATTATTTAATTAATATTAAATAATGATTAAAGTATATTAAGGTTAAATGAAGTAATTATTCATTATTTGATTTATAATGAGTAAAGTTAATCAATTAGTTAATTTATTATTATTTAATTACATATTAAATAATAATTAAAGAATACACCAACACTTAAAATATTATTAAATGATTAATAATATTATTAAATGATTAATAATATTAGGAATTTATTAAAGTGTTATTAAATGATTAATAATTCTAATAAGCAATTAGAGAATTATCCAAATGTATTAATATTGTCTTGGAAATTATGTGTTATTGATTAGGGAGTTAATGTGCTTAAGTGGTAACTTAACTAAGACTTAACATGAATCCCTATGTGTTGTACTAATTGTTAGACTGACATAGTTAATGTTAGGTCTTTCAAAGGGAGTCTAATTAATCTGAATTAACAGTACGTCACAAAACAGACAAGTTCCTTATCTCTAAATTCATTTCATTGAGCAAGTTATTTATTTAAGCTTGAATTGTAATTCCAAGCATGCTTTGAGTGGTTTAATTACTTTACAATTATTCTACATCGATATTATTTTTATTCGCATTTGGTGCATTTTAGCTTGTACAGTCTTTGACTTGTACCTTATTTAAGTTCTATTGGTTAAAGAACTATTCAAAGTTAGATCTAAGCCATTGTTCGGCTAGACATTTATGTTAAATATTTTAAAATCTATCCAAACCATTGGAGGTGAGGATTCTTGGACTGATATGAACACCCCTTCATTATAGGGGAGTAACCCCGTATCTAATATCAAGTACAAAACACGAAAATTAAATGTTATGCATACACATAGTGTACGAGAAGCTGATCCCTCAAGTACGTATTTCTAGTAGTAACCATTGGGTCAACCAGCTATTGACTCCAGTGGAAGTTTATAGTTCATAGTCTACTTGACTATCTTGATTCTAAAAGCAAATCATTATTCCTGCTTATGTTATTCATATTGTTGAATTATTTCAGCTATTCCTTTCATTCATGATATATTGTCTCTTGTTGTTATTTAAACTTGTTGAGCAAACTAATTGCTCACTCTTGCTATATCATGAACCTTATTGCAGTGAAACCTGAGACTTCTGGGAAGAACAAGGATAGGGGAAAGATGAAGTGATAGACTTCAGGATGCAGCCTTTTAGTTAGCTAAATTACTTGTTATGTAATGTAAACCTTAAGTACTTTAATAAGGGTATTGTTGTACTTTTGTTGTAAGGTTACCGTATATTGGGACTAGTAACACCTTTTGCATAAATAATATATTTTTATTATTCCGCGTTTAGTTATTGTATGTTGTTTAGTGGTAGATGTTTGTATTGGATCGTGATGACCAGATTCGGGTAATTAGGACCCGAATTTGGGGGCGTCACAAGGAGTCTAGGGAGGACCAGACAGGGATGGAGGTTGAGGGAGCTGCTGAGGAAGTACCCGCGGAGGGATCTCCTGTCTACCATCATTTTTAGACTAATTTACTCATGGAGTACGCCAGTCGTGTTGAGGATCTAGAGCAGATTGTCGAGCAGCGGGAGGCCCGTGTTGCTCACTTGGAGGAACATAACGTTATCCATCAGCAGATGGAAAATGTGTATAGGGATGAGGCATACCAGAGAGAGATGGATGTGGCCGAGCTGCGGGCTAAGGTTTAGCAGTTAGAGCAGGCTGCACCACAGATGGGTGTTGCTGTGCAGCAGTTTATGATCCAGAATAGTCAGTTGAGGCAGACGGTGGAGAGATTGGACGCTAGGGAGATGGTGAGTCAGACAATTCTTCAGACCATCGGGACTGAGCTTGATAGGGAGAGAGTTGGCAGGACGCAGATGCAGGAGGCATGGCTCAGGTCCACTAAGAGAGTTGGTAGCCTGGAGAGAGATGCTAGAGTTGTATTTGCTAGGATCGACACCTTGGAGTATGCCATTGACACTTTGTTTGATAGACTGAGTCATCGTGTTAAGAGGTACCCTAGGGAGGCGGGTAACAGCCGACGCTGGATTCGTCGCCGCACAGTGGATGAGTTGGCCCAACAGACTTTACGCAGGGTTGTTCGCAAGACTGTTCGCCGCTGCAGGCGGTGATTTGTTGTTGTTATCTTAATTGTATCTATTAGTAGTGAGTCCCACCTTTTGTTTCTATCAGGGACGGTTCAGCTGTTGTAAATCCTTATGTTTTGATGTATGCATAGGATGTCAGTTAGACACTAACTTTTATTCTGTTAGAGGGGTAGATGGTAGTGAATCCTCACTTTTTGTTCATTGAAGGATAGTTGATGATAGGCAACTTGTGCCTTGAGCATTTATAAAAGTATGACACTTGTTGAGTCTGTACTAAAATATTGGTATATGAATATAAATGTAGTTATTTCTTTGATAAATCAAATGTGCTTGATATATAGTTTTGACTTTCACTATTAATTTGGCTAATATAATGCGTAGAATTATAAGCGTAGGTCTAAGATTTGCTCTTTAGCAGATCATGCCGCCAAAAGGTAGACCACGCAATCAACGTGTCACAGAGTCGAAAAGTGAGGGTGGGGATCAACCTAATCCTATAAGGATGTTCGTGGAGATGCTGGCGGAAGCCACGCAAGCTAGAACCCCACCAGTGGTAGTACAACCAGCACCGCAGCCAGCGCCGCACTTGGCAAATTTCAAGGACTTCAAACTGGTTGGACCACTGGAGTTCAAGGGAACTCTAAACTCGATCGAGGCACAGACTTGGATCGAGGAAATGGAGAAGGTGTTTGAGGTAGCTAGGGTGGCCGAAGAACAGAAGATTAGTTTTGCCACCTTCATGATGAAGGGGGAGGTGAACTACTGGTGGAAGGCCAACAAGGGTCGTGCCGGAGAAGGCGTTATTACTTGGGATCGCTTTAAGAAAATGTTTCTGGAGAACTACTTTCCAGAAAGCATGCAGCAAGAAATAGAGGTGAAATTCCTCGAGTTAAAACAAAGAAACATGTCTGTGATCGAGTATGCAGCCAAGTTTAATGAGTTGGCAAGGTGTGCAACTCATCAAGTTGATACTGAGGTTAGGAAGGCTCGGAGGTTTGAGCTGGGACTGAAGCCGGGGGTGTACCATTTTGTGACGATATTAAAGATTAAGAGTTTTGTAGAACTGTTAGAAAGGGAAATCATTACGGAGGGTGGCAGTGAAGCCCTGGCTAAATTCAACCAGGAGAGAAAGAAAGGTCATGAATGGCAGAAGCTGGGAAGTAGCGGGGGCAACAACCCCAATAAAAAGAAGTTGTAATGACCACGAAATTCGACAAACCTTATTGATAAGTGGTTTTTATACCTACGAATTGAATACACTTGAGCTTGATAAATGGCTTATCTTTAAGTATTTATGTTAGTTTCTATGTGTTTTTATGTGTTTGTTGTAATTTAGGGTGTATAGTAAGTTTATGTGTTTTATGTTAGTTTATGTGTTTTTATACCACATTATTATAGGATGTGGTTTTGTATTGTTTGTATGCGTTTTTACTTTATGTACAGGAATTATAATAAGGGCTTACTTGTTCGTGGCTTGGATTTGCCCGGTTCGCGTTTTCAGCGTGCCGTTTACATGATGGCCAACTTTTGACCTTGATCCATTCTGAATCTCCAATTGTGTAAAACATGAACGTTGTATAACTTCTCCTTAGCTTTCCAAAACATCTTGAATCAATGCAATCAGAGGTCGGACACAAAAGTTATACCAAAAATACGAAGAAATGCAGAAGCAGCCTATTGAGGCCAACTTTTGACATGGATCCGTTTTGAATCTTCAATTTGGTAAAACATGAAAGTTGTATCTCTAGGAATTTACTTTTCATAACATCTTGAATTACCTTTATCAGAGTTCGTATGAAGAAGTTACGCCCAAAATACAAAAGAACCCTGAAGCTGCCAAATGTTAATTTTCTGCAAAAAAACGCAGCTGCGCCCATTTTGTACTAGGTAGAGGCGTAGCTGCGCCGTACGCTAGTCAGACCTCGATTTTGCGCAGCTGCGCCCATTTTGTACTAGGGAGAAGCGCAACTGCGCCGTACGCCAGTCAAGCCGCGGACAGTTTGCTATAAAAGCCAATTTTTTTCCTAAAACCATAACATAATCAGTTTCTTCCGAGAGGAGGCGGCTTGGGCGACTTTGGGAGGCCATTTTGGGGATTCCATGGAGCTCCTACATCAACTTGATTCCATGATTTAGGAAGTTTGTTCATACTTCTTTCTCTTTCACTTCCTTGCCTCTCTATTTCATGTATTCATTTGAATGTTGATTTTTGGAACTTATAAAAGTTGTACATGTTTTATTCATATTGAATCTAGTTATACTCATTTGCTATGTATGTGTGGATGTTGTATTACTTGTTTAGTATGAACTAAGCATTGAATCTAAGTATTGTGATGGAACCCAATAGGTTGTTCTAGTTGATTTCTCTCTCTTTGGTTGGCACCATATGGATTGGTTGTTGTATTTGTGATTGTGGTTAATTTCTAGGTCGTGTATTTACTTAGTAGCCTATACGGAACTGAGAGAGGGAGTATAGTGTTTGACCCAAGTATGTTACACATATTCGTGATTCCACATGGCGTTGGGATTATGATTCGTGGAAAGGATAGACATATACCGATCCACCATGTGCACCCTTTGAGAACCCGACCTTCAACCCTTGTTATTCTTAGCTTGGGCGTTCTTGTTTCTGTTGCCTTGTGTCGGATTTGGGTAGGATGTCGCTACATGACGCTCGAGAGAGGCATGTTAGTGCCATAGAGAGTTCTCGGTTGACCATTCATTGGCTACGACCATGTGGATGTGTTTTCATATTTTGCGCCTAACGCGTATTTGTCTAACCTAGTTATTAGTGTGGTAACTCGTGCGGAACTGAGAAAGGGAGTACCGGTTTGGACCTAGATATAATGACACGTGTTCGTGATTCCAGCTGGTGTTGGGATTATGATTCGTGAGTTAGGATAGAGATATACCAGCTCGCCTCGTGTAGCCAAGAGAGAATCTATTCTTAAAATCCTTTTTAGTGTTGACTCTCATAGAGATATAGTGAGTTGCCTAGTTAGGGTGTTCCTTCCCGTTTCTATTGCCCTTGGGTCGGATTTGGGTGGATTCGGGTATGGTGCAACGAGAGTTGGCCATATCTATTATAAAGAATTCTCGGTTGACAATTCGTCGTGACCAAATAGCCAAAGAGAGAGTTAGGAGAATTGAATGAACTATTGGGGGAAGTTACATACCTAGATTCACCTATATTTAATTGTTTTCAGTAGCAAGTATTAGTTTAATTTTTATTAGTTTTATTTCAAAACAATTATTCATTCGTTTAAATAGGATTGAATTGGTTATAAGCTTGTGTTTGGCAATTTTTATTACATAATTCCTCGTGGGAACCATACTCTACTTTTATAATATTACTTGTTGACCGCGTATACTTGCGCGTTTTGTTCATTCAAACGAACTCGTCGAGGTCGGAACTCGATAAATAAATAAAAATATTAAAACAGAACAAAAATAAGTTCCGATCGGCGACCCAATACTTATTACCTTAAATTTCATGTTTATTAAACATTATTTTCTTAATGTCCAAATTTCGGTCTGTTAATAAATCTTCAATCACTTTATTTAATCCTTTAATTGACTCTACAGTCATCAATTTCCATATTTTTCCGTATAATTTTTTTTCTCTTTTCTCAATCCTTGTATTAAAATATCTGGATATTTAAAATCCTTATATGTCAGTCCTAGTCCCTGGATCGCAACCTTTATTTTTTTTCTTTCTGTTACAAGTATCATAAAGCTCAACATTCAAAATTTAATATTATTTATGTTCATACAATATTCTTTGTTTCATGATCCATAATTAAACATATAATATTCTCTATCGTAACAACTACCTTGAACAATCACAATTCACATTACAACTCTATTCGTCTTATCTGGATCTAATTTATATGTACATATAACATATCACTGTAAACTTCACCAATTGAAATATGATATTAAAACTATAGCAATTACGTTTACTACCTTCTAGTATAATCCAATCTTTAGCACAATCTGATATTCTTGAAACTTATTTCTTTACCTGCAAAATTTTTTATTATGCAAGTAATGAGCACAACGGCTCAGCAAGTTCAACAGTTTATACCTTTCATACTTCATGTATCACATAGTATAACATGCTATGTGTGTGTCATACGTCATATGTTGTGCTTCTACTAAAGCAATATATGTCATATATATTCATATCGTTGCACAAAGTACACCTTGTTGTCATATTATTCACAGATCACATAACACATAATTTATATGCATTTGAACAAGAATTAACATATCATAACAGATAAACAGTTAACATCAAAGTACTGAAGAACTTGTCTGGATTGTGGAATTAATAAATACCCATTCTATAATGCTTCTCATACAACCTATGATCATAAAATAATCAAATAATAATTATTTATCCTTTTATGATATTAATTTAATAAATTAATATCATCTCCGAGCCAATTATATAATAATATGGTTAATTATATTAACCTCGTCCTTCAATATATTAATTTAACTTAATATCAAACATATTCAATACGGACAACCCGGCTTATCAGATAAAATTTTTCATATTTGGTTGTCCGAATTTTCATTTAATCATTTCTTAACTTTTAAACTTAATAGATTAATATTTAAAATATTTAAATATTAATCCCAAATATTTAATATTTTTACAAAAATATTAAATTTAATGCCCAAACATCATTTCTATATTTTTAGTATTTTTTTTATAGTTTTTAAATAATTTTTAATCATTTATTTAATTAAAATCACTTTCTGGGGGCATTTTGGTAATTTTTGCAACTTCAGGGACATATTCGGTATTTCCCGGAAAGACAAGGGGCATAATCGTAATTTCGCGAGCTAAGGGACACGATCGGTATAATCTAAAAAAGTTGGGGGTACGTTGATAATTTCCCAGCGTTGCGACCGCCGCACATGGCGCGCGACCCTCCTCTGCCAACGCCGAACGACGTCATTCAGCCTGCCAGATTTGGTCGTCGCACATGGCGCGGCCTCCCCCCCTCAGCGCCCAAAACGCCGCCGTTTTAGTCGCTCTTTCCGAAAAAAAGTTGGTTGCCGCGCAATGAGCGGACGGTCATTTTTTTTCCTTCTTTTTCTTCCTTTTACAGTAAGTCAACAAGAATTCACAAACACCATTTTTGTTCTCATTTTTCCCAACATAATACCTCTAAAAATTATATAATTTACACATATTCATCTATAAATTAATTAGAACAATTATTCTAGTTATTTATAATTTTTTCACAAAATTATTTTACCACCAAAATACTAATATAATTCAAACAAAATAATTTTTATACCTCTCCAAAGCTTGTAATCCTTCTTTGAAGCTTGTTATACCCTTGATGGCACTAAGCTTTTTCTTCCTTTGGTGGTCATTGAGGTTTTATGGTGAAGGTGGAGGTGGTGGCTTTCGGATGGCAAGAGAAGAAAAGAGATATATATTTGTGTTGTGTATTTTATTTTTTTCCTTTTCTTGTTTGTTTCTTTTTCCTTTTTTATAATCAACAAGAACTTAACCATTTTGGAAAATGACCACAATTCCACCGCCTCACTTTCTCCATCCGAATTAGCTCAAAAACATGTATAAATAATTAATTTAATACATTACGTAGTTACTACGTGTAATAAATATTTTATATAATGTATATAAAATATTTATTTTAATTCACTAAAAATCATAAATTAATTTATAAATAATATTTATACATTTTTCAGGTATTTTTCTTGACAAATTTTGTACTCGCATAATAACATGCATGTAATTATATGAGGTAATTTATACCTCCAAAATTCATAAAATAATTCATATAACTTTTAAAAATTATTTTCATACTTTTTTACTTCGTTATTTGGACAACGTGTTACACCAACATGTTTACATTTCTAAAATATTATCCCCCATGAAAATCATAAAAAATTAATTATACATAAACATAATTTTTAATAAATTAAAACATTTCTTTTTCTCATTTATTTTCCATTTCTTTACTATTCGACACACTTTAAATACACCATTTAATAAAATATTGCACCATTTGTACAATTAAAATTTTCAGTTCTTAATTAATGTACTCCTCTTATATAAATTATATAATAATTTTTTTATATATAATTTATATAATTATTATTTCTTTACTATTTACTTTAAGTTTCTTATATAAATTATATAATATATTATTATATAGTTTATATAATTACATTATCCTTCTTAAATAATTTATAAAATTCTTCCATAATTATCGATTAATTATATAATCAATAATTATACCTTTATTAACCCTCTCATTAATTTAATCCTCTTATATAAATCATATAATAATTTTTATATAATTTATATAATTATTTTTTCATTAGTCTTTTACTTTGATTTTCTTATATAAATTATATACTTTGCTAGTATATAATTCATAAAATTACTTCCTCTTCTTAAACAATTTCTAAACCTTCACCGTAATTATTGATTAATTATATAATCAATATTCTTAATTTTACTAACTTCCTCCTTCACTTTTATTTAACTTCTGGATTAATTTAATTATTAATCCCCTAATTTTCATAATTAAAATAATTAAAGAAGCCTATACATACATATTGTTGAAGGTTGTTTGATTTGATGATGATGACTGCTGTGCAAAAAGGATTGTGGCAAATATGTTTACATGGTTGATTGTAAATGTGTATTTGACAAATTGCTTATGTGCTTAGATACTCTGAAAGTGCTTATGTGCTTACATGGTTAATTGTAAATGTGTATCTGACAAATTGCTTATGTGCTTATGTGCTTAATTGATTATGTGCTTAATTGACAACGTAATTATATGTTAATCAAATTATGTGTCTACATGATCATGTATGTATGGTATAAGTAACCTATGTCTAAATACTGTAAATCTACATACTTGTATAGCACAAATATGATCTTGTTATATACTATCTGCTGCTTATTAAAGAAAATGAAAGTTATCTGGTTAAAATGTTGTAAAGTCCTTTTTAGATATATGTGTATAAAGGACTTAGATTTCAAAGATCAGAAATGTTAGGTTGATCTTTCAATAGAAGTCACTCTGCATAAACGATGTATGATATAAGCAGAGTTGCATAAGAATGAATCACTGTTGAATTTGTGCATATCAGAGTCTGTAAAAGTCCTTTCAATATGTAATGATGTAATAATGTAAGAAAGGACTTAGTTAGAAAAAGATCAAATATGTTAGGTTGATCAGTCTATATGATCGTAGAATGGACTCTACGATTCCAAGCAAAGAAGACTCAACGATTCTGCATGATCGTAGAGTGAAAGGTACGACTCTCAGCCCGGACGACTCTACGATCATCAAAGAGAGACAGACGTGCAAGAAGTCTACAGAATATTCATACAAAATCGAATAACTGATCAAGTACTAATCGTAGAGCTGAACTCTACGATCGACAGCCAAGCTAGCCTGCAGACAACGCTGAACCAAAGAAAAGATATACTTTATGATATACACGCTCTTGCAAGATCGTAGAGTAAAACTTGAAGAGCAACCACATACAACTGAATTTTGCACAGATAGAAGAAGTCGTAGAGTGGAACAGAATGACAAAGCAATACAGAAGATTGCTATACACATGGAACAATCGTTGAGTAGAATTCAAGGATGAAGAAACAAAGACTACAACTCAACGATTTCACTAAGAAGCACGGCAGTTCACAAACTCTACGATTTGAACAAAAGGACAAGATCGTAGAACGAAATCATAAAGCAAAGCACTGCAGACAAACTCTACGATTTGATCACAAAAGCAAGATCGCAGAGTAAAAGAGAAGTACGCTCCATCTCCACCATTTACCCTACATGCTTCAAATAACGAGTGGAGATAAATTCGTAGAGTCCAAATGAGCAGACTATCACTCTACGATCTCAATAAGAAGCAAAGAATCATAACTGCAATATAGTGTGAGAGAAAAGAGAATACTCCCCGCCCAGATTCAAGAAAGAGTAAGTGCTCTTTGGAAATCAGAATCATGTCAGAGTCAACAGAAGATTATGTGCCTAAGCGACTATAAGTCAGGACCCACTGCTCAGGAAGATGGTGAATAAAATCAGAAATAGGACATCTCTGGATGCATCAGAACAGTTGGTTCTAAAAGTCAAGGAAGGTATTTATTGATGAATCAGAAGATTAATTAACAAAGGAAATAATAATCCTTGCTGAACAAATCTGGGTGTGCAACGGCTATAAATTCAGAGAAAACTGAGCTACAGGTCAATATATCAGAACATGTCAGAAAAGGGAAAAGCACTGACACAAGCGGCAAGAAAGTCAAACATCAAAGATATTTAAGATCTGCACAAAGCCAAAGGAAACCAACGGGATTTATCTCAACGGTAAAATTTGCTCAGAGATATAAAGGCGTACATAACAAACAGAAAAATGAGTTGTTGAAAAAGCTACGAGAGAGATGATGGTAGACAACAACCGATCGTAGAGTGAAATAGAAAATGAATATGCTGAAGGACTCAACGATCCATCAGAACACTAAACACTGAATTGAGAGAGACATAGAGATAAATAACTCTATTACAAGAGAAGTGTTTAGAGCTGCTAGGTACATGGAAGAGAGAAGCTTAAACGCCAACTTGATACATACATGGTAGCAACTGAGTACCAAAAGAAAGGAGCTTCACAGTCATCTCAGAAGCCCATCTCGAGAAGCTATAATCTGTCTATGATAAAAAGGAACAACTGAGTACCAAAAGAAAGGAGCATCACAGTCAACTCAGGAGTTCATCTCAATAAGTTATCAAGTACCAAAGGAGCTGAAGTACAAAAGCCTACCAGCACAATGGGTGATCACCAGGAGATATTGAGCATATAAAGAAGTCAAGCATCATTGCCGAACTCAATATTATCCCAGGAATGATCACACCCTGCTACTGAGTGTTTAAAGACAATATGACTTAAAGTACAACTCAGTAGCAAATTCATCCTCTTTCAAACAAACTAAAGGAGTCAAGTCTGTTGGACTTGAAGAGGGCAGTTGTCCTTGTCATAGTGACTAAAGGAGCCAAGTCTGCTGGATTTGAAGAGGGCAGTAATGTCCTTGTCTTTGTGACTAAACTAACCAAACATGCTGGGTTTGAAGGGTTATTAGTGAACCAGAGTGTCCAGGCTAATGAGCTTGAAGGGTTCAGTGTGAACCATTCTTAGTGGATTTCCTACTCGTTGTAGTAGAAGAGTGGAGTAGGAGTTATTCAGTCTCCGAACCACTTTAAACTCTCTGGTGTCATTTACTTTTAGTCATTTACATTTTGTCTTATATATATCTATACATATGACTGTAAATTGGTTTACCTAACAAGTGATTTTGTTCAATATCATCTTAACTAACTGAAGTTGCTTTAAAAATCTTCAAGGGGAGTTTTTTAAACTAATATTCCGATGTGTAAACAAATCTCAATTAAGTTTATTAATTGCTAATAAATCTTTGAACTTAATCTTAAAGGAAAAAGTTATAAGAGATCTATTCAACCCCCCCTTTCTAGATCACTTGTGTGCCTCTGGGAACTAACACACACACACACACACACACACACACACACACACACACACACATATATATATATATATATATATATATATATATATATACATATACATGCCTAATTCGTATATCTCACATTACCACGTAACACTATTAAATCATAATTTCTACACTTCCACAACAATTTAATTGTACCATTATATGCAATTTTTACAAAACTTAATAAATTGTTTTTAAATAATTTATTTACTTTTCAATCATTTTAATTCATCACCATTTATCACCATCTATGTACAAATTTAATTTACCAATTAAATCCCATTAAATCACATAAAATAATAAATAGTTTAAGCAACTTTGATAATTTTGTTAATTAAATTCTTATTTAATTTTATTAAGGAAATCCTGAAAATTCGGGTCCTCACATTCTTCCCCCCTTAACAGGATTCCATCCTTGGAATCATAATTACTGTAATAATTTTACGTATTTCATTTATAGCATATTGCTATACCTTTATCTTGATAAATAACAATTAAACTCACTAATAATCATAACTTACCTCTTATTCAATCAACTTTTTTCATACTCTCTATTGTACGTTATTTATATTCCGCACATTCAACCTTCTTTTCTTAATTCATACTCATAAATCTTCTTCACATTCCATTTCTCTTTATAATATGTCCAACATATTTAGTCAACCTCATAGGTCATTTCGCACATTACTTAAATCATAAATCATTCCTTAACATCTTTATCATTCAACACTAGGTTTTAAACGCTAATCTTTACTTGATTCAGCATAATCCTTATTTAGAATTACTTAAAAAATCCTGGGGTGTCACATTCACCCTTCCTTCAAAAATTTCTTCCTCGAAATTTCTGTGTACTCATATTTCATTCATTTTCCACTTTTCTAATTCATCACATTTCATAGTTTCTTTGTCCCACAAATATACTTTCATTATCGCTCACAATTAGAAAATGTTACCCCATCCTACCATCCATTCTTAATAAGAGTAGAAGAATTTTAAGAAAAATTTAAACAAAACTTTTTTGTAATATGCTGAATGAACATTTTTTCCTATTTAACAGTACTTCCCTCCCCGAGTGCTTCATACTGCAAACCCTGACAGTGGATCAACCTGTCATTAAAGTGATGTATATTTAATTCATAATTTAAAACGCTAGTAGAACAATCTGTAATGCCCGTGTTTCGATATGCTAGGTGACCATTCGATCAACCTGCAATACCCGTAATCTCTTTCTGTTTTTTCCCTTTTTACAGGGGTTGTTCATCTCAGCCTTAGAATTCATAAAAGAGTAATTTGATTGGGTATAACTTTCAAAGAATATGAATTCAATAAATATATTTCAAAATTTGTCTAGCTGAATCACATAGCTTAGACTTGTATTTCTTCAACGCTTGTCTAGTTAGATCAATTAGCATAGACTTACTTTTAACAATTTATAACCCGCAAAAATTTCTTAAAACATTCGTTATGTTAAAACTTTTCAAAACGTCTAGCCGAGTCAAATGGCATTGACTTATAGCTTTGACATACTTTCATAAATCAAAATCATTTATGACTTCATGTTACCGCATCATTTTGACAGTACGTTGAGAATTCCGTCGTTAACAATTCCTACACCATACTTTATAGTGTTGAATAATCTTATGACGTCATATTACCGCACCGTCTCAATAACACATTGAGCATTCCATTATTCATCATATATACACCGGGTTAAAATGTGCATTGATGATTCTTTTGAAATACATGTTGATGTTAAAAATATTTTTGTTTAACCGAAACAAGTAGCATAGACACTTTATAAATCGCTTAAAATTCATTTGTATTTTTCAAAGCACATTCGTGCCAAATTAGCTTGAGGCCAAAAATTTCGAAGTCTAGCAAAGCTAGCAGAGTGGGAATATCCTAAATTCCCTAAACATCCATCCCCTTCGGCTCTTTCACTTAATTACAATATTTATTGCTAGGACTATTACTATATATCATACTAAAAATTCCTCGTTACTCCAACTTTTCTATACCCCCGTATAGTTCATCAAACTTGCCACACATTATGAGTCCAGGAACTTACCACAGGAATATGAGTTTAGAACCTTGTCCTGACAATATGTAGTCTGAGAACAAATCAAATATTGTCCATATGCTAAGGGGCTCAAAACATACCATACGATTATGTGTCAGGGACTTACCATATACATGAGATTTAAGAACTCGTGCCTAAACATAATATTATCTATCTATCAAAACTGCTAGCGCGATTCTAACATTTCAATGATTATTACATAGTAACTACGTAAACAAAAGTCCCCTGGCGATACAAAGGCTTGTGCATATGAGGATCCGAATTTCCAGGATTTCTTTAATAATATTAAATGAGAATTTAATTGATAAAATTATCAAAATTGTTTATGATATAAGTAATTTAAAGTGTGTGAAAGAATTTAATTGGTAAATTATATATGTACCAAGATGGTGATGAATTGTGTGTATTTAAAATAAATGAAAAAGTAAATAAATTGGTTGTAAACAATTTATGAAGAATAAGAGAAATTCCATGTAAAGGTACAATTAATTGTACAATTAAATTGTTATGGAAATGTAGAAATTATGATTTGATTGAGGTTATGTGGTAATGTGAAATATATGAAATTAGATATGTATATATATACATTTGTATATATATATAAATGTATATGTTTAAGTGATAATTATAAATACTATTAATTATGAAAATTAAGGGATTAATAATTAAATTAATTCAATTTTAAATGAAAAGCGAATGGGGAAATTAATAAAATTGTAATTATTGATTTTAAATTTAATTAAGAATTATGGAGGAAGTTTAGAAATTAATTGAGAAGAAATGTAATTATATAAATTATATAATAATAATTATATAATTTATATAAGGAAATTAAAGTGATGTATGAAGGAAATTATAATTATATAAATTATATAAGAATGATTATATAATTTATATAAGAGGATTAAATAAATAAGAGAGTTAATAAATGTATAATTTTGGTTATATAATTAATTGATGATCATAGAGGAATTCAAGAAATTATTTAAGAAAAGAGAATGTAAATATATAAATTATATGATATTAAATTATATAATTTATATATAAAGAAATTAATGTGAAATGTAAGAAATGAAATTAAATGAGGAAAAATGAATGTTTTAATTCATTAAAAATTATGTTTATGCATAATTAAATTATTATGACTTTTATGAAGGATAATATTTTAAAAACGTGAACATGTTAGTGTAATATGTTGTCCAAGTAATGAAGTGAAAAATTATGAAAAATAATTTTTATATGTCCTATGAATTAATTTATGATTTTTGGAGGTACAAATTACATCATATAAGTACATGCATGTCATTATGCGTGTACAAAATTTGTCAAGTAAAGTACCCAAAAGAGGTATTAATATTCTTTATAAATCAATTTATGATTTTTAATGAATTAAAATAAATATTTTATATATATTATATAAAATATTTATTACACGTAATAATTACATAATGTATTAGAAAAAAAATAATTATGCATGAATTTGGAAAATTCGAGAAGGCGCATGCGTGATAAGTCGGTGGAGTTTATTTTTATCCAACTTGGTTTGGTTAAGTGGATGGCTTATAAAAGAATAAGAAAAAAACAAGAAAAAGAAAATATAATTGAGGAAATAAAAAGAAACTCTCCATTCTTTTCCTCTTCCCAACCGAGCACCATCACCATGCGACCACCATCTCCGACCGTGCACACCATGGCCATCAAGAGAGGAGTTTGGTGTCATCAAAAGGAAGATTTACAAGCTTTGGAAGGTATAAATACTAATTTATATGATTTATTATGTATTATTAGTAATAAATTAATTTTGTGGAAAAATAGAAAATAATTAGAATAATTATTTTAAATAATTTTAGGAAGCATATGTATGAATTATATAATGATTGGAGCAATTTTGTGGTAGAATTTTTGTTCAAAAATGGTGTATTTTTTCAGCGCTCGAGGTTAAACGACATCGTTTTGGGGCGTGCGGGGGAGAAGGCCGCGCAATGCGCGGAGGGTCGAGAAACGGCTGCGAAACGACGCTGTTTGGCGTCGGTAGTGGGTCGCGCGCCATGCGCGGCCGACGGCACGCAGTGAAATTACCGACGTGTCCCTGGTCTTTTACGGTAATTACCAGCGTGTCCCTTGGGCACCGAAATTACGAAAATACCCCTGGACTTTTCAGGAATTACCGAACGTGCCCCTAGCTTTGGAAAATGACCGGAATGTCCCTGAGCTTTCCAAAAAATGACAGCGTGTCCCCAAGGGCACGAAAATTACCAAAATGCCCCCAAAATCAGTTTTTAATTAAATAAATATTTAAAAATTGTTTAAAAATTATAGAAAAATACTAAAAATATAGAAATGATGTTTGGACATTAAATTTAATATTTTTGTAAAAATATTAAATATTGGGGATTAATATTTAAATATTTTAAATATTAATCTAATGAGTTTAAAGGTTAGGAAATGATTAAATAAAATTTTTGGGACAACCAGATATGTTAAAATTTGTCCGATGAGCCGGGTTGTCGAAGTGAAGGAGTTGATATTAAATTATATTAATATTTAAGGGACGAGGTTAATATAATTAACCATATAAATTAATAATTGGCCCAGAGATGATATTAATTAATTAAATTAATATCATAAGAGGATAAATAATTATTATTTGATTATTTTATGATCATAGGTTGACCGAGAGAGGGTTCTGAGCTATCAATTAAGTAATTGGACGTCCATGCAAGTTCTTCAGTCCTTTAATTTTAATATTGTCTGTTCTGATATGTTAATACTTGTTTAAATGCATATATATTATGTGTTATATGATCCGTGACTAATATGACAACTATGTGTACTTTGTGCAATGATATAAGATATATTGCTGTAGTAGAAGCACAAGCACACGATGTATGACACACATTGAGCATGTTAAGGTATGTGATACGTGAAGTATAAACTGTTGAACTTGCTGAGCCGTTGTGCTCATTACTTGCATGATACAAACTTTTGCAGGTTAAGAAATGAATTTCAAGAATATCGGATTGTGTAAAGATTGATCAACTTAGAAGGTTGTAAAGGAAGTTGTTATATTCTATGTGGTAAATTTGCAAAGTTAATGTTGATGTGTTGTATATAGTTATATGCTGGATTCCGAATAAGATGATTAGCATTAATGTATGAACTGTAATAGTTCAATAGAATGGTTACGATAGAAACTATTATATGTTTAATTAAGAATTACGAAGCAAAGAATATCTGTATGAGAATAAATAATAGTAAATTTTGAAAGATGAGCATTATGATACTAGCTATAGAAAGAAAAAGCAAAGGTTGCGATCCAGGGGCTAGGATTGAAATGTAAGGATTCTAAATATATAAATATTTTAATACAATTATTGAATTGAGAAAAAGAAAAATTTATACCGAAAATTTGGTAATTATTGATTTTAAAATCAATTAATAGATTAAATAAGGGGAATAACGGTTTAATTACGGACCAAAATTTGGACATTAAGGAAATAATGTTAAATAACATGAAAATTAAGGTAATAAAGTGGGTCGAATTTCTGGGTCGTTACAGTTGGTATCAGAGCTAGAGGTTATAACCCTTAGGAAAATGATACCTTAGGCTATAACCTAAAGTAAGAAAGAGTACGGTTAGTTCAGTGTTCTGAAAACTCAAGCGTATGGTAAACTCGTGACTCATGATTATATGGTGGAGCCCCTTTAGCGAATGTGCGACTATGGCCTGACTAGGATAAGCTCCTCAACCATATGATTATGGTAAGTTCCTGAGTCCAAATACGTGATAAGTTTGATGAAAATGGGGGAATTAAAATAGAAAGATATAAGTTAAGAGATACAGTTCATTAATATGGGTTAAAGTGAAGGAAATATGAAAGATATAAGATTATAAGGAAGAGATAAAGATGTTAAGAAAGATTCGAATGGAGGTAACGAATTGAGAAAATTCATAAGTTCAATTAAGAATAAATCTGAAAGAAGATTTGAAATGATTCAAAGATGAATCTCAAAGAAAATCAGGGGACACCTAATACAAGCAATAAAGATGACACGGTAATTAAAAAGAATAGGCAAGAGATCATAATAACATGATCAGGAATGGTAAGATGATCGTACTACGATACGATCACAATATAAGGAAAGGGAAAAAGGAATAGATGGTAAAGTAAGGTCATGATGGGATCAAGTGAAAATCTGAAATAATAGAGAGACCTGTTAATGGTCCAAAAGGTATATGGTACTATGAAATAGTACAAGAAGAATTCAAAGAATGATGAGACATGAATGACAGAATGGTTATGATAAGGGGGAAGAAAGCTTGGGTACGAAATTTCAATTGAGAACTCACGTGGTGATTGAGTTGCACAATCCTTTGTATGGGCAGGGGACTTTTGTTTACTTAGTTACTATGTGATAATCATTGAAATGTTAGAGTCGCGTTAGCAGTTTTGATAAATAGATAATATTAAGTTTAGGCACGAGTTCTTAAAACTCATGCATATGGTAAGTCCATGACTCATAATTGCATAGTATGTTTGAGCCCCTCAGCATATGGATAGTCTTTGATTTATTCTCAAACTACATATTGCTAGGACAAGCTTCTAAACTCATATTCTTATGGTAAGTTCTTGGACTCATAATGTGTGGTAAGTTTGATGAACTATACGGGGGTATAGAAAAGTTGGAGTAGTTAAAAATTTTGATATGATAATTAATAATAGTCCTAGCAATAAATTTAATAATTAAATGAAGAAGCAGAAGGTGAATGTTAGGGAATTTAGGATATTCCCACTCTTCTAGCTTTGCTAGATTTCGAAATTTTTGACCTCAAGCTAATTGGCATGAATGTGTTTCGAAAAATACAAATGAAATTTTTTCTAAGTGATTTAAAAAGTGTCTATGCTACTTGTTTCGACTATACAAAAATATTTTTAACATCAAAATGTATTTCAAAAGAATCATCAATGCACCTTTTAGCCCGGTGTAGATGTGATGAATGACAGAATGCTCAACGTGTTGTTGAGACGGTGCAGTACTATTTTGTCATAAGATGATTCAACACCATAAAGTATGGTGTAGGAATTATTAACGGCGAAATTCTCAACGTACTGTCAAAATGGTGCGGTAACATGAAGTCATAAATAATTTTGGATTTATGAAAGTATGTCAAAGCTATAAGTCAATGCCATTTGACTCGGCTAGACGTTTTGAAAAGTTTTGACATGATGAATATTTTAAAAATAATTCTGCGGGTTATAAATTATTAAAAGTAAGTCTATGCTAATTGATCTAGCAAGACAAGCGTTGAAGAAATACAAGTCTAAGCTATTTGATTCAGCTAGACAAAATTTTGAAATATATTTATTGAATTCATATTCTTTGAAAGCTATAACTAATTAAATTATCTTCGAATGAATTCTAAGGTTGAGATGAACAAAAAGATTAAGAATATTGCGGGTTGATCGAATGGTCATCTGGCATAAGAAGACACAGGTATTACAGATTGATCATCTGGCGTGCCAATATATGGTGAAACATCCATCACTTTAATGACAGACTGATCCCCTGTCAAGGTTTGCAGTATGAAGTACTCGGGGAGCGAAGTACTGTAAACCGGGATAAATGTTCATTCAGCATATCATGAAAGTTTTTCTTCCAAAATAAAAATTTTGAATTCTTCTACTCTTATGAAGATTGGATGATAGGATGGGGTAGTCATTTTTCTTAATAGTGAGCGATGATGAAAGTAATAATTGTGAAGTAAATAAATTATGAAATGTGGTGGATTAGAAAATTGCAATGCGCAATAACTACGAGAAAGGAAGGAAATAAAGATATGTGGAATAAATGTAAAGAAATTGTGTATGTTACAAATGAATGAAGTATGAGTACATAGAAATTTCGAGGACGAAATTTTATGAAGGAAGGGTGAATGTGACACCCAGGATTTTTTGAAATAATTTCAAATAAGGATTGTGATGAATTGAGTAAATATTAGTGTTTAAAGCCTAGTATTGAATAATAGATGTATTAAGGAATGATTTATGAAATGTGAAGAAGATTTATATGAATTAAAAAAAGAAGGATGAATGTGCAGGGTATAAATAAAGGATGAAATAAGTTGATTGAGTAAGTGTAAGTATGATTAAAGAAAGGAAATTGTTTAGAGAATGAGAAATCAAAGAAATTGTGAATTGAATTAAGAATTGAGTATTCTGACTGATAGGGTCAGTATGGTATTATTCATTAAAGATTTGAGTTGTGGATATTAAAGAGATAAAATATGATTATTATAGATTTAGTGGTTATTTATCAAGATAAAGGTATAGTAATGTGCTATAAATAAAATACGTATGATTATTATGACAATTATGATTCCAAGGACGGAATCCTGTTAAGGGGGGAAGAATGTGAGTATTCGAATTTCCAGGATTTCTTTAATAATATTAAATGAGAATTTAATTGATAAAATTATCAAAATTGTTAATGATATAAGTAATTGAAAGTGTGTGAAGGAATTTAATTGGTAAATTAAATATGTACCAAGATGGTGATGAATTGTGTGTATTTAAAATAAATGAAAAAGTAAATAAATTATTTGGAAACAATTTATGAAGAATAAGAAAAATTCCATGTAAAGGTACAATAAATTGTACAATTAAATTCTTATGGAAATGTAGAAATTATGATTTGATTGAGGTTATGTGGTAATGTGAAATATATGAAATTAGATATGTATATATATACACTTGTATATATATAAATGTATATGTTTAAGTGATAATTATAAATGCTATTAATTATGGAAATTAAGGGATTAATAATTAAATTAATCCAATTTTAAATGAAAAGCGAATGGGGAAGTTAATAAAATTGTAATTATTGATTTTAAATTTAATTAAGAATTATGGAGGAAGTTTAGAAATTAATTAAGAAGAAATATAATTATATAAATTATATAATAATAATTATATAATTTATAAAAGGAAATTAAAGTGATGTATGAATGAAGGAAATTATAATTATATAAATTATATAAGAATGATTATATAATTTATATAAGAGGATTAAATAAATAAGAGAGTTAATAAATGTATAATTTTGGTTATATAATTAGTAGATGATCATGGAGGAATTCAAGAAATTATTTAAGAAAGGAGAATGTAAATATATAAATTATATAATATTAAATTATATAATTTATATATAAAGAAATTAATGTGAAATGTAAGAAATGAAATTAAATGAGGAAAAATGAATGTTTTAATTCATTAAAAATTATGTTTATGCATAATTAAATTATTATGACTTTTATGAAGGATAATATTTTAAAAACGTGAACATGTTAGTATAATATGTTGTCCAAGTAATGAAGTGAAAAATTATGAAAAATAATTTTTATATGTCCTATGAATTAATTTATGATTTTTGGAGGTACAAATTACCTCATATAAGTACATGCATGTCATTATGCGTGTACAAAATTTGTCAAGTAAAGTACCCAAAAGAGGTATTAATATTCTTTATAAATCAATTTATGATTTTTAATGAATTAAAATAAATATTTTATATATATTATATAAAATATTTACTACACGTAATAATTACATAATGTATTAGAAAAAAAAAATTATGCATGAATTTGGAAAATTCGAGAAGGCGCATGCGTGATAAGTCGGTGGAGTTTATTTTTATCCAACTTGGTTTGGTTAAGTGGATGGCTTATAAAAGAATAAGAAAAAAACAAGAAAAAGAAAATATAAGAGAGGAAATAAAAAGAAACTCTCAATTCTTTTCCTCTTTCCAACCGAGCACCATCACCATGCGACCACCATCTCCGACCGTGCACACCATGGCCATCAAGAGAGGAGTTTGGTGTCATCAAGAGGAAGATTTACAAGCTTTGGAAGGTATAAATACTAATTTATATGATTTATTATGTATTTTTAGTAATAAATTAATTTTGTGGAAAAATAGAAAATAATTAAAATAATTATTTTAAATAATTTTAGGAAGCATATGTATGAATTATATAATGATTGGAGCAATTTTGTGGTAGCATTTTTGTTCAAAAATGGTGTATTTTGTGCTAAGTTGGTTACTGTTCATGGCTGGAATGAGGAAGAAGAAAAGGCCGCCCGCGCAATGCGCGGCGACCAATTTTTTTTCCAGCGCTTGAGGTTAAACGACGCCGTTTTGGGGCGTGCGGGGGAGAAGGCCGCGCAATGCGCGGAGGGTCGAGAAACGGCTGCGAAACGACGTTGTTTGGCGTCGGTAGTGGGGGGCCGTGCACCATGTGCGGCCGACGGCTCGCGGTGAAATTACCGACGTGTCCCTGGTCTTTTACGGTAATTATCAGCGTGTCTCTTGGCCACCGAAATTACGAAAATACCCCTGGACTTTCAAGGAAATACTGAACGTGTCCCTAGCTTTGCAAAATGACCGGAATGTCCCTGTGCTTTCCGAAAAATGACAGCGTGTCCCCAAGGGCACGAAAATTACCAAAATGCCCCCAGAATCAGTTTTTAATTAAATGAATATTTAAAAATTGTTTAAAAATTATAGAAAAATACTAAAAATATAGAAATGATGTTTGGACATTAAATTCAATATTTTTGTAAAAATATTAAATATTGGGGATTAATATTTAAATATTTTAAATATTAATCTAATGAGTTTAAATGTTAGGAAATGATTAAATAAAATTTTGGGGACAACCAGATATGTTAAAATTTGTCCGATGAGCCGGGTTGTCCGAAGTGAAGGAGTTGATATGAAATTATATTAATATTTAAGGGACGAGGTTAATATAATTAACCATATAAATTAATAATTGGCCCAGAGATGATATTAATTAATTAAATTAATATCATAAGAGGATAAATAATTATTATTTGATTATTTTTTGATCATAGGTTGACCGAGAGAGGGTTCTGAGCTATCAATTAAGTAATTGGACGTGCACGCAAGTTCTTCAGTCCTTTAATGTTAATATTGTCTGTTCTGATATGTTAATACTTGTTTAAATGCATATATATTATGTGTTATGTGATCCGTGACTAATATGACAACTATGTGTACTTTGTACAATGATATGAGATATATTGCTATAATAGAAGCACAAGCACACGATGTATGACACACATTAAGCATGTTAAGGTATGTGCTACGTGAAGTATAAACTGTTGAACTTGCTGAGCCGTTGTGCTCATTACTTGCATGATACAAACTTTTGCAGGTTAAGAAATGAATTTCAAGAATATCGGATTGTGTAAAGATTGATCAACTTAGAAGGTTGTAAAGGAAGTTGTTATATTCTATGTGGTAAATTTGCAAAGTTTATGTTGATGTGTTGTATATAGTTATATGTTGGATTCCGAATAAGATGATTAGCATTAATGTATGAACTATAATAGTTCAATAGAATGGTTACGATAGAAACTATTATATGTTTAATTAAGAATTACGAAGCAAAGAATATCTGTATGAGAATAAATAATAGTAAATTTTGAATGATGAGCATTATGATACTAGCTATAGAAAGAAAAAGTAAAGGTTGCGATTCAGGGACTAGGATTGAAATGTAAGGATTCTAAATATCCAAATATTTTAATACAATGATTGAATTGAGAAGAAGAAAAATTTATACCGAAAATTTGGTAATTATTGATTTTAAAATTAATTAATGGATTAAATAAGGAGAATAATGATTTAATTACGGACCAAAATTTGGACATTAAGGAAATAATGTTAAATAAACATGAAAATTAAGGTAATAAAGTGGGTCGAATTTCGGGGTCGTTACAGTGCAACTCAGTCACCACATGAGTCCTCAATTGAAATTTCGTACCCAAACTTTCTGCCCCCTTATCATAACATTTTCGTAATTCATACTTTATCATTCTCTGAATTCTTCTTGTACTATTTCATAGTACCATATCTCTTTATAGCTCAAGCTATACCTTTTGGATCATTAACAGATCTCTCTGTTATTTTACAATCTCATTGGATTTCATCATGATTTTGCTTTACAATCTATTCTTTATTTGCTTTCCTTATTTTGTGATCATATCGTAGTACGATCCTCTTACTCTTCCTGATTATATTATTATGATCTCTTCCTATGCTTTTTGGATTACCTTTTCATTTTTATTGCTTGAATCAGGTGTCCCCTGATTTTCTTTGAGATTCGTCTTTGAATTCTTTCAAATATTCTTTCAGTTATATTCTTAATTGAACTTATGAATTTTCTCAATTCGTTACCTTCATCCAAGTATTTCTTAACATTTCTATCTCTTCCTTATAATCTTATATCTTTCATATTTTCTTAACCTTAGCCAATATTTGAGAATTATAGCTCTTATCAACTTATGGTTCTCTACTCTAATCTCTCCCATGTTCATCAAACTTATCACGTATTTGGGCTCAGAACTTAGCATAATTGTGACGCCCCCAAATCTAGGCCCACACAGCCCAAACTTGAGTCGTCAAAAGACTACAACAAAATTATTACAACAAGGCACAACGTACAACAATACAGTGTATAATAATACACAACTAAGTCTTCACTATTATTGTCACACTATTTTACAACACGTGAAGACTAAGACAACTATTTCTCGGACTCTCACTCCATCCCCCGGCTAGACCCCGTTACGTTCTCATCTCCTGTTGAAAACAATGGAACAAAAGAAAGGGTGAGCTCAAATAGCCCAGTAAGAAATATCATGACTAAGATAATGACGAATAAATTATCATTAGCCTTCAACAGTTGAGTTCTTGATAGAATACAATAGACTACAAGGTTTATATCAAAAACTGTAGTTAAATTCTTAAACAACGTTCAGATCAATAATAGCAGCGGAATGATCAATCTATTAGAAGAATAATGCAGACTATAATGTCCACTCGCTTCTCTTTTTTGTAAAAATATCATCAACTTTTATCATCTGAAATACCATTAGTCATGATAATAAAAATTCACAGTTCCTGATCATAATCATGCAGATCAACAGTTCATCTTTGCACTACGGGCCAAAGACATTCAATATAACACCAACGGTCATGATTATACCAGATTCAGCCTTTGGTCATAATCATACCAATCAACAGTTCATCTTTGCACTACGGGCCAAAGACATTCAATATAACACCAACGGTCATGATTATACCAGATTCAGCCTTTGGTCATAATCATACCAATCAACAGCTCATCTTTGCACTACGGGCCAAAGAGAACATTCACCACGTGCCATAAAAGACACCGAACAGATGTATCGCCTTTAACCTAGTATATCGCCTTTAACCTATCATCTGTTCAACAATTATATCACATCTGTGCCCCCGGCCACAGATATTCACAACAGCTTGATTCTTGATGATTAATATAAATAACAGTGATACAAATGATGAATAGAAGAACAGGATAAACAATAGGTATCGGAAGTTTACTTTGTGCAGATTCAAATAATGTCCAAATTGCCAACATGATGTGAAGTGAAATTTAAAAATGATATTCAAGCTCCACAGTTCAGAATAACGATTACAGTTCGATAGAAATGTTCAGAAAATAGGAAGGTTCAGTTGAAATAATGAAATTCAACTATTATGGAACATATAATATTTTCAGGAATTATAGAAGCAATAGTTCCATAATAAGTTTCGATTCAGGAGTATGAAAGAAAATAATATCCCTTACCGTAGCAAGTTCAAGAGTGTAAAAAAAAATGACATTTCTTACCTTAACACGTGACTGGATATTGATTTAAATGAGATTGATCAACCTATATATTTATAATAAAATTAGTAATTACAACATGTAAACTTCAAAGTGTATGATAACTCATATATTATGAACTATCAAAATTATATATATTTAACATAATTTTTGTAGTATAAAATACCAACTTTTAAAATAGTTTTAAAAATAATATTTCAAAATAAATCTTCCAAAGAAAGCTTTTAAAAATGAATCTTCTCAAAGAAGAGTCTTCTAAAGGAAGATTTGTGAATACCGTGAAAAATAGGAATTTATAAAATTACTACTCTTTAATAAAAGACTTACTTGAAAAATTTCTGCACTCCTTTTGGCTTTCAAACACTCAAAATAGCCTTACTATTCTCAGAGAAAACTCATAAAATTCTTATAGAAAAATTTTATGTTTTAGGTGTGATTTTTCTATTCAGCTGAACAAGCTATTTATAGGAGAAAAGAGGTTACTATGCGTGGTAGGTGAACTAAAAAAAAATTCAGCAGAGGCTGCGCAAACGTTTTTAAAAATTTTCAATACTTGCACAGTAACTTTGCACAGTAACTTTAAAATTTTCAAAAAGTGAACAGTAATGAACAGTAACTTTTGTCGGTAGATGAACAGTAACTTCCCCCGAGATGAACAGTGACTTCCGTCAGTGAATAGTAACTTTTTCGGGAATGAATAGTAAATTCCGGGAGTGAATAGTAACTTTTGAAAAATAAAAATTTTTATTTTTCCTGTGGGTCCAACATATAAAATAAAATAATGCTACAACAATAATGTAATAAATACGTTACAGATTATTATTAATTTAATAATATAAATTACAGTATATTTGCAACTGTGACAATTATTAGGTTCAATAATTTTAAAAAAAACAGTGCAGCAACAATTATTGAGTCAATGATATGAAATACAGTGTAATGACAATTATTGAATCAATAATGCAAAATACTGTGTAGCAACAATAATTGAATTGATAATATAAAATATTATGTAGTGACAATTATCGATGAAATGATGCGTAACAGTTACGGTGTCAATAATATGAGACACTGTGCAATACCGTGTGCTACTGTAGAGTACCGCATGCTACAGTAAAATACCATAAATTACCGTATGCTACTATTCTTTTATCACCGGTATTTTAACAGTTAACACCGTTGACTATTTTTATTTAAAAAGGTTACTTATGTCGTTTTCTATATCCGACAAATATTCCGTTGTGGGGTCCACCAATAATTTGTTATTTCGGCGCCGTCGTACGACACGAATATTCCCCGACCAAACGAATATTCCCCGACAAAGCGAATATTGTCCGACAAAATAAAATTTGTACAAAACTTCCTTAACTTTCAATTTCGTCAATTTAACCACTTACTGTTTCATGAAAAAAAATATATGAAGAAAAATTAATTTTTATATTTCATAAAATTCGGGGTCTTACAACCTCGCCTCCTTATGAAATTTCGTCCCCGAAATTGACGTACCGGGCATTTCAAAGTTATCCTCCTGATTTCCAGATGTCATACTAAACTGTGGTCACAAAATAAATGTTAGTTTAAATAAACTGACTCATCACTTCATGTCCCTATATTCAAATCAACTCATTAGATAATAAAATCTAATTTAGGTAGGACATACTAGTGACTGATTCTATTCGTCTCTCCCCTCCTAGTTCTAACCCCAGATCTCCATTAAAGACCATATCCCTAAGCTCTGATGCCAACTGTGACGCCCCCAAATCTAGGCCCACACAACCCAAACTTGAGTCGTCAAAAGACTACAACAAAATTATTACAACAAGGCACAACGTACAACAATACAGTGTATAATAATACACAACTAAGTCTTCACTATTATTGTCACACTATTTTACAACACGTGAAGACTAAGACAACTATTTCTCGGACTCTCACTCCATCCCCCGGCTAGACCCCGTTACGTTCTCATCTCCTGTTGAAAACAATGGAACAAAAGAAAGGGTGAGCTCAAATAGCCCAGTAAGAAATATCATGACTAAGATAATGACGAATAAATTATCATTAGCCTTCAACAGTTGAGTTCTTGATAGAATACAATAGACTACAAGGTTTATATCAAAAACTGTAGTTAAATTCTTAAACAACGTTCAGATCAATAATAGCAGCGGAATGATCAATCTATTAGAAGAATAATGCAGACTATAATGTCCACCCGCTTCTCTTTTTTGTAAAAATATCATCAACTTTTATCATCTGAAATACCATTAGTCATGATAATAAAAATTCACAGTTCCTGATCATAATCATGCAGATCAACAGTTCATCTTTGCACTACGGGCCAAAGACATTCAATATAACACCAACGGTCATGATTATACCAGATTCAGCCTTTGGTCATAATCATACCAATCAACAGTTCATCTTTGCACTACGGGCCAAAGACATTCAATATAACACCAACGGTCATGATTATACCAGATTCAGCCTTTGGTCATAATCATACCAATCAACAGCTCATCTTTGCACTACGGGCCAAAGAGAACATTCACCACGTGCCATAAAAGACACCGAACAGATGTATCGCCTTTAACCTAGTATATCGCCTTTAACCTATCATTTGTTCAACAATTATATCACATCTGTGCCCCCGGCCACAGATATTCACAACAGCTTGATTCTTGATGATTAATTTAAATAACAGTGATACGAATGATGAATAGAAGAACAGGATAAACAATAGGTATCGGAAGTTTACTTTGTGCAGATTCAAATAATGTCCAAATTGCCAACATGATGTGAAGTGAAATTTAAAAATGATATTCAAGCTCCACAGTTCAGAATAACGATTACAGTTTGATAGAAATGTTCAGAAAATAGGAAGGTTCAGTTGAAATAATGAAATTCAACTATTATGGAACATATAATATTTTCAAGAATTATAGAAGCAATAGTTCCATAATAAGTTTCGATTCAGGAGTATGAAAGAAAATAATATCCCTTACCGTAGCAAGTTCAAGAGTGTAAAAAAAAAATGACATTTCTTACCTTAACACGTGACTGGATATTAATTTAAATGAGATTGATCAACCTATATATTTATAATAAAATTAGTAATTACAACATGTAAACTTCAAAGTGTATGATAACTCATATATTATGAACTATCAAAATTATATATATTTAACATAATTTTTGTAGTATAAAATACCAACTTTTAAAATAGTTTTAAAAATAATATTTCAAAATAAATTTTCCAAAGAAAGCTTTTAAAAATGAATCTTCTCAAAGAAGAGTCTTCTAAAGGAAGATTTGTGAATACCGTGAAAAATAGGAATTTATAAAATTACTACTCTTTAATAAAAGACTTACTTGAAAAATTTCTGCACTCCTTTTGGCTTTCAAACACTCAAAATAGCCTTACTATTCTCAGAGAAAACTCATAAAATTCTTATAGAAAAATTTTATGTTTTAGGTGTGATTTTTCTATTCAGCTGAACAAGCTATTTATAGGAGAAAAGAGGTTACTATGCGTGGTAGGTGAACTAAAAAAAAATTCAGCAGAGGCTGCGCAAACGTTTTTAAAAATTTTCAATACTTGCACAGTAACTTTGCACAGTAACTTTAAAATTTTCAAAAAGTGAACAGTAATGAACAGTAACTTTTGTCGGTAGATGAACAGTAACTTCCCCCGAGATGAACAGTGACTTCCGTCAGTGAATAGTAACTTTTCCGGGAATGAATAGTAAATTCCGGGAGTGAATAGTAACTTTTGAAAAATAAAAATTTTTATTTTTCCTGTGGGTCCAACATATAAAATAAAATAATGCTACAACAATAATGTAATAAATACGTTACAGATTATTATTAATTTAATAATATAAATTACAGTATATTTGCAACTGTGACAATTATTAGGTTCAATAATTTTAAAAAAAACAGTGCAGCAACAATTATTGAGTCAATGATATGAAATACAGTGTAATGACAATTATTGAATCAATAATGCAAAATACTGTGTAGCAACAATAATTGAATTGATAATATAAAATATTATGTAGTGACAATTATCGATGAAATGATGCGTAACAGTTACGGTGTCAATAATATGAGACACTGTGCAATACCGTGTGCTATTGTAGAGTACCGCATGCTACAGTAAAATACCATAAATTACCGTATGCTACTATTCTTTTATCACCGGTATTTTAACAGTTAACACCGTTGACTATTTTTATTTAAAAAGGTTACTTATGTCGTTTTCTATATCCGACAAATATTCCGTTGTGGGGTCCACCAATAATTTGTTATTTCGGCGCCGTCGTACGGCACGAATATTCCCCGACCAAACGAATATTCCCCGACAAAGCGAATATTGTCCGACAAAATAAAATTTGTACAAAACTTCCTTAACTTTCAATTTCGTCAATTTAACCACTTACTGTTTCATGAAAAAAAATATATGAAGAAAAATTAATTTTTATATTTCATAAAATTCGGGGTCTTACAATAATCATATGGCTTGAGGATTTTGTCCTAGTGAGGCCAGAGTCGCTCATTCGTTAGGGGCTCCACCATACAATCACGAGTCACGAGCTTACTATACGCTTAAGTTTTCAGAATACGTAACTATCTTTACTCTTCCTTACTTAGGTTATAGCCTAAGATATCATTTACCTAAGGTTTATAACCTCTAGCTCTGATACCAATTGTAACGTCCCCAAAATTAGACAAACCTTATTACCTTAAATTTCATGTTTATTAAACATTATTTTCTTAATGTCCAAATTTTGGTCCGTTAATAAGTCTTCAATCATTTTATTTAATCCCTTAATTGACTCTACAGTCATCAATTTCCATATTTTTGCGTATAATTTTTTTTTCTCTTTTCTCAATTCTTGTATTAAAATATTTGGATATTTAAAATCCTTATATGTCGGTCCTAGTCCCTGGATCGCAACCTTTATTTTTTTTCTTTCTGTTATAAGTATTATAAAGCTCAACATTCAAATTTTAATATTATTTACGTTCATACAATATTCTTTGTTTCATGATCCATAATTAAACATATAATATTCTCTATCATAACAACTACCTTGAACAATCACAGTTCGCATTACAACTCTATTCATCCTATCCGGATCCAATTTATATGTACATACAACATATCAATGTAAACTTCACCAATTGAAATATGATATTAAAACTATAGCAATTACGTTTACAACCTTCTAGTATAATCCAATCTTTAGCACAATTCGATATTCCTGAAACTTATTTCTTTACCTGCAAAAGTTTATATTATGCAAGTAATGAGCACAACGGCTCAACAAGTTCAACAGTTTATACCTTTCATACTTCATGTATCACATAGTATAACATACTCTGTGTGTGTCATACATCATGTGTTGTGCTTCTACTAAAGCAATATATCTCATATATATTCATATCATTCCACAAAGTACACCTTGTTGTCATATTATTCACAGATCACATAACACATAATTTATATACATTTGAACAAGAATTAACATATCATAATAGATAAACAGTTAACATCAAAGTATTGAGGAACTTGCCTGGATTGTGGAATTAATAAATACCAATTCTATAATGCTTCTCGTACAACTTATGATCATAAAATAATCAAATAATAATTATTTATCCTTTTATGATATTAATTTAATAAATTAATATCATCTTCGAGCCAATTATCTAATAATATGGTTAATTATATTAACCTCGTCCTTTAATATATTAATTTAACTTAATATCAAACATATTCAATACGGACAACCCGGCTTATCGGATAAAATTTTGCAAATTTGGTTGTCCGAATTTTTATTTAATCATTTCCTAACTTTTAAACTTAATAGATTAATATTTAAAATATTTAAATATTAATCCCAAATATTTAATATTTTTACAAAAATATTAAATTTAATGCCCAAACATCATTTCTATATTTTTAGTATTTTTTTATAGTTTTTAAATAATTTTTAATCATTTATTTAATTAAAATCACTTTTTGGGGGCATTTTGGTAATTTTTGCAACTTCAGGGACATATTCGGTATTTCCCGGAAAGACAGGGGGCATAATCGTAATTTCGCGAGCTAAGGGACACGCTCGGTATAATCTGAAAATGTTGGGGACACGCTGGTAATTTTCCAGCGTTGCAACCGCTGCGCATGGCGCGCGACCCTCCTCTGCCAACGCCGAACGACGTCGTTCGGCCTGCCAGATTTGGTCGTCGCGTATGGCGCGACCTCCCCCCCTCAACGCCCAAAACGCAGTCGTTCGGCCTGCCATACTTTTTCTTTTTTTTTTCTTCCTTTTACAGTAAGCCAACAAGAATTCACAAACACCATTTTTGTTCTCATTTTTCCCAACATAATACCTCTAAAAATTATATAATTTACACATATTCATCTAAAAATTAATTAGAACAATTATTCTAATTATTTACAATTTTTTCACAAAATTATTTTACCACCAAAATACCAATATAATTCAAGCAAAATAATTTTTATATCTCTCCAAAGCTTGTAATCCTTCTTTGAAGCTTGTTATACCCTTGATGGCACTAAGCTTTTTCTTCCCTTGGTGGTCATGGAGGTTTTATGGTGAAGGTGGTGGCTTTCGAATGGCAAGAGAAGAAAAGAGATATATATTTGTGTTGTGTATTTTTTTTTTCCCTTTTCTTGTTTGTTTCTTTTTCCTTTTTTATAATCAACAAGAACTTAACCATTTTGGAAAATGACCACAATTCCACCGCCTCACTTTCTCCATCCGAATTAGCTCAAAAACATGCATAAATAATTAATTTAATACATTACGTAGTTATTACGTGTAATAAATATTTTATATAATGTATATAAATATTTATTTTAATTCACTAAAAATTATAAATTAATTTATAAATAATATTTATACATTTTTCAGGTATTTTTCTTGACAAATTTTGTACTCGCATAATAACATGCATGTAATTATATGAGGTAATTTATACCTCCAAAATTCATAAAATATTTCATATAACTTTTAAAAATTATTTTTCATACTTTTTTACTTCGTTATTTGGACAATATGTTACACCAATATGTTTACATTTCTAAAATATTATCCCCCAAGATAATCATAAAAATTTCATTATACATAAACATAATTTTTAATAAATTAAAACATTTTTTTTCCTCATTTCTTTTCCATTTCTTCATTATTCGACACACTTTAAATACACCATATAATAAAATATTGCACCATTTGTACAATTATATTTTTCATTTCTTAATTAATGTACTCTTCTTATTTAAATTATATAATCATTTTTTATATAATTTATATAATTATTATTTCCTTACTATTTACTTTAAGTTTCTTATATAAATTATATAATGTATTATTATATAGTTTATATAATTACATTATCCTTCTTAAATAATTTCTAAAATTCTTCCATAATTATCGATTAATTATATAATCAATAATTATACCTTTATTAACTCTCTCATTAATTTAATCCTCTTATATAAATCATATAATAATTCTTATATAATTTATATAATTATTTTTCCATTACTCTTTTACTTTGATTTCCTTATATAAATTATATACGTTGTTAGTATATAATTCATAAAATTACTTCATCTTCTTAAACAATTTCTAAACCTTCACCATAATTATTGATTAATTATGTAATCAATATTCTTAATTTTACTAACTTCCTCCTTCACTTTTATTTAACTTCTGGATTAATTTAATTATTAATCCCTTAATTTTCATAATTAAATAATTAAACAAGCCCACACACACACACACACATATATGTATATATATACATATATATACATATATACATGCCTAATTCGTATATCTCACATTACCACGTAACACTATTAAATCATAATTTCTACAATTCCACAACAATTTAATTGTACCATTATATGCAATTTTGACAAAACTTAATAAATTGTTTTTAAACAATTTATTTACTTTTCAATCATTTTAATTCATCACCATTTATCACCATCTCTGTACAGATTTAATTTACCAATTAAATCCCATTAAATCACATAAAATAATAAATAGTTTAAGCAACTTTGATAATTTTGTTAATTAAATTCTTATTTAATTTTATTAAGGAAATTCCGAAAATTCGGGTCCTCACAGAAGTGGAGTGAGAGTCAATTGTCTGGAGGCAACAAATCTGAAGGAGAGGCTAAGAAAGTTGGCAGATGCAATAATTGTGGTAAAAACCACACAGGGGAGTGCCTGAAGGGCAAAAGTGTATGTTATAATTGCGGACAGCCGAGACACATAGCCCCACAATACCCAAGGAAGATGAAAGGAGGGTGTTTTTCCTGTGGAACACCTGATCACCATGTCAAGGACTGCCCAAAGAAGAAGGGAGACGTTGTGAGTGGCATCAGAGGCAACAACAACAACAACATGGTAAACATTAGAGGGCCAGCCAGCCAGGCTAACCGACCCACAGCTAGCACCTTCAATATGACTGTATAGGATGCAGTCGACTCCAAGGATGTGGTGTCAGGTATCATCCCGATCAATGATATTAATGCATATGTATTGTTTGATTCGGGTGCTACCTGCTCATTTGTTTCTATATATTTTGCTAAGAGATTAGATGTACCTTAAGAAAAGCTAGAACACCCTATGAGCGTAGAAGTAGCAAACAAAGAAATCATTCTCGTAGACTACATTCATAGTAACTGTTGTGCTAAATTGCAAGGGTTTAGACTTAACGTGGATTTGATACTGATTCGACTAGGGGACTTCGACGTAATCCTAGGGATGGATTGGTTATCAAGTCACGGAGCGATTATTGACTGTAAGAAGAAGTGTGTGCACCTAAAGACTCCGAATAAGTCAAAAGTCATATTTTATGGTAGGAAATCGCCGAGACAATCAATTTGTCTGACGATGATGCAAGCACGAAAGTTACATAGGAAAGGGTGCATAGGTTATTTAGCTCATGTGGTCAATACTCGATGAGTTGAGGGCGCACAGAGTCAGATACCTGATATACGAAAATTCGCTAATATTTTTCCAGATGAGATTCTGGGGTTACCGCTGGACAGAGAAGTGGAGTTTGTTATTGATTTGGAACCGGGAACCGTACCGATATCAAAGGCACCATACTGTATGGCACCGGTGAAAATGAAAGAATTGATGGTTCAGTTGCAGGAACTGCTAAACAAAGTGTAATATCCCGAATATTTCTGCTGAGTCGATTTTATACGTTCAAAGTAGTTGCTTCTTAACTTATATATTGTTAGTTCTTAGGCATTTTCATTTCAATTTTATGCATTTTTTTGTATTTGTTTCAGGTTTGCATGGAAAATACTTGCAATGGCAGTGAATTCGAAGCCAGGTTCACGCAGCTGCGTCACAAAGTGAAGCAGCTGCGTCACATAAGCAGTCTTTTCCAGAATGTTTAGACGCAGCTGTGTGACTTCTGAAGCAGCTGCGTGACTTCAACGCAGCTGCGTGACTTCTTAGGCAACTGCGTCAAGTGATTTCAACGCAGCTGCGTGATGTATTAAGCAGCCGCGTCAGGGGATTTCAACGCAACTGCATGATGGATGAAGCAGTTGCATCATGGTCACTTGCCTGATTTTTCCCATGATTTTGAGCAGTTGCTAAGGAAGTTTTTGGGCAGTTAACGTGCGGAGAAGCGGGGGATTTGAAAATAACAAAGGAAAAAGCCAGATATATTAACAAAGGGTCAGTCAGACAGGAGGGTACGTAGAGCAATAGAGAAAAACACACACAGAGTGAGACGGACGGAGCAAGAAAAAGGAACTGCAGTTTGACGGAAGAAGTTCTAGTCGAGGTGCAGAGAAGGGCACGAAAACATTATTAGTTTATCTCTGAACTCTTGTACTTTAATTATTGTCAATTTATTATGGCTAGACTTTGCTCTTGTGTATGTTATCTTAAATTGAATATGAGCTAAATTCTATTGTTTAGGGTTTGCAATGCAAATATTCTGTATAATCTGAAGTGAGTTATTACTTGTGCTTGTTAAATACATGTGGGGTTGACTACCATGTTTGATTGATTGTTCTAATTACTTGGCCAGTGATTTAACTTAGTATTTCATAGAGAATCGAGAGAGTATGTATGAAATTAGACCCTTGCATGGTAGCATGTGAACTTTATTGTTAATATAAATTGTGATTGAGATAGAAATATACTCAATTTTCACATGTAATTGGTAGAGAACCTGAACTTACTATCTCTTTAAATTCAGCAATCATAGAAATATATGTTGTCGGTTTAAAAGTGATGTTCTTCTTCAATCTATTCCATAATCGGTAGAATTGGAGAAGATTTGCTGTATAATAATCGAAAGATATTATACAGTTACTTGAGAGTTCTTAATTAGCAATTCATTTCGTGTATTCTAACTTCACAGTGATAACCCGGTTCAGTTGATGACAGATAATTAAGTTGTAAACCCTAAACGTCGGTTAATATAGAGATCTTCGTTTGGAGTAATTTAATTGTTGAAAATTTAACTTCAGAACTTAGTAATATTTTCAATTCACAAAATTCAATTGATGCTATTTCAATTATTAACTAGTAATTCAATTCTTTATTTGCAATTCCTCATAGGAACAATACCTTGCTAGCTTTATACTGTGATTAAACCACGTGCACTTGCGTGAAGTATTTTCTGAACGAAAAAGGCGAACAAGTTTTTGGCGCCGTTGCCGGGGAACTGTTTTTAAATAAAGTGTTGATATTAGTTTTAATTGAAGTATTTTCTTGTGAAGGTTGATAAATTTTAATTAGTTTATTACCCTTCGTTTTCAGGTAATCTTGGTTGTATATGCAAACACGTTCACAGGGTAAGGATACAGTTCCTTTCGAAGACGAGATTGAAAGAAGGTTACGTCGAATTCAGAACTATATTCAAGAAACAACGCAACACCAGGATCAGGAACAAGTGGAGCAAGTAAGAATGGCAGAGGAAGATGGGCAAAAGTCCTTACGGGACTATGCCACTCCGCAGATGATTGAGATACAATCGAGTATTACAAGACCTGCTATCACTGTGACACAATTCGAGATAAAGCCGGGAACAATTCAGATGGTTCAGAACTCTGTACAGTTTGGGGGGTTATCAAATGATGATCCTAGCATGCATTTGAGGAGTTTCTTGGAAATATGCGATACTTTCAAAGATCCAGGGGTTTCAGATGATGCGATTCGTTTGAGGCTTTTTCCGTTCACATTGAGAGGTAAGGCAAAGAGTTGGCTTCATTCACTTCCCCCGGGATCAATTACTACATGGGATGATTTGGTGCAGAAATTTCTAGCGAACTTTTTCCCTTATGCAAAGACAGTGAAGATAAGATTTGAGATCACTACGTTCGCCCAACAAGATTCAGAATCATTATACGAAGCATGGGAAAGATTCAAGGAGTTATCAAGAAAATGTCCACATCATGGGATTCCAAAATGGCTTCAAGTTCAGACATTTTATAATGGGTTGGGACAAGCAGTGAGATCAAGCATAGATGCAGCAGCGGGGGGTGATCTAATGGTCAAGAGTTGTGACGAAGCATATGCCTTACTAGAAACCATGACAGCAAACAACTACCAATGGCCGATAGCAAGAATGAATCCACCTAGGGCAGCTGGAGTTATTGAGTTAGATTCTGTTATGGCATTGTCAGCTCAAGTGTCAGCCCTTGCTAAGAAGATAGATGCAATGGGGAGTCAGAAGGTACAACAAGTGGAGATAATTTGTGAACTATGTGCAGGGAGTCATTCTAGTGATCAGTGTGCAATTAATCCAGAGTCGGTGCAATTTGTGTCCAATTATAATCGACAGCAAGGGGGGAATTCTAACAGTTACAATCCGGGGTGGCGTAATCATCCAAACTTTTCTTGGAGCAACAACCAATCTCAACCCCAAGGACAGACTTCGAGAAATACATATCCACCGGGGTTTCATAATCAGCAAAATCAACGGCCTCAGCAGCCGCATAAGTTGACTCAGATGGAAGATGTACTAGCTAAGTTGGTTAATCAGTTCGATTCGACAGTGAAGACTCAGGCTGTAGCTATAAGGAATCTAGAGAACCAAATGGGACAAATAGCTAATGCATTGAACAGTAGACCTCAAGGATCATTTCCAAGTGATACAGAGGTAAACCCAAAGCGAGACAGTAAAGAGCATTGTAAGGTTGTTGAACTCAGGAGTGGTCGAGAATTGCAGGGTGCTAAGGAAAAGCAAGGTGAAGTTATTGAAGAAGAGAAAGGAGACATGGTTAATTCAGAATCTCAAGTTATGGAGAGGTTTAAAATGGATAGGAAACCTAATGAGGTACCTAACGTCCCGTTTCCACAGAGATTACAGAAACAAAAGGTCGGTAAGCAGTTCTCAAAGTTTTTGGAGGTTTTCAAGAAGCTGCAAATTAACATACCTTTTGCAGATGCATTGGAACAGATGCCGAGTTATGTGAAATTTATGAAGGATATCTTGTCGAAGAAGAGGAGATTGGGCGATTATGAAACCGTTGCATTAACTGAAGAGTGCAGCGCCATTTTACAGAAGAAGTTGCCTCCAAAATTAAAGGATCCGAGAAGCTTTACCATATCGTGTACTATTGGGAGTCAACACTTTAGCCGTTGCCTATGTGATTTGGGGGCAAGTATAAATCTCATGCCCTTTTCGATTTATCAACAATTGGGTCTTAAGGAAGCATCTCCTACAAATGTAACACTTCAGCTAGCGGACAGATCTCTTACATAGCCACGAGGTATAGTGGAGGATGTGTTAGTTAAGGTCGATAAGTTCATTTTTCCAGCGGACTTTATTATTTTGGATTATGAGGAGGATCGAGATATTCCTATCACCTTAGGAAGACCGTTTCTTGCTACTGGGAGAACTTTGATAGACGTTCAGAAGGGGCAATTGACTATGAGAGTGCAAGACTAGGAAGTGACGTTCGATGTGCTGAAGGCAATGAAATTTCCTAATGAGGATGCTGAGTGTTTAAGAGTTGATATTGTGGATGGTATTGTGAACGAGATGTTTTTGGGAAACAATATCAGTGATCCACTAGAGAAGTTAATCAGTATAGAGGAAATTTTGGGTTGTGAGTGTGAGGCCCCAAATCCGGGTCCCTTGAACCACGGGTTTGGTGCTCACGTAACTATTCTACCCTGTCATCTCATACATATATTCTGAATAAAATATTAATAATAATCTTGATTTATATTCATACATAACTAATCCCAGGTTCTACGTACCTTTATACATACAAGCTGTCGTACCTGACATAGTACAAAATATAATAATTAATACACAATAATTACAATAATAGCACATCTACTACTGGTTGGCCTTTCCTTTACCCTTATTTACACCCGACCCCTCAGTCTTCTCTGGCTTAGCTGAAAAATCATAAATGAAAGCAAGAGTGAGCTTAAAATAGCTCAGCAAGTAAATAAACACAAGATAACATGATGTTTCAGAATGATATATATAAATAATTTACAAGGAAATGGAGATATTTATATCAACACTGACTTTTGGCATTTCAACAAATGATGAGGGAATTATAACACAAGATGAACATGACTATCTGGAAACATGGAATCTTAATTGTTGTATGGTCACAAGACCAAGAACACGTTAAGAACAATATCAATCATTAAGACTGATATTGCCCAAATTAATTATAATACGTTAAGAACAATCTTAATCACAAAGACTGACATTGCCCAAGAGGTAATAACACCAGTTTAGATGCGTACTCTGGGTGATCAGCCCATTGTACTTTATATTGTGCACAACAAACATCCAACGACGCAACCACGTCATAATTATTTCATTTCCTTTATCCTTTATTCCCCCTTTTTATTAGGGTTGTTCTGTTATAGCATATCATAGAGTCCGCACCACAACAATGTGGATTGGAGAACATACAAATCAATAAATGAATTTAACATGAAACATACATGTGTCTAGCCAGAATCAAAATTGGCATCGACCTTTTCAAGATAGTTCGATAAGGAATGAACTTTACATGGTAACATGAATGTGCAACATGAATGTCCATTCAAGAATATGTAATTAGAAGTTTAGTCAGAAAACTTACCTTGGTCCTCATCTATCACAATTAGTAAAATATTATCCCGTCTATAACCTACATGACCATAATATTGGTTCATACATTAGTTATGTACACATGCATGCCATAACTTACTATACAAGTTATCACTTAACTTTACATAACCCAAATCACATAGTACATCATTCATTTAAACCTGAATATCTACCATATTGATTATTTTCATCAAATTATGGTTTACATATTCATTTCTATTATTTAATATCAAAATATTTCATTTTTGGAACAAAATAAATCATTTTTTCAAAAATCAGTACATGGCGCCCCGACGCCATGTTTTACTTACGACATCCCGCTGGCCGCGAGATTGGCTCGGCCAAGACTGCGCCCCGGCCTGCCCTGATCTCACCCCCGCATGGTCTCCCAGCAGCATTGCGCCCCGACGCATTTCACAGAGCAAAAGATGGCTCCCCGGCGCCATGCTGCTGTTTTTGAAAAAAATTTCTTTTCCAAAATCCAAGTTATTTTTGGCCCTAAATTGAATTTCTTAATTACAACACTTCACATAGCACATATAACATGTAATTTACTTGCGTGGGTCTTCGAAACATTTAAAAACCATCATTTGACCCTATTTTACCAAATAATTCGTTTTAGTCGTCGGTTAACGTTTTAAATCATTTGAAACGGTCATTTATCGCCATAAGTGTCAAATTGATTCCAATTCGATGTTAACACATGCACGTTCATAAAACTTAGATGTTTGGCCTTATTACACATTCAACTACTCAAAATAGCCAAAATCACATATTGGTTACATTTTATCCATTTTCCAATTTCCATAACTTAGACCAAACTTCATTCTTAGCACTTTATACTTCACATGCATTACCATATACACATTTAGCAACTTGGTATATTCATATAACTTCTATATGTACCTTCCAATACACTTTATAGATTATAATTTGGTTTAGCCAAAAAGTATAGTCTAATATTTAATCAATTTCTACAAAACATGGTTTTCGCACCCTCTATGCCTCTTTGATAATCTCTAGCATAAAATAATGCATATATCACATATCTTAATCTTCTCAAACTAGGTTTCCATCATGTTTAACAACATATAATACTTAATCATGCTTTAAATCCTAACTTTCAACTTGACTACTCATATGAATAGTACACCACCTTGGCTCTAGCAACCTTTAAGCTTAGGGTTTCATGTTAATCAAACAAGGGGCATATAATTCACACAAATCACATATTTAACACCTATATCACCAAGAGACATGCATGGCTTCATCTATTCTAGCATGTAAGCACACAAATCATGAAATTCATGTCTTTAACATGCTATACCTTCTTTTGGTTACCTTCCTTCTTGCTAAAAACCTTGCCAAGACTTGATTCTCCACCTTGATTACTTGTTTTGCTTGTCTAGGATACTTCTCCTTTGAGATTTCCTTAAGTTCCTTCAAACCCTAGCTTCTAGCTCTCACTTCTCTCCTAGCTTGCAACTTTCGAAGGATAGCAAGAAATGAATTAAGTATAATACGGAAAATCTATTTGCATGTAAGCTTATATCAATTATCTAGCAACTAACTATGGTTGGCTCATTTAACCTAGCATGGTCAAGTCAAATAAGACATTTCCCATGACTTCATACGGACATATTAGTCATTTTGCTACTCTAGGACACATATGGCATTTCCTCACTTGCTAAATATACATTAGTCATTAGTCAAAGTTTCTATCAATTTAATTTACTAAATTCATAATTTAATCCTTTTAAATCCAATTTAATTCCATTTGGGACCAAAATTTCTTCATAAAACTTAAATTTAATTCCATCATCTCATCCAACCCAATTGGTTTGCCCCAAAATACTTGTCACACCTCAAAATATTTTAATGTCCATTAATAATTTAATAATTTACAATAATAGAAAAATTGCATATCATTACATTCTTACCTCCTTAAAAGGATATTCTTTCTGCATTTTCTCCTCCAACTCCCACGTTGCTTCTTCCACATTATGGTTTCTCCATACCACCTTTACAGAAGGGATCACCTTGTTCCTTAAAATCTTCTCCTTCCTGTCGATGATTTGAACAGGAGTTTCCTCATAAGTTAAATCCTTTTTAATCTGAATCGGCTCATATTCGATCACATGTTTATAGTCCGGTTTATATGGTCTTAATACCGACACGTGGAATACATTATGTATGTGTTCCAATTCTGGAGGTAATTCCAATGCATATGCTACTTCTCCTATCCTTCTCAACACTTCAAAAGGTCCAATGAATCTAGGACTTAACTTTCCTTTCTTCCCAAATCTTATCTTCCCTTTCCAGGGAGATACTTTTAGAAACACGTGGGACCCTATTTCAAATTCTCTTTTCTATCGATGTTATCCGCATATTTCTTTTGCCAGTCTTGTGCTGCTATAAGCTTTGTTCTTATCACTTTAACAATTTCAGCAGTTTGCTGCACTATTTCCAGTCCCAATAAGTTCCGTTCACCTACCTCATCCCAACATAGAGGTGTTATGCATTTTCTTCCATATAATGCTTCATAAGGTGGCATTCCAATGCTTGCATGGTAACTATTGTTGTAGGCGAACTCTACTAAGTGTAACTGATCGTCCCAATTGCCTTTGAAGTCCATAACACAAGCTCTTAGCATATCTTTCAACGTCTGAATCGTTCTTTCACTTTGGCCATCCGTTTGAGGATGATATTCCGTACTCAATCTCAATTGCATACCCATACGCTCTTGAAAACTCTTCCAAAAATTTGACGTGAATCGTGGATCTCGATCTGAAACAATCGATACTGGAACTCCATGTCTTAACACGATCTCTTTCATATATAGCTTTGCAAGTTGATCCAAGTTGAATTTGACTTTAATCAGCAAAAAGTGAGCGGACTTTGTCAATCGATCCACTATAACCCATATCGCATCATAGCCTTTCTGCGTAATTGGGAGTCCTACAATAAAATCCATCGTGACATGTTCCCATTTCCATTCCGGGATTTCTAGCGGTTGTAACAACCCACTAGGTCTCTGATGTTCCGCTTTGACTCTTTGACAAGTCAGACATTTACTTATATATTCTGCTACATCCGTCTTCATGTTAGTCCACCAAAAGTGTTGTCGTAGGTCTTGGTACATCTTCGTGCTTCCTAGATGCACTGAATAACGCGAACTGTGTGATTCTTGCAAAATCTCATCGTTTAACTCCGATACTAACGGCACCCATACTCTTCTTTCCAATCTTAGCATTCCGATGTGATCTACCTTGAACCTCGTCTCTTGTCCATCCGATATGCGTTTCCTGATTTGACCACAATCTTGATCTTGCATCTGGGCTTCTTTCACTTTATCTAATAGCATTGGGTAAGCTTCAACCACAAATAACTTTTCTTCTGATTCCATCGGATGTTTCACTTCTAGTTCCAACTTTTCCATTTCTCTAATTAACTTTTCCTGGACGGTTAGCATTTCCAATCTTTCTCGACCTTCCAACTTAAAGCGTCGGCCACCACATTTGCTTTTCCTGGATGGTAGAGAATTTTGCAATCGTAATCCTTGATTAACTCTATCCACCTTCTTTGTCTCATATTCAGATCCTTCTAAGTGAAAATATACTTCGGACTTTTGTGGTCTGTGTATATCTCACACTTTTCTTCATACAAGTAATGCCTCCATATTTTCAAGGCAAATACCACTGCCGCTAATTCCAAATCATGGGTTGGATACCTTTTCTCAAAATCTTTCAGCTGTTTGGACGCATACGCTATAACTTTGCCATGTTGCATTAGCACACAACCTAATCCTTTATATGACGCGTCACTGTATACAACAAATCCTCATGTATCATCAGGTAATGATAATACAGGTGCTTCGCTCAACCTCTTCTTAAGCTCTTTAAAACTCTCTTCGTATTTATCAGTCCATACAAACTTCGCAGCTTTCCTTGTTAAGTTAGTCAAAGGTCCCGACAATTTCGAGAAGTCCTTGATGAATCTTCTGTAGTATCCAGCTAGTCCAAGAAAACTACGAACCTTTGTTGGTGTCTTCGGTTGTTCCCAATTAATTACAGCCTCCACTTTTGCTGGGTCTACAGATATCCCATCTTGATCAATCACGTGCCCCAAAAATTGCACTCTTTGCAGCCATAATTCACATTTCGAGAACTTGGCATATAACTTAGCTTCTCTTAATTTCTCTAACACAATCCTTAGATGTTCTGCATGTTCTTCTTTAGTCTTTGAATAAATCAATATATCATCAATAAACACCACCACGAATTTGTCTAAGAACGGTTTGAACACCCGGTTCATCAAATCCATAAACGCGGCTGGAGCATTTGTTAACCCGAATGACATTACTAAGAACTCATAATGACCATAACGAGTTCTAAATGCGGTTTTAGGTACATCCTCAGGCCTCACCTTCAACTGGTGATAACCACTTCTCAAATCGATCTTCGAAAAATATTTGACTCCTCGTAACTGGTCAAACAGATCATCAATCCTTGGTAGCGGATACTTGTTCTTTATCGTCACCTTATTCAGTTCTCTGTAATCTATACAGAGCCTCAATGAGCCATCCTTCTTTTTAACAAATAACACTGACGCTCCCCAATGAGACACACTTGGTTAAATATACTTCTTGTCTAGCAATTCTTGCAACTGAATCATCAACTCTTTTAACTCTACTGGGGTCATTCTGTATGGTGCCCTTGAAATTGGCGTTGTTCCTGGTGCAAGTTCTATCTTAAATTCAATTTCCCTATCCGGCGGAAGACTCGGTAACTCATCTGGGAATACATCTGCATAATCCTTTACAACGGGTATCTGACCCAATTCTGATCCTACTATACAGGTATCAACTACATGAGCTAAATACCCCATGCACCCTTTTCTTAATAATTTCCCTGCCTGTAACATTGTTAAACAACAAGATTGCCTAGGTGATTTGCTACCATGAAATACTACCTTAGACTTAGTAGGAGTCTGAAGGTTTACACATTTATTCTGGCAGTCAATCATTGCCCCATGGCTATATAACCAGTCCATTCCCAATATGACATCAAATTCTCCTAACCGAATAGGAATTAAATCAACTAACAACTTATATCCTCTTATCGTCACACAACAATCTCGGTGAATACTTCCTACCTGGATTACTTCCTTGTTTGCTACTTCGATATTCAATATGCTTTCTAACTTTACTGGTAGCAAATTCATCAGAAATAAAAGAACATGTAGCACCCGAATCGAACAATACATATGCATTTACGTCATTAACAAGGATGATACCTGACACCACGTCCTTTGATGCCACCGCGTCCTGAACTGTCATGTTAAATGTTCGAGCTATCGGCCTCCCTGGTGGTGTAGGTCCAGTAATTGCTAGCTTTCCACTAGTAGTTCCCTTATTTCCACTTCCTCCATCTGCTTTCTTTTTCGGGCAATCTTTGATCTGGTGTCCTGTTTCTCCACAGTAAAAGCATCCTCTGCTCATTCTCGGATTTGGACAATTTGGTGCCATGTGTCCTTCCTTTCCACATCTAAAGCATACATTTTTTCCTTTCAAACAAACACCTGTGTGCCCCTTCCCACAGTTAGGACACGGCTCTACTTTCTTCTTTTGCTCACATTGTCTCACCGCAATTGTATTACTGTCGCCACCCCATTTTCGTTTATTAAAATTGCTTCCTCCATTGCTGTTGTCCTTCCTAGATCCATCAACTTTCTTCTTGCGATACTGCTCTTGCTTAAACTTTGCTAAGGCATCACTGCCTCCTTCCGCTAAAATAGCTTTTTCCATTACCCCATCGAAAGTTCCAAGCTAAAACATTGAAACTTTGCCGTAAAGCCACGGTTTCAAACCCCCCTTCAAAACATCTTGCTTTCCTCTGCTCTGTATCTACTTGGTGTGGCGCAAACCTTGCTAGTTCATTAAATTTTGCCGCATACTCGACCACCATCATATTTCCTTGTTTTAATTCCAAAAATTGCACCTCCATCATGTCTTGAGTTACTGGAGGGAAATATGCTTCAAAGAAGATCTCCTTAAACTTCTCCCATGGTGCAGCACCGGTTCCTAATCTTCCTTTATTGGCCACCCACCAATAATTTGCTTCCCCCTTTAACATAAAAGTGGCAAAGGCAGTCTTCTGTTCCTCTGCTACATTAGCTACTTCAAAAAACTTTTCTATCTCAATAACTCAATTCTGGGCCTCCACTGGGTTCATCGTCCCCTTGAACTCTGGGGGTCCGACAGCTTTAAAGTCTTTAAAAGTAGCGAGCCTAGCAGTTACCGGTTGATCACCTACTGGATTTACATTCCTGTTTTGAAAAGCTCCCATTAATAGGTCTACAAACTGCTGCATGGGGTTAACTGGCTCCTCAGGAGCATTAACCGATTCTTCTGGTGGGGATTGAACATTTGGGATGCGTCTAGGCGGCATTTCTATTTAACAATTCATATATATTATGGTCAATACATAACATTTGCATATCACATTCTCAAAACTTTGAATATATATTCGTGACAACTCACATTTCATAACTGTGTTTATATTCATAAGCAACTTGTCTGATGCCTCGCATATTACATCACATGTAGCACATAAGTTAAAATACATATAACTTTACACAACACTAGTACTTCCCTCCTAAAGACTAAAGAGGGTACCTGATGCTTGATATCCCTTTTATAACAAAATTTAGGGATTACACAATATACACACCTAATTATACATTCATAACTGTACATATCTATTATAACTCCCTACAGAAGCATCCCACGTCTAACAGCATCCTCGTACTCTTCATTCATTATAGCTACCATCTTCCATCGGCTCAAGATGTCCCTTGATTGGTTATATTCTACAGGGTAATAGTGTACCCTATCTTGCAATCTCCCAAATACTGTGCGAAATGCATAGCTCATGTCTTCCATTTTTTCACCCATATTATCCATTCTGGCTTTCTTGGACCTCACCTCTTCCTCCAACAAATCTATTCTTCTCACTGCGTTAGTCCCTGCACGCTCATTCATGGCGCTCTCAGCATTTGCTTCTGTGACGCCCCCAAATTCGGGTTCCAAATACCCGGATCCGGTCATCACGATCCAATACAAACATTCACCTCTAAACAACATACAATAACTAAATGCGGAATAATAAACATATGTTGTTCATTCAAAAGGTGTTACTAGTCCCAAGATACGATAACCTTACACAAAAGTACACAAATACCCTTAATAAAGTACTTAGGGTTTATATTACATAACAGTTAATTTAATTAACTACAGGGCTGCATCTCGAAGTCTATTACTTCATCTTTCCTTTACCCTTGTTCTTTCCCGAAGTCTCGGGTTGCACTGCAATAAGGTTTCATGATATAGCAAAAGTGAGCAACTAGTTTGCTCAACAAGTTTAAATAACAACAAGGAACAATATATCATGAATGAAAGGGAATAACTGAACAATTCAATAATGTGAATAACATAAGCAGGAATAATAATTTGCTTTTAAAATTAGGATAGTCAAATAGACTATGAACTATAAATATCCACTGTAGTCAATAGCAGGTTGACTCAATGGTTACTACCAGAAATATGTACCCGAGGGGATCATCCTCAGTACAATATGTGTATGCATAACATTTAATTTCCGTATTTTTGTACCTAATATTAGATACAGGGTACTCCCCTATAATAAAGGGGTGTTCATAATAGTCTAAGAATCCGCATCTTCAATGATTTGGATAGCTTTTAAAATCTTTAACATGAATGTCTAACCGAACAATGGCTTAGACCTACTTTGAACAGTTCTTGAAACAATAGAACAATAGTTAAGTACAAGTCAATGACTGTACAATCTCAAGTGCAACAACAAGTGCGAATAACAATAATATCGATGTGGAATAATTGTAAAGTAATTAAACCACTCAAAGCATGCTTGACAATAACAATTCAAGCTTAAATAAATAATTTGCTCAATGAAATGAGTTTAGAGATAAGGAACTTGCTTGTCTGCTCAGCTACAATAAATGTCTAGCTTTAACTAACTGGCTTTGAAAAGACCTAACATTAATAAAGTTGGTCTAATAATTAGTACGACGTATTTGCACAACTATACGCTCACTAAGGTACTTATTTATCATATAAGTACTAACACATAATTTACATTAGTCGAAATAATATTATTAACCTTATAGACCCTCAATCAAATTAGGTTAATAATTTAATAAGTTAGAAAATATTTTTCTTAAGCGTTGGACACTTATCAAACCCTTAAACAACTTATTACAATTGTTTAACTAAAGTATAATTAAATTAAATTTATTGTATTAATTCAATCTCTATTTAATTACTATTTAATCTTGGTTAAATAGAAATTAACTAATTACTCTAGTTATTATTTAAAATAAATAATAGCTAATTGTACTTACTTATTATTTAATCACAATTAAATAATAAATAATTATTGATTTAATTTTAACCTTCTTTAATTTAATATTAATCAACTAATAATTAATTAATTAATTAACCTCATTTATTATTTAATTTAAGAAAATTAAATAATAGTTTACTAATTTTAATCCTCTTTAATTATTATTTAATGTCAATTAAATAATAATTAATTATTTAATTATTTTTAATTATTATTTAAGGTTAAATAATAATCAATTCATTCTTATTTATTATTTAAATTAAATAATAAATTATTAATCTAATAACTTAATTTCCATTAATCGTTATTTAATGCTAATTAAATAATAATTAATTACTTAATTATCCTTATTTATTATTTAATAATATTTAAATAATAAATAATTAATTTATAAATTTTATCTCTCTTTAATTATTATTTAATAGGAATTAAATAATAATTTGCTAATTTATTACCTTTATTTATTATTAACATTTAAATAATAAATAACTAATAAATTTATTTAACTTAACCATGATATAGCTAACTCGATTAATATTTAAAATATTTAAATATTAAACTTAATTAAAAATATCCTCCCCAATATCATTTTTGTATTATTACTATTTTTGTTATAATTAGTTTTTAAACATTTAAATTAATTAAATTAAACCCGAATGTCATTTCTGTAAATAAGTTGAAAACTGAACCGAGGGCAAAATAGTAATTTCGCCAAGAAAAACACGGAGGGGCAAACTTGTAATTTCCCTGAATTTTTCCTACCGCGCATGGCGCGCGTTACAGATTTTTACGGCCCAAAACGACGCCGTTTTTGAAAAGCCGGATACGGCTTCCGCGCGTATCGCGCGGAGTAAATTTCGACGGACACCAAACGACGTCGTTTGGCTCCGCGTTTCTGGTGAACAGTAGCTGCGCGCATTGCGCGGCAAGTGTTATTTTTTTTTTGTTCCGACAGAATGTGAACAGTGTTCCGGCAATACCCATTTTAATAAAAACTATACCAACAAGTAAGCTTTAAATCATCAATAAAAATCCAAAAAAATTACCAATCACCTTATATTAATTTATAACATGAAAAATAAATTTTTCATGATTTAATATCATTATTTTTTTATAAAATTTTTTACATCACATAAACTACCACAAATCATAACTTTTTGTATATAACTCCATTTTGAGTGATTCAAACTTTGTTTTTCACATGATTTAATGTTCTATAATATTAGAACATCAAACCCAAGTTTTATAAAAATATTTTTGGTCATAAATTCCAAAACTTGTTTACACACTATTAAACACATATTTTAGCATACAAAATATACCAAAATACAAACCAAACATATTAAACTCAAGCATGGCATAAATATTACCACTACACATTAATAATCATATTAACATGTTTATACTAACATGATGATTTATTTAATTTAAAAACAAACTTCATTTAAAATAACCATTACCTTGATTTAATGGCTATTCTTCTTTTTCTTCCAAAATAGGTGGTGAAAGAAGATGACATGCACCAAGAACTCCTTCTCCTCTCTTAGTATTTTGCTCTCACTATTTTCTCACTCTCAAATGCTCTCTAGCTCTCTCTTTTGGTTTTGGAGCAAAAAATGAAATAACATCTAACACTTTCAAGTATACTTGAAAAATTAATAGATACACAATTATATCTATAATTTAGCCCATGCTCCTAGATGACAACTTACACAAGGAATGGGTTAAATGACTTGGTTGGTGAAAAGAGGAATGGTCCATGTACTTGAAAAAATAAAACAAGCAACCATTAATTAAATAAATAAAAAATAAACTAAAATAAACAAAAATCAATTTTTCTTCTCTCTCTCCTCCATGTGGTCGGCTGATGGCTATCATTTTTGTCCCAAAATGATAGTCATTTTGCTTACTTTAATAATTATTAGTTAATTTAAGTATTTTTCAAGTGGGCCAATCATTGGGCTTTAATTTAAAATACCAATTGGGCTTCTATTAAATTGTTTGGGCTACTAAATTGTCAAAATTTATTATTCTCCACTTGGGCTACTAATTGACCCATGTTGGGCTAATTTAATAATTTATACATTAATTATTCAATCCATGATTAAATAAATAATTAGATTGAATAAATAATTAAATATTCTAACCCATAAGTATTAAATTACTAAATGGACTAATAAATATTATTATTAATATTTCACATTATTTACATTAATTAATAATCATATTAATTAATTTATTATATTTAATTCACTCATTATATTCAATTTAATTGAATATTTAATTAATAGGAAACTTATCAATTATTTTGATATTAAAACTTTAGGGTTTGTTCACTAATTTAATAACATATTAGTGACCCCCTTTAATTAATTTTAGTAATTAATTACATAATTATTTAATCACATAATTAATTAATCACATAAAAAGATTTAAATAATCTCGTAAAACTAACTCGTTGGAAATTAAATTAATAATTTAATTAATAATGACGTGGAAATTCTAGGACATTACATTCTCCCCCCCTTATAAAAATTCTGTCATCGGAATTGTAAAAATAAGGTTACTCAAATAAAAACGGGTAATTCGTTCTCATTTCTTCCTCTAGTTCCCACGTAGCTTCTTCAATTGCGTGATTTCTCCAAAGTACTTTGACATAATTAATTATCTTATTCCTCAGTTTCTGTTCCTTCCTATCGAGTATCTGAACAGGAACTTCTTCATATGATAAGTCCTTCTCGACTTGAATTGGTTCATAGGAGATAACGTGCTTGTAGTCCGGTTTATATGGCCGTAACACTGACACATGAAACACGTTGTGAATGTGCTCCAGTTCAGGAGGTAATGCTACCTCATACGCCACTTCACCGACTCGCCTCAAGATTTCGAACGGTCCTATGAACCTAGGGCTTAGCTTGCCCTTTTTACCAAAACGGATATTCCCCTTCCAGGGAGATACCTTCAGAAATACGAAACTACCCACGTCGAAGTCCCGCTTTTGGCGATGCAAATCCGCGTACTTCTTTTGACGATCTTGAGCTGCTACCAGTTGATTCCTGATAAGTTGTACTGTGTCTGCAGTCTGCTGCACCATTTCAGGTCCAAGCATTCTTCGTTCACCGACCTCGTCCCAACACAACGGTGTTCGACATTTTCTTCCATAAAGCGCTTCGTATGGTGGCATACCGATATTAGCGTGGTAGCTGTTGTTGTAAGCGAATTCCACCAGTGGCAAATGGTCATCCCAACTGCCCTTTAGGTCCATCACGACCGCTCGGAGCATATCCTCCAAGGTCTGAATCGTTCGCTCGCTCTGGCCGTCAGTTTGAGGATGGTACGCTGTGCTTAACCTCAACTGTGTACCCATCCTTGCTTGCAGACTTTTCCAAAAATTTGACGTGAAGCGCGGATCTCTGTCGGACACAATCGATACCGGTACTCCATGTCGTGACACTATCTCCTTCACATAGAGCTTCGCTAACTGCTCCAGATTGTACCGTATTCTGATAGGTAGAAAATGAGCTGACTTGGTCAGACGATCCACTATTACCCAGATGGCGTCCAAACCTTTATGTGTCGGTGGCAAACCCACCACAAAATCCATTGTGATGTGCTCCCACTTTCACTCTGGAATCTCTAGTGGTTGAAGCAGTCCGCTCGGCCGCTGATGCTCTGCTTTAACCCGCTGGCATGTCAGACATCGACTGACACATTCTGCCACTTCCCTCTTCATATTCGGCCACCAAAAATATTGCCTTAAATCCTGATACATCTTCGTACTCCCGGGATGTACTGAGTACCTTGTACTGTGAGCTTCCTGAAGAATCTCTTCCCGAAGCTCCGGATCTAACGGTACCCAGACTCTCCCTTCAAACCTTAGCAACCCTGTGCTATCAATCTTGTACTTAAGCTCCTCGCCTTCAGCAAGTCGCTTCTTAATATTATCACAATCTTCATCCTTTTCCTGAGCCTCTTTGATCTTGTCTAATAAGGTCGGGCTTGCTGTTACTGTAAATAACTTCTCGTCTGGCTCCATCGGATATTTGATCTCCAACTCCAAACGTTCAAAATCTCTCACCAACTCTTCATGAATTGTTAGCTTCAGCAACTTCTCTCTGCCTTTTCTGCTCAAGGCATCTGCTACTACATTGGCCTTGCCCGGATGGTACAGAATCTCCCAGTCGTAGTCTTTGATTAATTCTAACCATCGGCGCTGCCTCATATTCAACTCCTTCTGAGTGAAGATATATTTCAGACTTTTATGATTTGTATATATCTCACACTTCTCGCCATATAGGTAGTGCCTCCAAATCTTCAGGGCAAAAACTACCGCTGCTAACTCCAGGTCATGAGTCGGGTAACCCTTCTCATAATCCTTTAACTGACGTGACGTATACGCAATGACCTTGTCGTGTTGCATTAGCACACAACCAAGACCCTTGTGTGACGCATCACTGTACACTACGAACCCTCCCGTGTCGTCCGGTAAAGCCAACACTGGTGCCTGGCTCAACCTCTTCTTCAACTCCATAAAACTTTCCTCGCACTTCTCCGACCAAACAAACTTCACAGTCTTTCGGGTAAGATTGGTCAACGGTGATGCTATCTTCGAAAAATCCTGAATGAATCTCCGATAATACCCCGCTAATCCTAAGAAACTCCTGATCTCAGTCGGCATCTTCGGTTGTTCCCAATTGATAACTGCCTCCACCTTTGCTGGATCCACCGAAACACCGTCTTTGTCGGTAACATGACCTAGAAACTGCACCCTCTGCAACCAAAATTCACACTTCGAAAACTTAGCGTACAACTTCTCCCTTCTCAAAGCCTCCAATGCAATCCGTAAGTGTTCTGCGTGTTCTTCCTCCGTCTTCGAATACACCAATATGTCATCAATGAATACGACCACGAACTTGTCCAAGTACTGCTTGAACACTCTGTTCATCATATCCATGAATGCCGTTGGTGCATTCGTCAGTCCAAATGACATCACTAGAAACTCGAAATGACCATAACGAGTTCTGAATGCCGTTTTCGGGATATCCTCCTCCCTCACCTTCAGTTGATGATAACCCGTCCTCAAATCTATCTTCGAAAAGTATTTCGCTCCCTTAAGTTGATCAAACAGATCATCAATTCTGGGCAGCGGATATCTGTTCTTAATGGTGACCTTGTTCAACTCCCGGTAATCAATACAAAGCCTCATCGAACCATCCTTCTTCCTTACAAACAGAACCGACGCTCCCCATGGTGACACGCTTGGTCTGATGTAACCTTTATATAACAGTTCCTGCACCTGAACCATCAGTTCTTTCATTTCTACTGGTGCCATACGATACGGCGCCTTTGATATCGGTGCGGTCCCCGGTACCAAATCAATAACAAACTCCACTTCTCTGTCCGGCGGTAACCCCGGAATCTCTTCTGGGAAAACATCAGCGAATTCCCGTATAACAGGTATCTGACTCAGTTCGCCCTCGACACGTTGAGTATCGACCACATGAGCCAAATAACCTACGCACCCTTTCCTGAGCAACTTTCGTGCTTGCATCATCGCCAGACAACTTGATTGTCTCTGCGATTTACTACCATAAAATATAACTTTAGACTTATTCGGAGTCTTTAAGTGCACACACTTCTTCTTACAGTCAATAACCGCCCCGTGACTCGATAGCCAATCCAACCCTAGGATTACATCAAACTCCCCCAGACGAATCGGTATCAAATCTAAGTTAAGTCTAAACCCTCGTAATTCAACACAACAGTTCCTATGAATGTAGTCTACGGGAATGATTTCTTTGTTTACTACTTCTACGTTCATAGGGTGTTCTAGCTTTTCTTGAGGTAAATCTAATCTCTTAGCAAAATCTTCAGAAACAAATGAGCAGGTAGCACCCGAATCAAACAATACATATGCATTAATATCATTGATCGGGATGATACCTGACACCACGTCCTTGCAGTCGACTGCATCCTGCACAGTCATGTTGAAGGTGTGCGCTGTGGGTCGGTTAGCCTGACTGGCTGGCCCTCTAATGCTCAGCCTGTTGTTGTTGTTGTTGTTGTTGTTGTTGTTGCTGTTGCCTCTGTTGCCACTCCCAGCGTCTCCCTTCCTCTTTGGGCAGTCCTTGGCATGATGATCGGTTGCTCCACAGGAGAAACATACTCCCTTCATCTTCTTCGGGCATTGTGGAGCCATGTGCCCTGGCTGTCCGCTGCTATAGCAAACACTCTTCCCTTTCAAGCATTCGCCCGTGTGGTTCTTACCACAATTGTTGCATTTGCCCACTTTCTTAGTCTCTCCTCCAGATTTGTTACATCCGGACGATTGACTCTCATTCCACTTTCGTTTATTGGGGTTGCTGCCTCCACTGCACCCCGTCTTTTGTCCTTCATGACCTTTCTTCCTTTCCTGGTTGAATTTAGCCAGGGCCTCACTGCCACCCTCTGCAATGATTTCCCTTTCCAATAGCTCTGCAAAACTCTTGATTTTTAATACCGCTACAGAACGGTACACCCACGGCTTCAGTCCCAGCTCAAACCTCCGAGCCTTCCTAGCCTCCGTATCCACTTGATGAGTTGCAAACCTTGCCAACTCATTAAACTTGGCCGCATACTCGGCCACAGACATACTCCCCTGTTTTAGCTCAAGGAATTTCACCTCTATTTCTTGTTGCATGCTTTCTGGAAAGTAGTTTTCCAGAAACATTTCCTTAAAGCGTTCCCAGGTGATGACGCCTTCTCCCGCACGGCCCTTGTTGGCCTTCCACCAGTAGTTCGCCTCCCCCTTCATCATGAAGGTAGCGAAACTAGTCTTCTGTGCTTCGGCCACTCTAGCGACCTCGAACACCTTCTCCATTTCCTCGATCCAAGTCTGTGCTTCGATCGGGTTTAGAGTTCCCTGAAACTCCGGTGGTCCAACCAGTTTGAAGTCCTTAAAGTTTGCCAAGTGCGGCGCTAGCTGCGGTGCTGGTTGTACTACCACTGGTGGGGGTCTAGTTTGCATGGCTTCCGCCAGCATTTCTGCAAACATTCTCATAGGATTGGGTTGATCCCCAACCTCACTCACTGACTCTGGGATACGTTGATTGCGTGGTCTACCTCTCGGCATGATCTGCTAAAGAGCAAATCTTAGACTTATGCTTATAGTTCTACACATTATGTTAGCCAAATTAACATTTAAATTTAAAACTATATATCAAGCATATTTGATTTAAACAAGGAAATAACTGCATTTATATTCATATACCAATGTTTTAGTACAGACTCAACAAATGGCATACTTCTATAAACGTTCAAGGCACAAGTTGCCTAATAACGACTATCCTCTGACGAACAAAAGTGAGGATTCACTACCATCAACCCCTCTACCAGAACAAAAGTTGGGGTCTAACTGACATACTATGCATACATCAAAACATAAAGGCTTACAACAGCTGAAACATCCCTAATAGAAACAAAATGTGGGACTCGCTACTTCTAGGTACAAATAAGATAATAATAATAAATCACCGCCTGCTGCGGTGAACAGTCCTACGAATAGCCCTGCGTAATGCCTGCTGGGCCAACTCCTCCACTGTACGGCGACGAATCCAGCGTCTGATGTTATCCGCCTCCCTAGGGTGCCTCCTAACCCGACACCTCAGTCGATCAAACGAAGTGCCAAGAGCATATTCTAAGGTGTCGACCCTAGCAGCTCTCTCCCTATCAAGCTCAGCCCTGACTGTCTAGAGAACTGTCTGACTAGCCATCTCCCTAGCATCCAATCTCTCCACCGTCTGCCTCAGCTGACTATTCTGGATCATCAGCTGCTGCACAGTAGGACCCAACGGAGGTGCAGCGCTCTCCAACTGCTGAATTTTGGCCTGCAAATCGGCCATCTTCTCCTTAAGTTCCATGTTCTCACCAGAGAACATGTAAGCTGCGTCTCTATACTGCTCCTCAGTCTGCTGGTGAATCTGGTTCTGCTCCTCTAGGTGCTGAACCCTCTCCTCTAGCTCATCATTAGCCGTAGTCAAAGTATCGATGATGTCATTGGCAGTAGTGCCCATGCCATCAGCATATTCTGCTGGCTCCTCCTGCTCGTCATCCTCAGAATCGGCCTCATCCTCAGATTCGGCTTCCTCCTTACTATAGGGCCTCATCACCCCACCCCTGACGGGCTCCGCGGCATCCCTACTATCATCCTCCTCCGAATCGGACTCTCCTACTGGTGCTACAGGTGCAACGAGTGCATACCCTACCAACTGCTGCGTATCCACTGGTATATCAATGAATACCACGTCCTCTCGAGCTCCGCTCGTCTCGCCTATAGCCATCCTACAACACAACAGAAAAACTAACATCAGTACAACAATAAAATATATTCATTGAAGAAATGAAATTATATTTCATTGGGTACGACTCGACTCGATGAATTCCCCAATTCATCAAAACCACATAGGATAAATCTCATCGATTTATCTCCTAACACTCAATACGAGTTTAATACTAAGGTTATAACTTAGGTTTCGCAATCCTAACGTTTCTAACCTACGGCTCTGATACCAACCTGTGACGCCCCCAAATTCGGGTTCCAAATACCCGGATCCGGTTATCACGATCCAATACAAACATTCACCTCTAAACAACATACAATAACTAAATGCGGAATAATAAACATATGTTGTTCATTCAAAAGGTGTTACTAGTCCCAAGATACGATAACCTTACACAAAAGTACACAAATACCCTTAATAAAGTACTTAGGGTTTATATTACATAACAGTTAATTTAATTAACTACAGGGCTGCATCTCGAAGTCTATTACTTCATCTTTCCTTTACCCTTGTTCTTTCCCGAAGTCTCGGGTTGCACTGCAATAAGGTTTCATGATATAGCAAAAGTGAGCAACTAGTTTGCTCAACAAGTTTAAATAACAACAAGGAACAATATATCATGAATGAAAGGGAATAACTGAACAATTCAATAATGTGAATAACATAAGCAGGAATAATAATTTGCTTTTAAAATTAGGATAGTCAAATAGACTATGAACTATAAATATCCACTGTAGTCAATAGCAGGTTGACTCAATGGTTACTACCAGAAATATGTACCCGAGGGGATCATCCTCAGTACAATATGTGTATGCATAACATTTAATTTCCGTATTTTTGTACCTAATATTAGATACAGGGTACTCCCCTATAATAAAGGGGTGTTCATAATAGTCTAAGAATCCGCATCTTCAATGATTTGGATAGCTTTTAAAATCTTTAACATGAATGTCTAACCGAACAATGGCTTAGACCTACTTTGAACAGTTCTTGAAACAATAGAACAATAGTTAAGTACAAGTCAATGACTGTACAATCTCAAGTGCAACAAGTGCGAATAACAATAATATCGATGTGGAATAATTGTAAAGTAATTAAACCACTCAAAGCATGCTTGGCAATAACAATTCAAGCTTAAATAAATAATTTGCTCAATGAAATGAGTTTAGAGATAAGGAACTTGCTTGTCTGCTCAGCTACAATAAATGTCTAGCTTTAACTAACTGGCTTTGAAAAGACCTAACATTAATAAAGTTGGTCTAATAATTAGTACGACGTATTTGCACAACTATACGCTCACTAAGGTACTTATTTATCATATAAGTACTAACACATAATTTACATTAGTCGAAATAATATTATTAACCTTATAGACCCTCAATCAAATTAGGTTAATAATTTAATAAGTTAGAAAATATTTTTCTTAAGCGTTGGACACTTATCAAACCCTTAAACAACTTATTACAATTGTTTAACTAAAGTATAATTAAATTAAATTTATTGTATTAATTCAATCTCTATTTAATTACTATTTAATCTTGGTGAAATAGAAATTAACTAATTACTCTAGTTATTATTTAAAATAAATAATAGCTAATTGTACTTACTTATTATTTAATCATAATTAAATAATAAATAATTATTGATTTAATTTTAACCTTCTTTAATTTAATATTAATCAACTAATAATTAATTAATTAATTAACCTCACTTATTATTTAATTTAAGAAAATTAAATAATAGTTTACTAATTTTAATCCTCTTTAATTATTTTTAATTATTATTTAAGGTTAAATAATAATCAATTCATTCTTATTTATTATTTAAATTAAATAATAAATTATTAATCTAATAACTTAATTTCCATTAATCGTTATTTAATGCTAATTAAATAATAATTAATTACTTAATTATCCTTATTTATTATTTAATAATATTTAAATAATAAATAATTAATTTATAAATTTTATCTCTCTTTAATTATTATTTAATAGGAATTAAATAATAATTTGCTAATTTATTACCTTTATTTATTATTAACATTTAAATAATAAATAACTAATAAATTTATTTAACTTAACCATGATTTAGCTAACTCGATTAATATTTAAAATATTTAAATATTAAACTTAATTAAAAATATCATCCCCAATATCATTTTTGTATTATTACTATTTTTGTTATAATTAGTTTTTAAACATTTAAATTAATTAAATTAAACCCGAATGCCATTTCTGTAAATAAGTTGAAAACTGAACCGAGGGCAAAATAGTAATTTCGCCAAGAAAAACACGGAGGGGCAAACTTGTAATTTCCCCGAATTTTTCCTACCGCGCATGGCGCGCGTTACAGATTTTTACGGCTCAAAACGACGCCGTTTTTGAAAAGCCGGATACGGCTTCCGCGCGTATCGCGCGGAGTAAATTTCGACGGACACCAAACGACGTCGTTTGGCTCCGCGTTTCTGGTGAACAGTAGCTGCGCGCATTGCGCGGCAAGTGTTATTTTTTTTTTGTTCCGGCAGAATGTGAACAGTGTTCCGGCAATACCCATTTTAATAAAAACTATACCAACAAGTAAGCTTTAAATCATCAATAAAAATCCAAAAGAATTACCAATCACCTTATATTAATTTATAACATTTAAAATAAATTTGTCATGATTTAATATCATTATTTTTTTATAAAATTTTTTACATCACATAAACTACCACAAATCATAACTTTTTGTATATAACTCCATTTTGAGTGATTCAAACTTTGTTTTTCTCATGATTTAATGTTCTATAATATTAGAACATCAAACCCAAGTTTTATAAAAATATTTTTGGTCATAAATTCCAAAACTTGTTTACACACTATTAAACACATATTTTAGCATACAAAATATACTAAAATACAAACCAAACATATTAAACTCAAGCATGACATAAATATTACCACTACACATTAATAACCATATTAACATGTTTATACTAACATGATGATTTATTTAATTTAAAAACAAACTTCATTTAAAATAACTATTACCTTGATTTAATGGCTATTCTTCTTTTTCTTCCAAAATAGGTGGTGAAAGAAGATGACATGCACCAAGAACTCCTTCTCCTCTCTTAGTATTTTGCTCTCACTATTTTCTCACTCTCAAATGCTCTCTAGCTCTCTCTTTTGGTTTTGGAGCAAAAAATGAAATAACATCTAACACTTTCAAGTATACTTGAAAAATTAATAGATACACAATTATATCTATAATTTAGCCCATGCTCCTAGATGACAACTTACACAAGGAATGGGTTAAATGACTTGGTTGGTGAAAAGAGGAATGGTCCATGTACTTGAAAAAATAAAACAAGCAACCATTAATTAAATAAATGAAAAATAAACTAAAATAAACAAAAATCAATTTTTCTTCTCTCTCTCCTCCATGTGGTCGGCTGATGGCTATCATTTTTGTCCCAAAATGATAGTCATTTTGCTTACTTTAATAATTATTAGTTAATTTAAGTATTTTCCAAGTGGGCCAATCATTGGGCTTTAATTTAAAATACTAATTGGGCTTCTATTAAATTGTTTGGACTACTAAATTGTCAAATTTTATTATTCTCCACTTGGGCTACTAATTGACCCATGTTGGGCTAATTTAATAATTTATACATTAATTATTCAATCCATGATTAAATAAATAATTAGATTGAATAAATAATTAAATATTCTAACCCATAAGTATTAAATTACTAAATGGACTAATAAATATTATTATTAATATTTCACATTATTTACATTAATTAATAATCATATTAATTAATTTATTATATTTAATTCACTCATTATATTCAATTTAATTGAATATTTAATTAATAGGAAACTTATCAATTATTTTGATATTAAAACTTTAGGGTTTGTTCACTAATTTAATAACATATTAGTGACCCCCTTTAATTAATTTTAGTAATTAATTACATAATTATTTAATCACATAATTAATTAATCACATAAAAAGATTTAAATAATCTAACTCGTTGGAAATTAAATTAATAATTTAATTAATAATGACGTGGAAATTCTAGGACATTACGCTTCCCTAAGTTCTGCCTCTAAAATTTCTTTATCACTCTTCAACTCTTGTATCTTTTGTTCGACTTGCCCTAATTTATCTTCCAGCTCCATATTTTAATTAGTTAATACTTGAATTGTTATTTCATTTTGTTATGCAGTTGCCTGTCGTTCAGCTGCTTGAGTTTCTAGTTCCAAAATCCTATTGACAAACTCACTGTTCTGCTGTATCAGGCCGGTTACCCATTCCCGATCTGCTTCTCTCTGCTCAGATGAAACACTCTCCAGCAATGCCCCATCCGAGTTTCCCTCTAATTCTTCTGGATCCTCCTCCTGTTCACTACCTTCAACTGATACTATTGCCATAACTGGTACTGTCGTCATTACTTCTATATGAATATCTCTAGATTCCTCTTCTCCTGCAGCCCGACTGGATTCTCCAATCTCTGGCATGCTATAAAATCACAAGAACAACTATTTCAGTTCACTGCAATTTTCCTTATTCTTAAAGCGCATCATGTAACACATAACGTATAACACATATTGTGGAAAATTGTACCCTCAACAACTTCCACCGTTCGTTTCTTAGAACTCAAAATGAGTTTTACTATATTCCTTAAGGTCATATTCCTAAGGTTTCCCCACCTAAGGTTTATAACTTATCTGCTCTAATACCAACCTGTGACGCCCCCAAATCCGGGTCCCTTGAACCACGGGTTTGGTGCTCACGTAACTATTCTACCCTGTCATCTCATACATATATTCTGAATAAAATAATAATAATAAACTTGATTTATATTCATACATAACTAATCCCAGGTTCTACGTACCTTTATACATACAAGCTGTCATACCTGACATATTACAAAATATAATAATAAATACACAATAATTACAATAATAGCACATCTACTGCTGGTTGGCCTTTCCTTTACCCTTATCTACACCCGACCCCTCAGTTTTCTCTAGCTTAGCTGAAATATCATAAATGAAAGCAAGAGTGAGCTTAAAATAGCTCAGCAAGTAAATAAACACAAGATAACATGATGTTTCAGAATGATAAATATAAATAATTTACAAGGAAATGGAGATATTCATATCAACACTGACTTTTGGCATTTCAACAAATGATGAGGGAATTATAACATAAGATGAACATGACTATCTGGAAACATGGAATCTTAATTGTTGTATGGTCATAAGACCAAGAACACGTTAAGAACAATATCAATCATTAAGACTGATATTGCCCAAATTAATTATAATACGTTAAGAACAATCTCAATCACAAAGACTGACATTGCCCAAGAGGTAATAACACCAGTTTAGATGCGTACTCTGGGTGATCAGCCCATCGTACTTTATATTATGCACAACAAATATCTAACGACGCAACCACGTCATAATTATTTCATTTCCTTTATCCTTTATTCCCCCTTTTTATTAGGGTTGTTCTGTTACAGCATATCATAGAGTCCGCACCATAACAATGTGGATTAGAGAACATACAAATCTATAACTGAATTTAACATGAAAAATACATGTGTCTAGCCATAATCAAAATTGGCATCGACCTTTTCAAGATAGTTCGATAAGGAATGAACTTTACATGGTAACATGAATGTGCAACATGAATGTCCATTCAAGAATATGTAATTAGAAGTTTAGTCAGAAAACTTTCCTTGGTCCTCGTCTATCACAATTAGTAAAATATTATCCCGTCTATAACCTACATGACCATAATATTGGTTCATGCATTAGTTATGTACACATGCATGCCATAACTTACTATACAAGTTATCACTTAACTTTACATAACCCTAATCACATAGTACATCGTTCATTTAAACCTGAATATCTACCATATTGATTATTTTCATCAAATTATGGTTTACATATTCATTTATATCATTTAATATCAAAATATTTCATTTTTGGAACAAAATAAATCATTTTTTCAAAAATCAGTAGATGGCGCCCCGGCGCCATGTGTTACTTACGACATCCTGCTGGCTGCGAAATTGGCTCGGCCGAGACTGCGCCCCGGCCTGCCCTGATCTCACCCCGGCATGGTCTCCCAGTAGCATCACGCCCCAGCGCATTTCACAGAGCAAAAGATGGAGCCCCGACGCCATGCTGCTGTTTTTGAAAAAAATTTCTTCTCCAAAATCTAAGTTATTTTTTTGCCCTAAATTGAATTTCTTAATTCCAACACTTCACATAGCACATATAACATGTAATTTACTTGCGTGGGTCTTCGAAACATTTAAAAACCATCATTTGACCATATTTTACCAAATAATTCGTTTTAGTCGTCGGTTAACGTTTTAAATCATTTGAAACGGTCATTTATCGCCATAAGTGTCAAATTGATTCCAATTCGATGTTAACACATGCACGTACATAAAACTTAGATGTTTGGCCTTATTACACATTCAACTACTCAAAATAGCCAAAATCACATATTGGTTACATTTTATCCATTTTCCAATTTCCACAACTTAGACCAAACTTCATTCTTAGCACTTTATACTTCACATGCATTACCATATACACATTTAGCAACTTGGTATATTCATATAACTTCTATATGTACCTTCCAATACACTTTACAGATTATAATTTGGTTTAGCCAAAAAGTATAGTCTAATATTTAATCAATTTCTACAAAACATGGTTTTCGCACCCTCTATGCCTCTTTGATAATCTCTAGCATAAAATAATGCATGTATCACATACCTTAATCTTCTCAAACTAGGTTTCCATCATGTTTAACAACATATAATACTTAATCATGCTTTAAATCCTAACTTTCAACTTGACTACTCATATGAATAGTACACCACCTTGGCTCTAGCAACCTTTAAGCTTAGGGTTTCATGTTAATCAAACAAGGGGCATATAATTCACATAACTCACATATTTAACACCTATATCACAAAGAGACATTCATGGCTTCATCTACTCTAGCATATAAGTACACAAATCATGAAATTCATGTCTTTAACATGCTATACCTTCTTTTGGTTACCTTCCTTCTTGCTAAAAACCTTGCCAAGACTTGATTCTCCACCTTGATTACTTGTTTTGCTTGTCTAGGATACTTCTCCTTTGAGATTTCCTTGAGTTCCTTCAAACCCTGACTTCTAGCTCTCACTTCTCTCCTAGCTTGCAACTTTCGAAGGATAGCAAGAAATGAATTAAGTATAATGCTGAAAATCTATTTGCATGTAAGCTTATATCAATTATCTAGCAACTAACTATGGTTGGCTCATTTAACCTAGCATGGTCAAGTCAAATAAGACATTTCCTATGACTTCATAAGGACATATTAGTCATTGAGCTACTCTAAGACACATATGGCATTTCCTCACTTGCTAAATATACATTAGTCATTAGTCAAAGTTTCTATCAATTTAATTTACTAAATTCATAATTTAATCCCTTTAAATCCAATTTAATTCCATTTGGGACAAAAATTGCTTCATAAAACTTAAATTTAATTCCATCATCTCATCCAACCCAATTGGTTTGCCCAAAAATACTTGTCACACCTCAAAATATTTTAATGTCCATTAATAATTTAATAATTTACAATAATAGGAAAATTGCATATCATTACAGTGAGCAAGCGAGGGAGTACGTGCAATTAATGGATGTTACACCGAGGTTTACAAAGTTCAGACAACATTTTGAGGAACTTGATTATTCGAAAAACTCAAAGGCATGTGGGAAGTCTTCATTTGAGGTGCCACCAATCTTGGAGCTGAAGCAATTGCCTAAACACCTCAGGTATGCTTATTTGGGTGTGGCGTCTACCTTGCCTGTAATTATTTCAGCATCGATGGATGAAGTTCAAGAAGAGAAATTACTACGGGTGCTTCGGGAGTGCAAATCAGCTATTGGATGGGTATTAGCGGATATCAAAGGTATTAGTCCCTCATTTTGCATGCATAAAATTTTAATGGAGGATAATGCAAAGCCAGTAGTTGATTAACAGAGAAGATTAAACCCAATTATGAAGGAGGTGCTGAGGAAAATAATAATTAAGTGGCTAGATGCTGGGATTATCTACCCAATTTCAGACAGCGCTTGGGTAAGCCCTGTTGATTGTGTCCCGAAGAAAGGTGGTATGACAATTGTTCCTAATGAGAATAATGAGTTGATTCCGACGAGAACAGTTACGGGGTGGCGAGTGTGCTTGGATTATAAAAAGTTGAATAAAGCCACGCGTAAGGATCATTTCCCCTTGCCGTTCATTGATCAGATGTTGGATCGACTTGTAGGACGTGCATATTACTGTTTGTTAGACGGGTATTCGGGGTACAACCAGATAGCCATTGCACCAGAAGATCAAGAGAAAACGACTTTTACATGTCTATATGGAACATTCGCTTTCAGGAGAATGTCGTTTGGATTGTGCAATGCTCCAACAACTTTTCAACGGTGCATGATGGCTATATTCTCATATATGGTTGAGCGGAATTTAGAAGTCTTTATGGATGACTTCTCGGTTTTTGGTGATTCATTTGATGTCTGCTTGGTGAATCTAACTTTAGTGCTAAGAAGATGTATGAAAACAAATTTGGTATTAAATTGGGAAAAGTGTCACTTCATGGTTCAAGAAGGGATTATTCTGGGGCATCGGGTTTCAGTGAAGAGCATTGAAGTTGATAAAGCAAAAATTGAAGCTATTGAAAAGTTGCCTCCTCCGAATTCAGTCAAGGGTATTCGTAGCTTCTTGGGTCATGCAGGATTCTACCGATGGTTCATTAAGGATTTCTCTAAGATCACAAAGTCGTTGTGCAGTTTACTAGAGAAAGAAGTCTAGTTTGAGTTTGATGAAGCATGCCGCACAACATTTGAGATTTTGAAGCAGAAATTGATTACAGCTCCGGTGGTAGTAGCTCTAGATTGGGATCATCCTTTTGAGTTGATGTGCGATGCAAGTGACTTCGCAATTGGGGCAGTTTTGAGCCAGCGTAAGGACAAGGTATTTCGAGCTATTTATTATGCCAGTAAGACTTTAACTAATGCTCAGCTAAATTATACAACCACAGAGAAGGAGTTGTTAGCTGTAGTATTTTCCTTTGATAAGTTTCGTCCATATCTCATTGGAACAAAGGTAAATGTCTACACGGACCATTCAGCAATAAAGTACCTTGTTGCAAAGAAAGATGCAAAGCCTAGATTAATCCGTTGGGTTTTATTGCTTCAAGAGTTTGATCTTGAGATTCGTGACAGAAAAGGAACTGAAAATCAGATAGCAGATCATTTCTCTAGAATGGAACAGCCCAAAAACAAAGAGATGGCAATCAACGATAGCTTCCTAGATGAACAGTTGTTTGTAATTACGTCTGAGGTACCATGGTATGCCGATTTGGTCAATTATATTATTGGGAAGGTCCTACCTTCAGAATTGTCAAGTCAACAGAGGAAGAGGTTTCTACATGATATACGACAATATCTGTGGGATGAGCCATTTTTGTACAAAAGTTGTGCTGACCAGTTAGTGAGACGTTGTGTTCCTCAAGAAGAGATGGGAAGCATTCTTTAGTAATGTCATGCATCAAGTTATGGAGGCCATTATGGAGGACAAAGAACCGCTGCTAAGGTTCTTCAATCAGGTTTTTTTCTGGCCTACTTTATTTAAGGATGCTTATTCATTTGTTCTACAATGTGATCGATGCCAAAGGGTAGGTAATATTTCTAAAAGACAGGAGATGCCCCTTAATTCTATTTTAGAAGTTGAAATGTTTGACGTTTGGGGTATAGATTTTATGGGACCTTTTCCCTTGTCTTTTAACAACTCTTATATCCTTGTAGCAGTCGATTATGTGTCTAAGTGGGTGGAAGCAATCGCAACCTCCACTAATGATGCTAAGGTGGTAACCAAATTTTTACAACGTAATATCTTCACAAGATTTGGGACACCTAGAGCAATAATCAGTGATGGAGGATCTCACTTTTGCAATAGACAATTCAACGCCCTACTAGCGAAATATGGAGTTAAGCATAAAGTTGCTACTGCTTACCACCCACAAACAAGTGGATAAACAGAGATTTCGAATAGAGAAGTGAAATGGATTTTGGAGAAGACAGTAAATCCGAATCGTAAGGATTGGCCCATTAAGCTCGATGATGCACTCTGGGCTTATAGAACAGCTTTTAAGACACCACTTGGAATGTCGCCTTATTGGCTAGTTTTTGGGAAAGCTTGTCATTTGCCAGTGGAATTGGAACTACATGCATATTGGGCAACTCGGAAATTGAATTGGGATCTTAACCTAGCTGGTGAGGAACGGTTGCTACAACTCAATGAGATGGAGGAGTTTCGACTTCAGTCCTATAAAAACGCAAGAATTTACAAGGAACAAGTCAAATGTTGGCATGACAAACACATTGTGGACCGAAAGTTTGAACAAGGTCAATCGGTGTTATTGTTCAATTCCCGACTCAAACTTTTTCCAGGAAAGCTGAAATCACGGTGGTCCGATCCTTTCACAATTCAAGCTGTTTATCCGTATGGAGCGGTGGAGTTAAAATCCAATGATTCAGAGGCCACGTTTAAAGTGAACGGTCAAACACTCAAACATTACTACGGAGACACATTCTATAGGATGAAGTCCTCGGTCTGTTTCTCATCTTAAACAACAGGGAGTAATGCCAGGCTGATGACAATAAAACAAGCGCTATATGGGAGGCAACCCAAGTTTCATTTCTTTCAAGTTGATTAAGTTAGCGGAAATAATTTGTTGAGTTTAGTCATATTTATATTTTAGTTTTTTTGTTGAGTATCTAATTTGAGCAATGTATGTCAGGTACAGTTCTTCAAGCTTGTCAAACGTTTAGGGAAAAAGATAAGGAATTTAAAATTTTTAAAATAGAGGGTGACGCATCTGCGTTTAAAAGCACGCCCCTACGTCAGAAGTTACTGGAATTGATGAAAAATCGTTTGAGGCGTTAACGCCCCTGCGTCAGAAGATGAAGCAGCTGCGCGGGAATTGACGCCTCTGCGTCTGAAAGCATGCCCATGTGTCAGAAGTTACTGAAATTGATGAACCTTTGGACGCACCTGCGTGACATCCCAACGCAGCTGCGTAAATAGTGACACCCCTGCGTCCAAAATCACGCCTCTGCGTCACATATTAAAAATCAGGTATGACGCAGCTGCGTCAATATCTTACGCAGCTGCGTGACGGAGAATTTTCAAACTTAAACGGCTGAGCGTTTAAACCGTGTGCCACTTCGTCTGCCCCTTTTTTTCTTCAGCAAGTCTCTTCCGTTCAGCCCCTTCGTTGTACCTCTCAATACGTCAGTTATACATGCAATAAAGGATAAACTGAGCGTCTTGGCGACTATAAATCGAATTCTCAAGCTTACAACACACTCACAATCCTTCCATTTCCTTCCATTTCTCAAGAAACACTAAATTTGGGGTCCTCTCCTACATCTTCAAGTAAGGTTTTATTTTGTCAAATTTCATAACATTAGTCTTGAGGATAGTATTGAATTCTTTCATTATACAAATTGGTGTTGTTTTGGACTTCTTATTGTTTTTGGGGGCTTAATTCAAGAATCAAGGTTATAAGTTTGGGAGTTGTAAACAAGGTACCCGCCAACTGTTTGCTAACATTCCTCAAAGAGAAAAAAAAAACAATTTGTTCTTGGAATTGGTTGGTGTTGCAAAAAAGTTTGGAAGGCTTGTGAGTTTAATGGCACCAAAACGTCATCGAGGAGAGAGCCCAAGGTCCAGCCCTCTATATGATTCAAGCCAGTTTGTGAGCTATGAATCGACCAAGTTCTATGAGGAGCATGTCGATGCCAAGAAGCTTATACCAGAGCGGGGTATGGATCCAGGACCTTTGGATGGTGAATTATGGAGAATGATCAACCAGAATTGGGGAACATTACCTCACCAGCCTCAACCTGCCTTCATTTCTATCGTTAAAGAGTTTTATGCTAATGCCAACGCGATTAAACATAATGACGTCATCGTTCGGTGTAAGAAGGTCTCCTTTTCTCCTGCGAAAATAAACGAGTACTATGGTATTCCATTGCTTTCAGAAGCGGATGAGTATTTAGCATTTGCTAAGGAGCCGATAAATTATGAGGAGGTTATTAGAGGATTGTGCCAACCGGATGCCGTCTGGAAGTATAGAGATAGTGAACCCAAAACCTTCAACTACACATACTTGAGCCGATATGGGAAGGCATGGTACTATTTTCTATGTGCTAAACTAATGCCAACAACACATGTCATCGAGGTAATGAAAGAATGTGCGGTCCTCTTATTCTATATAGTCAATAAGAAAACCATTGATAAGGGACAAGTGATCAACAGCTCAATCAAGTATGCTATCAAAGGGAAATCAATCAGGGGCCTACCTCATCCGTCTTTAATTTGTGGGCTTTGTGAAGCAGCGGGAGTAGTATGGGATGAAAGTGAACCACTTCAGCACCCTTAAGTCCCCATAGATTCTAAAATCATCAAGAACTTCAAGCAATGGAATGGGGCACCTCCTGATCCAAAAGGAGGGGGATTTCTTTTGGGTGATCCGCATTCTCCGGATATCGAGGAGTTATTTGCTGCAGAGTCGGAACATGATGCAGCTTCATCGTCAAACATAATGAACACGTTAGTGGCAGAAGTAAGGCAGCTTCAGAGAGAATCTCGTCGACAAGCTAGACGGGATGCCCATTTGGCACAAGCAATAGGTTCTATGATGCAATACCAAGAAACATTCTCAACAACTTTAGCGGAGGAGTTTAATCGCTTGGAAATGAATGCTGGTTGTGAGCCATTGCACTTTCCATCTCCTCCGATGATGCTTGAATTACCTCCTGATTCACCTGACGACGAAGCAGAGGAGTAGTGTTCACCAAGGGAAGTCCCGTTATTTCAATTGTGTTTTAATTCTCAATGAGGGCACTGAGTTAGACAAGTTTGGGGGACGTTTGCATGTTTTGTTTATGTCTTTTGTTTATGATTTATTGTTGTTTCTTTGTTAAAGTAAAGTAAAAAAAAAAAGGTAAAAAAATTAGGAATGTAGATGAATTTTGAGGGTATATTCACTGCAAACCCTCACGAGACTTAACTCGTCCTCATAAGGTAATTATGGGGTTTAAAAGGCTTGTTACACGTGCTAAGTGTAGCCGTGGTACCTACGAAAATGGTTAGTTGTAGTTTTTGTTTAATTCTGATTAGAAAAATTTCTTGTTAAGGTAATCATGAAAACAAACTAGTGCAAGGCCTATGATAAGATTGGTTGCTATTTGCTAGCCTTTAATGAGAAATGGATGAACATGATGAATTTCAATCTTACAGTCGAGTAGTCTTGCGCTATTTTTGGTTCCTATGTTTTTATAAGAACAAAGTTGATTGTTTTGAGTAGTTGAGAATTAGAAAACTTATCGGATTGATTCTGTGAGTTTCCTGTATTGAACTTCAATACTTACTAGAAACTTCTCGTATGCTGAGTTAAAGCTTTTACATAAGTTTGGGGGGATCATATGTACCAAAAAAAAATAAAAAAAAATAAAATATAATAATAAATAATATAATATAATAATAAAAAAATATATATATATACTTACATTAAAATAATTGACTCAGTCAGAATTTCGTGGCCTTTGCTATTCGAGCAAGTAAATCCTTAAGGATGTCTTTACATCTAGTGCTCTAAAACCAACTGGTTTGGGAATCATTGATTAAAAGCTCGTTACAGGGGTAGCATTGAACAACCTAATGGAATTGTGCATTGCACGAGTCATGGTTAGTGAGTTAGGGGTGAAATGGAGCGTAAAACACATTCACTCTTGTATTTCTTATGAATAGTATGATCCCCAATTTATGTGACTGCCTGACTTAGTTAAGTGTTGTTAAAGTAAGGGTGAAAATTTAAACTGAAATTCTGTTTGTGATTAATCTAAGAGTTTATCTAATTTTCGGACTAGTTGAAACTACGACACACACATAATTAGGAATCTTAAATAGGGCTGATTGTCAATTATGTGAGATTCGTGAATTCTCTAGTTCTTGAAAGTTCTGTGAGGCTATTACGAGTTGTTTTGAGGCCTGAATCTAGTGTGTGGTAATAATGATTCATGCTATGCTAAAAATTCATGGTTGCTTCTAGTGTTCAGTTTTGTTAAGTTATTTTTTGCTTGAAGACAAGCAATTAGATAAGTTTGGGGATATTTGTTGAGTCGATTTTATACGTTCAAAGTAATTGCTTCTTAACTTATATATTGTTAGTTCTTAGGCATTTTTATTTCAATTTTATGCATTTTTTATATTTGTTTCAGGTTTGCTTGGAAAATACTTGCAATGGCATTTCAATGAATTCGAAGCCAGGTTCACGCAGCTGCGTCACAAAGTGAAGCAGCTGCGTCACAGAAGCAGTCTTTTCCAGAATGTTTAGACGCAGTTGCGTGACTTTTGAAGCAGCTGCGTGACTTCTGAGGTAGCTGCGTCAGGTGATTTCAACGCAGCTGTGTGACTTCTGAGGCAGCTGCTTCAGGTGATTTCAACGCAGTTGCGTGATGTATTAAGCAGCTGCGTCAGGGGATTTTAACGCAGCTGCATGATGGATGAAGCAGCTGTGTCATGGTCACTTGCCTGATTTTTCCCACGATGTTGAGCAGTTGCTAAGGCAGTTTTTGGGTAGTTAACATGCAGAGAAGCGGGAGATTTGAAAATAACAAAGGAAAAAGCCAGATATATTAACAAAGGGTCAGTCAGATAGGAGGGTACGTAGAGCAATAGAGAAAAACACACACAGAGTGAGACGGATGGAGCGAGAAAAAAGAACTGCAGTTTGACGAAAGAAGTTCTAGTCGAGGTGCAGAGAAGGGCAAGGAAACATCATTAGTTTATCTCTAAACTCTTGTACTTTAATTATTGTCAATTTCTTATGGCTAGACTTTGCTCTTGTGTATATTATCTTAAATTGAATATGAGCTAAATTCTATTGTTTAGGGTTTGCAATGCAAATATTCTGTATAATCTTAAGTGAGTTATTACTTGTGCTTGTTAAATACATGTGGGGTTGACAACCATGTTTGATTGATTGTTCTACTTACTTGGCCAGTGATTTAACTTAGTATTTCATAGAGAATCGAGAGAGGATGTATGAAATTAGACCCTTGCATGGTAGCATGTGAACTTTATTGTTAATATAAATTGCGATTGAGATAGAAATATACTCAATTTCCACATGTAATTGGTAGAGAACCTGAACTTACTATCTCTTTAAATTCAGCAATCATAGAAATATAGGTTGTTGGTTTAAAAGTGATGTTCTTCTTCAATCTATTCCATAATTGGTAGAATTGGAGAAGATTTGCTGTATAATAATAGAAAGATATTATACAGTTACTTGAGAGTTCTTAATTAGCAATTCATTGCGTGTATTCTAACTTCACAGTGATAACCCGGTTCAGTTGATGGCAGATAATTAAGTTATAAACCCTAAACGTCGGTTAATATAGAGATCTTCATTTGGAGTAATTTAACTGCTGAAAATTTAACTTCAGAACTTAGTGATATTTTCAATTCACAAAATTCAATTGATGTTATTTCAATTATTAACTAGTAATTCAATGCTTTCTTTGCAATTCCTCGTGGAACGATACCTTGCTAGCTTTATACTACGATTAAACCACGTGCACTTGCGTGAAGTATTTTCTAAACGGAAAAAGGCAAACAATTTCACAAGATTTTTAAATAAGGTCTTGATGATGAAATAAAGGTTGAAGTTAAACCCTAGATTTGGAGAAGTAAAAGTTGTAGAATTTGAGTAAACATTTTACCCTAACTTTTGTGTTAGGATTTAAATGTGAGTGAATATAGGTTTTTAAATTTTAAAACGTAGAATTTGATTATTACGTATACTTGGAGATATGTTAATAATAAGGTAATATAATACCTTTAAAGCTCGATGATTATATTTGACTAAAAGAGTTTATGTAATAAGTTATAATTTGATGTATGTGGAAATTTATTAAGGAAATAAATTTCAATTGAAGAGATATTTTTAAGGTAATGTGAATGTGTATATGTACAGATATATATACACTTAGAGGTGCGCTAATTATATTTTTAGCTGATCATGGTAAATGATTAACGGAATTAATCATCAAGAACAATGTAAAGCTTGATATATTAATTAAACAAGATTTTGAAAATTTAAACCTTGAGTGGTAATTTAAGATAGCCTAAATTAGTAAATTGAGAAGCGATAAGTTGGGTATTGTGATGGTAATTAAGTTTAAACCCAACCTAGTGGCCAAGTATTAGAAATTAAAGAATAGTCCAAAATGGATAAAGTTTATAACGAGTCAAATTGATGTGTAATGCAAGTCATATGAATATAGTGAACAAGCCTAAACATTTAATAAGTGTAAGACTTGTATGTGTGACCAAGTTATTAAGGTGGTAGTCTCAAATTAAGGATGAACCCTGTGCGATTGTAATTACTTGAAATAACGGTGTGAAGGGAATGAGGTAAATGTATATCTGATAACATGAGTATAATTACATATATGAAGACAAGATAGCAAATCGGAATGTCAAGAAATGACCAAAGTGGTCAAATAGTCAAAGTTTTACTAAAGGAAAGAGAAGAAAGTCAAGTTAAAACCTCAATTTGGAGTTCAAAAGAGAATTTAGAGATGCAGACTGCACCGTTGAGTTCAGAACATCAAATTTGATAAGGAGAGTGAGTAAACACAATTTTGTGTCAAGGTTGACTATTGGTCAGAGTCAACCGTTTGACTTTTGGTCAAAGTCAACATTTGAGTTTGAAGAAGAATTTTGAGAAACGAACTTCACCGTTTCGACTGGAATGCCGAATTTGATTAGTATGGACAGTAAACACGATATGTGTTTCGGTTGATTTTTGGTTAAAGGTGACCATTTGGCTTTTTAGGATAAAAGGTCAAACTTGAAGTTTGAAAGTGAAATTGAAGAAACGGATGTTACCACGACGTCGGGAACGTCCAAACTAGTAGGAATTGACTGTAATATTAAAAATTTGATTTTTTGGGTCAAGCAGTCAAAGAACGGGTCAGATAATTAAAAGTGAGACCCAAAGGAGAATTTAATCTCTAGATTTTGGAGTGGGTCAGCTGTGCTCAGATTTTAATAAGGTGGATTTTATTAGCCAATTACCTCTAATCTTATTCTATTGCAATCTAGTATCAACCAATCAAAACCATTCTCTAATATCTTATCTTATCTTGGCTAATTAAATTATTTGACTAAACCCATCCCACGTGAGCATTATCATCTTTATAAGTGAGAGAGATAGAGCTCATGGGATTGAGAAAGAAAAAGAACAAAAGAAGAAGAAGATGAAGAAGCTTGACCCTAGAAATAATGAAGTCTAGAAGATATAATCACTAAACCCTTTAATAATCTTTGATTTTATTGGGTATATATTGGGTGTTGGTGAAATTAATGGTTGTAGATCATGTTAAACTTGTGTATAATGGTCTAACCATAGGTTATTATGAATCTATTAGATGATTCACGGATTAAAATGAAAATGAAAGTAAAGTTGAAGATCAATTTGCGAAAAATTGTGTTTTTGTTGCTGTTGGTTGAGGATTTTTATAAAATCGAGTTTTTGGAGTTAGGGAGTGGGTAATATGTCAAATTAAATGTATGGAAGTAAGCTTTCCGTAGAAAGTTTTAGATCACTGAAATTCTTTGTGGTTTGTGTGTAGTGACTGATTTAGTCAGTCTAGGTCGAACCGAAATAGTCTGCCCAGCGATTGCAGCGATTTTGTACCTTAGAAAAATTGTATAAAATCATGTATTTTGAATTAGATGTTAGTGTAAACTACAAAATTGTAGATATGGAAGTTATTTAGAAGTAACCAAAATGTTTTACCATTTTATGGAGTTTAGCATTTTTGCAAAGAATTGTTTTTTGAGACTGTCCTGAGAATGAAACTGTCTGGACAGGTTGGGCAAATGGTTAGATTTGTGTTGTTTGGTGCAAAATCTGAAAATTTTTTCTTTTACAAAGTTGTATAAAATTAAATTTCGTGTGGAATGGACTTAAGATTCGTAATTTTCGGATAAACATGCTAATTACTGTTAATTTTGGAAGATTAAGCATGGTAAAACTGGATCTGTTTAGATCCTGTCCATTTTGGTGTGGAATCTGAAAAAACATTCTTCTACAAAGTTGTAGAGAATTAAATTTCGTGTATAATGGACTTAAGATTTATAATTTTCTAATAAACGAGCTAATTTTTATGAATTTCGGAAGTTTTAGCGCATTAAAAATTAAAATTTAATTACTAAAAATATTTTTGTTCTGAAATCATTTATGGAAAAAAATATTGTAATATTATTTCTGATTTTTCCAAAAATTTTGGTAAATTATTGTGGAGCATAGGTATTTATTGTATTTTATGGCTATTTAAAGTTAATGTAAAAATAAGTGGAAATTCATGGAAAATTCTATGAATGCTGAAAAATTACGAAACTTGGTGAAATTTTTTATTATAATATAAGATAAATATTGATGGTGTTTGGGAAATACAAAAGTATGTTGAGTAATTATTTATATTTTAAAAGCTATTAAATAATAGTTATATATATATATATAATTAAAGAAATTTGTCGGATAATCCAAAATTTTTGAAAATTGGTTGAAAAGTCTTGAATGATATTCTAGAGACTTTAAGATAATAATTGTACTAGTGTGAGGTTGGGTTAATATTTAACTCTTTTAAATATTAATCCATTAATGTAAGAATTGAGATAGATTACCAGAAAATAAGTACGGGCGAATAGACATGCCAGGTTATGTCCGACATGTTAAGTGACATATACGATTATGTTATTAAACTAAACTAACGTGTTGTACAATGACGGTTTATAATTGACTATATTTAATTAATATATTAAATATAGGTTGTACAATGACGGTTTTGGTCGAGTTATACTAATCGGTGAACTACAGACTTAGACAAGTTCTTCAGTACTTCTTGCTACTTGCTTATTTGTTGATGTATGATTAAATTGATTAAATGCATATGAAATTACGTGTTATGTGATTACTTGATAATTTGATCAATGTGTGCACTTGGTGCAGTTATGTGAGTACCTTTGAAGATGTTCAGTGTTTGATTTGAATAGCCATTAAATCGTAATGAATACGATATATATATAAGATGATGTGTAGAAATAGTTACACAACACGTTAAGCATGACACACTCATAACATGTTAATTGTTATATGTTACATGAAGCATGGAATGTGTAAATTGTTGAACTTGTTGAGCCGTTGTGCTCATTATTGCCTAATATTAACATTTTGCAGGTAAAAATGAGAATCTTAGAGTATCGGGATATAATAGAGTTATGTTACAACATTGACTAAGGTTATAATGTAATTATTTTAGATTTGTGATATAATGATTCGTTGTGATTGAAATTATTAAGGCTTATGGTAATTATTAATATGTCAACAGTGTTATGAGTTCTGATTGGACTGTTAAAGGGTTACTTAAGCATTTTGATTGTACAGGTGTATAATTATGGTATTGATTGAATTATGCCAAAAATTCTAAGCAGATAACAACTGAAGTCCGAAGTAATATTAAATAATAAATTTTGAACTATCATACGTTTACAATTGGGGCGATGAGTCAAACCAGATAATAAATGAGATTGACAGTAAAAGTAAAAAGTAAAGGTTGTGATCTAGGGACTAGGATCGAGATGTAAAGATTTTAAATGCTAAAATATTTTACTAGAATGATGGAAGAAAAAAAAATTATGCCGAAAATTTTGGTTATTGACGATGTAAAGTCAATTAACTGATTAAATAAAGTGATTAAGGGTTTATTAAGGTGTCACCGTGAGAAGCGCCGGTTCTGTTTGTAAAGAAGAAAGATGGTTCGATGAAGCTTTGTATTTATTACTAAGAGTTGAAGAAGGTCACCATTAAGAATAAGTATTCGTTGCCCAGAATAGACGATCTGTTTGATCAACTTAAAGGAGTGAAATACTTTTTGAAGATAGATTTGAGGACGGGTTATCATCAACTGAAGGTGAGGGAGGAGGATATCCCGAAGACGGCATTCAGAACTCGTTATGGTCATTTCGAATTTCTGGTGATGTCATTTGGACTGACGAATGCACCAGCAACATTCATGGATATGATGAACGAAGTGTTCAAGCAGTACTAGGACAAGTTCGTGGTCGTATTCGTCGATGACATATTGGTGTATTCGAAGACGGAGGAAGAACATGTTGAACATCTGAGGAGTGCTTTGGAGTCATTAAGAAGAGAGAAGCTGTACACGAAGTTTTTAAAGTGTGAATTTTGGTTGCAAGGGGTGCAGTTTCTAGGTCATGTTGTCGACAAGGACGGTGTTTCGGTGGATCCAGCGAAGGTCAAGGCAGTTATCAATTGGGAACAGTCAAAGACGTCAACCGAGATTAGGAGTTTCTTGGGGTTAGTGGGATATTATCGGAGATTCATTCAGGATTTATCGAAGATAGTATCACCGTTGACCAATCTTACCCGGAAGACTGTGAAGTTTGTTTGGACAGAGAAATGCGAAGAAAGTTTCATGGAGTTAAAGAAGAGGTTGAGTCAGGCACCAGTGTTGGCTTTACCAGACGACACGGGAGGTTTCGTTATGTACAGTGATGCATCACATAAGGGTCTTGGCTATGTGCTGATGCAACACGGCAAGGTCATTGCGTATACTTCACATCAGCTAAAAGACTATGAGAAGGGTTACCCGACTCATTACCTAGAGTTAGTAGCGGTAGTTTTTGCCCTGAAGATTTGGAGGCACTACATGTATGGCGAGAAGTGTGAGATATATACAGATCATAAAAGTCTAAAATATATCTTCACTCAAAAGAAGCTGAATATGAGGTAGCACCAATGGTTAGAGTTGATCAAGGATTACTACAATGAAATTCTGTACCATCGGGGCAAGGCCAATGTAGTAGCAGATGCCTTGAGTAGAAAAGGCAGGGAGAAATTGATGATGCTGACAATTCAGGAAGAGTTGGTAAGAGATTTTAAACGTCTGGAATTGGAAGTCAAGTATCCAATGGAGACAAACGAGAAGCTATTCGTGGTGACAGCGAGCCCGACTTTATTAGTCATAATCAAGGAGGCTCAAGAAAAGGACGAAGGTTGTGATATTATTAAGAAGCGAATTGCTGAAGGCGAGGAGCTTAAGTTCAAGATTGATAGCAATGAGTTGCTGAGATTTGAAGGGAGAGTCTGGGTACCAATGGATCCAAAATTAAGGGAAGAGATTCTTCAGGAAGCCCACAATACAAGGCACTCAGTACATCCCGGGAGCACAAAGATGTCTCAGGATTTGAAGCAGTATTTTTGGTGGCAAAATATGAAAAGGGAAATGGCCGAGTGCGTTAGCCGATGTCTGACATGCCAGCGTGTTAGGGCGGAGCACTAGCGACCGAGCAAATTGCTTCAATTGTTGGAGATTCCAGAGTAGAAGTGGGAGCACATCACAATGGACTTTGTGGTGGGTTTACCACCGACACATAAGGGTTTAGACGCCGTCTGGGTAATAGTGGACTGTCTGACCAAGTCAGCCCATTTTCTATCGATCAGGATACGATACAAACTGGAGCAGTTAGCAAAGCTCTATGTGAAGGAGATAGTGTCAGGACATGGTGTGCCGGTATCAATTGTGTCTGATAGAGATCCACGCTTCACATTAAATTTTTGGAGAAGTCTGCAAGCAAGGATGGGAACACAGTTGAGGTTAAGCACATCGTATCATCCTCAAACTGACGGCCAAAGCGAGCGAACAATTCAGACCCTGTAGGATATGCTTCGAGCGGTCATAATGGATTTAAAGGGCAGTTGGGATGACCATTTGCCACTAGTGGAGTTCGCTTACAATAATAGCTATCACGTCAGTATCGGCATGCCACCGTATGAAGCGCTTTATGGAAGAAAATGTTGAACACTGTTGTATTGGGACGAGGATGGTGAGCGAAGATTGCTTGGACCTTAGATGGTGCAGCAGATTGCAGACTCAGTGCAACTTATCAGAAATCGACTAGTAGCAGCTCAAGATCATCAAAAGAAGTACGCAGATTTGCATCGCCAAAAGCGGGAATTCAACATGGGCAGTTTCGTATTTCTGAAGGTATCTCCATGGAAGGGGAAGATCCAATTAGAAAAGAAGGGCAAGCTGAGCCCTAGGTTCATAGGACCTTTAGAGATTTCGAGGTGAGTTGGTGAAGTTGCGTATGAGGTAGCATTACCTCCTGAACTTGAACACATTCGTGTTTTATGTGTCAGTGTTGCGGCTGTATAAATCGGACTACAAGCACGTTATCTCCTATGACCAAATTCAAGTCGAGAAGGACTTGTCATACGAAGAAGTTCCTGTCCAGATACTCGATAGGAAGGAACAAAAACTAAGGAATAAGATAATTCATTCTGTCAAAGTACTTTGGAGGAATTACACAGTTGAAGAAGCTACGTGGGAACTCGAGGAGAAAATGAGAGTGAATTATCAACAGTTGTTTAAGTAACTTTGTTTTGCAATTCCGAAGACGGAATTTTTATAAGGGGAGAAGAATGTAATGACCAAGAAAATTTGAACTTAATTATTAATTAAATAAAGAATTAATTTCTAATGATATACATTTTGCGTGGTTTATTTAAACCTTTATGTGATAAATTGTTATTTTGAATTAAAGGGTGCCACTAATATAATTAAATTAGTGGATTAACCCTAAGGTTATAATAGAAAGAAGATTTAAATTAAGATTTAATAGTTAATTACATTACCTACGGTGTTAAATTCAAATTATAAATTTCAATAATTTGAATATGGGCTTTAGTGTCAAAAATGGATTATTTAACAATTAAATAATTAAATTAATTATTTAATTGTAAGACAAGAATTAATATTTTAATAATTAAACCCTAGTTATTAATTTAACGAGGGTGATCATTGAGAAGTAAGGAATATTAAAATTCAAGTATTACAAATTAGGCTAATATTGTTATTGGATCGATTCCTCTTTCATTTTCAGATTGGGCCAAATGTGTTGGTTTAGTAAAATGTTATTGCATTAACCGAATAAGGGAGAGAAGCTCTGTTAGTTAATTGAGTCCAGGTGACACTAAAATTTGGTCAAGCTAAGTAACGTCTGAGAGGAGAGAAAACAGAGAAGAAGTCAGGAGGAACCATCATCTTGTGATAGAGTTGGTGAGCAGGGAAAGGCTTCACGTGGGAAAGGATTGGACAAGTGAAGGGAAGGAGTATCATTATATTGCTGCTTATTATCTCCTTCTCCTTATTATCAAATTTCATCCGATAATGAGAGAGATAGAGAGAGAGAGATTACCGTGAGGGAAGAAAAGAAGGAGCTTGGTTCAATTGTGTTCATGCAAGCTAGGTTCATCCATTACTTTGGAAAACTAAGAAGACAAGCATCCAAAACCAAGAGGTAATCTCTTAAATTAAATACTTAGCTTGAGACATTAGTGATGAATGTCAGTTAACTTAGTCTAAGCTATATTTGAGTTTCTAGTCATTTAATGTAAGCATACTTAAATGCTAGATTATTTAATCCAAGTTGTAGAACTCAAGATATACGTGTTTTCGCTAGGGACCCCAAATCTGTTAGTGAGATCCGAAAATTTCTTAGTGTAAAATCCAAAGTTTTGTCATTAAATAAATAATTAAATGATTTTAATGCATGATAATGGATGTTTTAACTAATTAAATAAAAACTTAAGGTAGTTAACTAATTACTATTTAACTAATAACAAATAGTATTTAAATAAAGAAATAGTTAATTAAATATAAATTATTTAATAATTCACTAATTTAACAATTGTATTAAATTGTTTAAAGGTTCCTTAAGTGTTTAATGCTTAGGATGAATACTCCTAAGTTATAAAATAATTAACCTATGTGTGTTTGTGTCATAGTTGTATGGTGTTAGGTGTTTGGTTGTTCTCAAATTAAAAACCAGAAGGGTTAATATTTTCACTATTGTGTTTAAAACTAAAAGCTGGAAACAATTTTAAGTTTCCGGTAGTGGTAGTGTGAACTCTACGATCGTAGAGTGAACGCACTCTGATCACAGAGCTCACATGTAAACAATTAACATCATTGTTGGGAACGTAGAGTAGTCTCGGCGATCGTAGAATGGATTATGTCGAACATAGAATTTCATTCGAGGATCGTAGAGTCGTCTCAGCATGTGTCGAGAAGATTGTAGAGTGGTCTCGGCCAAGCCCTCGACTATCGTTGAGTAGCCTCAGTCAGGTCTCGGCCATTGCATAGTGATCATAGGGCGAGATCACTCCGGTCATAGAGCTACATGTGTTCGTCGAATGGGTTGCTGAGGCAGGCCATATGATTCGTGGAATAAGTCTACTAAGGTAGACAGTACAAATCGTAGAGTGATGATTCACCCGACGATAAGAAAGCAAAAAACTTTTGAATTGGTTATCATTGACAATCCAAAATAGATAAGATTTATCATTTAATTAATTGTTATTTAATTAACCATTAAATAATAGGTAAACATAATAGTTTGTTTTTTTACCACTAAAGATAATTAGTTAATTACTATTTAATTAAAATTAATTGGTAATTAAAAGAGGTTGAGGTTATAAAACATAAAGTATTTAACAGAGTATTAATTAAGTAATTATAAGAAATTGTTTCAAAGTTTAATAAGTGTTTAACACTTAAGAAAATCTTAGTTAAAATTTTAAATCATCAACTTAAGTTTGATTAATTAACTAAAGGGTAAATGATAATCTTAGTTAAATTTCTAAATCATCAACCTAAGTTTGATTAATTAACTAACAGATTAATGATAATATGTTGACTACGTGTGTTATGTGTTTGACTTCTGTGCTAGTTGAATAGTCTTAGTAAGTGTGTATACATTGTAGACACCCAAATTTTGCACTTGTGTACTAACCCTGACAGGAGGGCAAGATCGTCACTTGACCCGACATGCAAAAAGGAAGGTGGACCCCAACACGAAGTCACCCCAACAACTTACGGCCAAAGCCGCCACAACGAACAACGAGCATCAGGTTACTTGCGGCAAGACGAACAGTTAATCCAGAAGAACCTGATTTGATCATAACTAATTTATACATTAGGTAACAGCCTTCCAAAATAATATCGCAGAAATTGGCGAATTAAGACCGTACGACACGAAAATCGAGAAAAGCAAGCCAGACAGCCGCGGATGCACCTGTGGCCACCGACAAATGGGACAGTGCGCGGCTCGAGGACGGCACACGGCAGCCGAGGATTCGGCGCGGACAGCTGGCGAGCCCAGCCGCAGATGCACCTGCGGCCAGCCGCAGTTGCACCTGCGGCTGCCTGCGGAAGGCTATAGATTGCCATTTCCACCCGAGAGTTAGAAAATAGAAGGAAAAAATAGATTTTAGAGAGAGAGAGAGAGCGCGGGAGGAGAGAGAAGTGCTCGGTTCTTGGCTAGATTTATGTCAAATATTCATCTTCTCTTGATAATTAGTTGAGTGTTCTTGTATTGTTGTCCGATTCGTGAAATAAGAAGCTTCAATCGTCTTTTTGCAAGGTGAAAAGGGTGTGTTCTTGGGTCTCTTTTTGTTGTTTGTATTGTTAGCATATTGTTGTGATTGAGTTATTTGATGTAGTTATTGTTGTGATAATGACGACGATCCGTGGATTAGGTGTTGTTAGTGAGGGTTCCATCGGAAATTACTCCTCATAACGCCCCGATGACATCCGTACGGTGATATATCGTTCGTTGTGGTAATGAGTAGTTTGTAGTGATTGAGTTGTGATATTTGAGCTATGTAGTATGATAGCAATGTTTATCTTGTTAGATTTGGTTTAGTATTGGTTGGGCTGTGATTGGATGATTGTGAGCCTAGGGAGGAGATCCTAGTGATCAAATCCCGATGATGGACGTTTTGGTATATGTAATTGTGGCATAGGGTCCATGGCGGTGTATTTGTAATATCAGGCCTTAACGCGATATCAATCGTGATCGGGTTAAGGCCCCGTAATAATAATAAAGTATGTGACTGCGGGTGTTTGGGGTTGTCTAGATGGCTCACATGCCCATGGATACCCCCGACACGTTTTGAATGTTTGTTTGGATTTACAACGCAAAAAACGGTTTCCCAAAATAAGGCAAATAACAGAGATTTTCTAAAAAGAATCAAATTAGGATACACGAGGTTTAAAAAGTAAAGAGTTTTGGCGAAATTTTGATCCTTGTTTGACGAAAAGGCTACGGTTGGTTTCAAAATGTCATAAAAGGTGTTTTCGTGAAAAATAAATAAACGTTTTCTTTAAACTTTGTGCATAGGGTTAAAGAGTTCTAGAAGTTGCCTTCATTTTATTTATATTAACTGTTAGAAGGCAATGTATAGTCTTGATACCTATTTGACAAAAGTTTAAAAACTCTGTTTTCTATAAACGACATCTAATAAAACCCTCATCGCTTTAAAAAGTAAAACCAATCTTTATTATGAAACAAAGCCTTGTCATTTGGGTCAAAAGACGTATAAAACGCTTTCCAGATAAACACATTTGCCATGTAAAATAAAAGCAAACTTTTTATGCAAAACTCACCACAAACCTCCATTTAGGCGCGCGCACACACACACACACACATGCAACTCACACATTTTTAGGATTTTAAAAGGATAGGAAAACATCGAGATTGCGGTAACCGTGTTTCACGGAAGTCGGGGGGTGCCTAACACCTTCCCCTCGCTTAAGCAAGCCCCCGAACTCTATGAATCTCGGTTTGCGGACCATTTAAATCGGAGTCACATATGAGCCAACAAATTACGAAAACAAAATTCGGATGAGTTGGTACATCCATTTCAAAATATACCAACTGGCGACTCTGGTCAATTGGCTCATTACAAAATCGATCTTTCAAACCCCGTCGACACATAAGCCGACCCTTTCCCAAAAAGTCACATCTTAAAATCCAAAGGCTAAAATTGGAAAGGGCATTTTAATTATTAAAAAACGAAACGACGAAAATCCCGGCGTCGACAGCTGGCGACTCTGCTGGGGACAGTAGAGGGCTTAAGCCGCGTTAAAATCTCGGTGTTTTCCTATCCTTTAAAAATCTAAAAATATGTGGTTGCGTTGCTTGCGTTAATTTGCCTTTTGTGCGTGTATGTGAATGGTGTGACTGCGATTTCTTTTCAAAAGCTTTACTTTATTAGCATCATTTGCATACGGTGAGGTACGATGAATGTATGATGAATGTATGTTGAGCAGTTCCTCCTCCTGAGGCAAACCCGTCGGATGTGGATTACTGGACTCAAAGGGGTGCTCCCCGGCGAGGCTCAGGAAAAGCATCCACTCAGATCCAATCCAATTGAAAGATCGGATTTATTCCCTTCGAGTATGTTGCGAAGATCTGGGAACCTTCATGCCGAAAAGCCCGCGAGAGTAACTTAGGGTAGGTCAGCCTCAGATAAACCCAACGCATGGAAAGTCTATTCATACCCTTTTACACTTTACGCGCATGATATCATACTGTAGTCAATCATTTTGTACCAACCACTTTTGTCAAAATAAAAGTATTAACCTCTGTTTTACAGGGACGGCTTGGAGAGCATCATAAATTGCACAATGTCATTACTTTGGTTAAAATAAAGGGATACTAACCCTATTTTGCAGAAAAAGATTACAAAACCCAAAAATACAAAAATAATTGCTTTAGCATGCATCTGCCAATGTCATTTCCCGGAACTAAACCTTGGCATATTTTATTTGCAGGATTGCGCCCCAAACTCGTCTCCGATCCAAGAAAGCGAGAGAATCAACAGTCGAAATGGCTGAGAACCCCAATCCTAACCTAGCTCCTGTATCCCGAGAGGAATTTGATGCTGTAAGAAATCAAATGACAGAGTTGACCATGTTGCTCAAAGAGCATTTTAAGCTAAAATCAGGGGCACAACCCGAGGACCAGCCGGGGCCCTCATCTCAAGGGAACGTACTGACCCCAGAAACTCCCAAGGTTGAACCGGCAAAGCAAGTCATTATCATCCCAGAGGACGAGGTTGCCAGCGGTGTTAGTAAGAAGATAAAGCAGATGGAAGAAGCCATCAAAACTATGAAGGGGATTGGGTCATATGGCAGTGTAAACTACTCCGATTTGTGCATATTTCCGGGAACCAGATATCCCGAAAAGTTCAAACTACCCGAATTTGAAAAGTATAACGGGTCAGGGGATCCTTATACGCATTTGAAAGTATACAGCGGAGAGCTAGGGGGATATGCTGAGGACGAATCATTGAGAATGCAACTGTTCCAGAAAAGCCTGACAGGGGAGGCTAGAACGTGGTATGCGAGATTGGACAATGCTAAGATTCACAATTGGGAGGAGCTGGCCCATACCTTCCTAACGCAGTACAGCTTTCAATCCCAAATGGCCCCGAACCGATACCAGATGACTAAGATCAGAAAACAGACCAATGAATCCTTCAGAGACTATGCTCAACGGTGGAGGAGGATGGCAGCCCAAGTGAACCCACCCATGAGTGAGGCAGAGATGGTTATGACGTTCATTGATATCCAGGAGGCTCCTTATTATGAAAGAGTAATGGCGGGAATAGGAAAGCCTTTTGCGGAAATGATCAAGCATGGGGAGATGGCTGAGATGGGATTGAAGTCAGGAAAGATCCGAGATTTCACAGCTCTTGAAGCTGTTGCTGAGCAAATCCAGAGTGGAAACTACGGCAGTGCATCCCGGAGACCCCAGAAGAGAAAGGAAGAGGATGTGTCCCTGGTACTGCAAGGACTATCTTGAAAAACAATGACCAGCCCCCCAGTCCGCATGCAAAGAAATGAGGCCCCGCGTCCATCAAATTTCAACAATCAGAGATATGAGGGGCGCCGAAAATTCGAAAAGCCACCAGAGAGGGAGTTCACCCCATTGGGGGATTCATTGGAGCAAATACTGGCCCTGTTGGTAAGCCAGAAAAAGATCACAGAGCTAGCACGTCCGTCAGACCCGAAGAGCAAGAGATATGACCCTAGCAAGAGATGCGCTTACCACTCGGCTTCCCCGGGGCACGACACTCAAGAGTGCTGGTCACTAAAGCATAAAATCCAGAACATGATTGACAGTGGAGAGATCATGGTGGAACAACCGGAACCTCCAAATGTAAAGGCCAACCCTCTTCCCGAGCATAATGGGGGAGGCGTGAACGTAATAGAAACCAGTGGGGCGCAGGGCCCCTTGAAATTGAAATACATAAGGAGGATAGAAGAGGAGATCGCTATGACCAATGCCCAGGTGGGTGCGCAAAACGAGCCTATCAAGCTGGTTGGCGTGATTCGAGATACCAAAACGGAGCCTATCCGGTTGTCGGCCCCAAGACCCCTTGTTATAGCAGCCATGTCACAATTGCCAATTACCAGTCTGAAGGCTGTCCCGTGGAATTATGGGGGGAAGACCGAGGAGGAGGCCAGTTGTGCATCAGTCAGCTCTAAGGGAAATCCATTGTATCTACCAAGGCAGGTCCTTGAGAACACGAAAAAGGAGAACGGGAAAATATCGGAGGAAAAAGCATTGGAGTTTTGGGAGAAAATGAATTACGACAAGGCGAGTGTGGTTAAAACACTGGAGGTACAACCGCCCCTGACATCAATCTTGGATCTTGCATTGACATCAAATGATCATCATCAGGTATTGAGCAAAGTCCTGGAAGAGGCTCATGTCCCCAAATCAATTAGTACGGAAAGATTCGGCCACTTGGTGGGCCACCTGTTGGACAGCAATGTAATATCATTTACCGACGACGACATACCCGAAGAAGGGAGGGGGCACCGGAGGCCGTTACACATTGCGGTCATCTCCTCCGGATATGTGATGAATGGGGTCTTGATTGATGGTGGGTTAGCCCTGAATATTTGCCCATATAGTACCCTGGAGAAGATGAAAGTCAACCCTAAGCGCCTGCGGGCCAGCCAGGTGGTGGTAAGGGCGTTTGATGGATCTCGAAAGAACACGGTAGGGGAGATTGAGCTGCCGGTGGAGATCGAGCCTTATGCTTTTGACATCTCCTTCCAGGTGCTAGATATCTCGGCCAGTTACAACATGCTACTAGGGAGGCCCTGGATTCATATGGAAGGGGCAGTTCCCTCCACCCTGCATTAGCAAATAAAGTTTATCGTTGAGGGGCACTTGGTAACAATCGCCGCAGAATCTGACTGCCCCGTTCCCTCTGTAAAAGGCATGCCGGTGATCCATGTGGACGAGTCGGCCAAACCAATAAGCTATCAAGTGTTTGAAATCAGCACCCCTCAGTACAAGAAGTTGGGAGCTCCGAGTCTAAAGCCTAAAGTGTCTCCCGAGCTCACCTTCGTTGCCCGGGAAATGATGGCGATGAACTTCCAGTCGGGGCAAGGGCTGGGTAAGAACAGTCAAGGAATCACCGAGCCCATCCAGATACCAGCACAGTCAGGCAAGACAGGGTTAGGATATCACGGAGGGATGAGGCCAAGGAACTCATACAAGAAAATTCCCGTTCGGATAACCGGAGTCCCAATATCGAGAACCAATAATGAACACGCCCCGAGGGTAGTCAAGCCTGCATCTGAAGCAGAGGGTAAAGTGGAGGTTTCCCCAGCCAAGGGATGGGTCCAGCAGAGGGAATTCTTACAGGAGATAGTGGAACAGTTCGAGGAAAAGTGTCATCTCCCGGGACAGTCAGGCCCCAATGAAAAGGGAAAGGAGAGGATGTCGGAAGGCAAGCAGATCATGCCATTTATCAATTGGGCCGGGTTAGAAGTGCCCGAGGAGAGTGGAAAGGGAAGCCGAAGCCAAGTCGCCGCAATCATCGAAGAGGTGCCAGATACAGAGATCCCCTCCATCACTAGCAATAAAACCGAAGTGATCCCCAGGAATTGGACCGTGCAGCCAGTGGTATCCAGAAAAGGGTAAATGAAGAAATATCCAGGAATCCTGTCCAGTAGGGGGATCAAGGGGTTTTTTGTGATGGTGTTTTTGTTTTTTGTATCTACACGTCTATTTCATATTTTTGTCATGATTATTGGAAATGAAGTCATGTACTTAATGTTTATATATATGACAAATATTTTGTTTCATGTCAGGTGTACCGATTTGAGTCATTCTAGCCTAACAAACGATTTTCCAAATTTGAAAGACGATTATGATTTTGATATAGAACTGGATTTCGATTTGATGGGAATTGAGCAGGACGAAGCAGGTGATGACGACGCTCCGGACGAGATCAAAGAGTGGGTCGAGGATAAACCCAAACCCAACCTAGACCAAACCATCACCATCAACATAGGAACCCCTGAGAATCCCAAAGAGCTGAAGATTGGGGCAGACCTGACCCCCGACCAGAAAACAGAGGTAGCTGAACTTTTGAGCCAATATGAGGATGTGTTCGCTTGGTCACACGAAGACATGGTCGGTTTGTCCACGGACATTGTGGTACATCGATTGCCTATCAAAGAGGGTTTCATGCCAGTTAAGCAGAAGCTGAGAAAATTAAAACCAGAGTGGAGCTTAAAGGTGAAGGAAGAGATAGTCAAGCAATTCAAGGCTGGGATCATCATGGTGTCCACTTACCCAGAATGGCTTTCCAATATAGTTCCAGTGGCGAAGCCCGGAGGAAAGGTGAGAGTATGCGTCGACTATAGGGATCTGAACAAGGCCAGTCTCAAGGATAACTTCCCAGTGCCTTTCATACACATCGTGGTGGATAATACGGCTCAGTATGAAATGTATTCATTCGTCGATTGTTTTGCGGGATATCACCAGATAATGGTGGTGGAAGAGGTCCGAGAAAAAACTGCCTTCATCACCCCCTGGGGCACGTTTTATTATAGGCGACTTGCTTTCGGCCTCACAAATGCGGGAGCCACTTATCAGAGAGCCATGATGGCCCTATTCCACGACATGATGCACAAGGAGATAGAGGTTTACGTGGATGACATTATTGTGAAATCGAGGGCGGAATCTGACCATGTGACTCACCTTAAGAAGCTATTTGAGCGGCTCAGGAAGTATAATTTGAAGCTCAATCCAGCCAAGTGTGCCTTCGGGGTTCAGTCAGGTAAGCTCCTTGGATTCTTGGTGAGCAGTCGAGGCATCGAACTGGATCCGGGTAAGATCAGGGCCATTGTGGATATGCTAGCACCCCGTACAGAGAAAGAGATAAGGGGATTTTTGGGGAGGATAAACTTCATCAGTCGGTTCATATCCCATCTGACCACCACCTGCGAACCAATTTTCAAACTGTTAAGGAAAGATGCCTCCCGGAAGTGGAACAGTCAATGCCAAAAGGCCTTTCAGACTATTAAGAAGCAATTAACAGAAGCGTCGTGCTGGTACCTCCAAAGGACGGGATTCCCCTTTTCCTGTATATATTCGTAAATGATATGGCAATGGGTTGTATGCTGGGGCAGAAGAGTGAATCCGGTAAGGAGCATGTCATTTATTACCTCAGCAAGAGATTCAACAGTTGTGAACAGAATTACACGCCGATCGAGAGAACATGTTGCGCCTTGGCCTGGGCTGCTATGAGGTTACAGCATTACCTTCATGGACACACTACCTATTTAATCTCACGAGTCGACCCCTTGAAGTATATATTTGAAAGACCAATGCTGAATTGTCAATTGTCAAGGTGGCAGTTAATCCTCCAGCAATTCGACATCCTTTATGTTACCCAAAAAACCATGAAGGGGCAGGGAATTGCAGATCAATTATCAGAAATGCCGACAGGGGGGATGGAGCCTTTAGAGACTTTCCTACCGGGTGAAGACATACTGTGGGTCCAACAGGCGAGGTGTGATGACGAAGGGCAGTTTTGGAAAATGTATTTCGACGGTGCCATGAATGCTGAAGGGGCTGGAGCTGGAGCAGTTCTGGTCTCCGTTACGGGCGAGCAATACCCTGTTCTCACCAAATTAAAATTCAGTAACTCAAACAATACGGCTGAATACGAAGGATGTATATTGGGACTGAGATTCGCCCGCAATATGGGAGTGAAAAGATTAGCCGTGTTCGGAGATTCAGAATTGGTAATCAGACAGGCGACAGGGGTGTATGGCACCAAGGAGCTTCGGTTACTTCCAATCCGGTTGATGCAAGAATTTGAAGACATAGCTTTCCGACACATTCCCAGGGGGCGGAATGACTTTGCCGATGCATTGGTCACCCTGGCTTCGTTAATCCATGTACTCAAAAGCAAAGCCACTTCACAGATTGAAATAACAGTGCAAAATGCTCCCGCTTACGAAGAATATATATCGGAGTTATCAGAAGATTTGGTTTAGCCAAATCAGCCCTGGTATCATGACATACTGAAATACTTGAGGGATAGATCATTCCCCGACCAGGCGAACCGAACGGAAAGGCAGAGAATCCGGAAGATGGCGATGAAATTCTATTTAAGCGGAGATGCCCTGTATAAGAGGGATGTAGGCTTGGGACTATTGCGATGTGTGGACGAAACTCAAGCACATAAAATCATGGGCGAGGTGCACGGTGGAGTATGTGGGCCGCACATGAGTGGACCGATGTTGGCCAAGAAAATTCTGAGGACGGGGCATTTCTGGCTATCAATTAAGGGTGACTGTGACGATCATGTCAAGCGATGTTTTCAATGCCAAGCACACGGTAATGTGATGCATGCACCTCCTAATGAGCTACATTGTATGACTTCCCCTTGGCCTTTCTCCATGTGGGGTATGGATGTAATCGGACCCGTGGAGCCCAAGGCGAGCAACGGCCACCGGTTCATTTTCGTCATGATTGATTATTTCACTAAATGGGTGGAGGCAGCTTCTTTCCCCAAAGTAATGCAGGAAGTTATAGTCAGTTTCATCAGGAACAATGTCATTTGCCGATACGGACAACCTGAAATCTTGGTGTCCGACAATGCCAAGAACCTGAACAATGCCCTTATGAAGGAGTTATGTGCCCAATTCAAGATCAAGCATCTCAATTCTGTCATTTACCGGCCCAAAATGAATGGGGCCGTAGAAGCGGCGAAAAAAATATAAAGAGAATTATGGCGAGGATGTCTGCCAATCATCGGGGATGGCCAGAATTGTTGCCCCTCACACTGTTTGCATATCGGACATCAGTTCGTACGTCTACAGGGGCAACTCCTTACGCTTTGGTATATGGGATGGAGGCCATTTTGCCAGTTGAAATGGAGATGGCATCCCTCCGAATTTTGCTCGATGCTCGGATTGATGAGGAGGATTGGATACAAAGTCGGTATGACCAACTAGCCTTAATAGATGAAAGAAGGGTGGCGGCTATATTACATGGTCAGTTGTATCAGCAACGCATCTCTCGATCATACGACAAAAAGATACGATCCCGAAAGTTCAAAGAAAATGACCTAGTGCTAAAGAGGGTCATGCCATGTCAAGACGAAGCCAAAGGGAAATTCGCTCCAAATTGGGAAGGACCCTTTGTGATCAAGAAAGTCCTATCTGGAGGGGCCCTCATCCTACAAGAAATGGATGGCGAGGTATTCCCGCAGCCCCTGAATTCTGACTCTGTGAAACGGTTCTATGCTTAAAAATAAAAAAAATAAAAAAATTATTATTTCCTATCTCCTCTGTAACTCGAACTACGTTGGACCTGATCTCCTGACCTTGTGGGAGTACGTAGGCAGCCATCATGGCACGATCTGTTCTATATAAAATAATAAACCTTGTCCCTATACCAAGCCCACTTCCAGAAAACCCCGAAGCCCTACTTTGACAAATACATTCCAAATCTTCCCCAAACCTAGCCACATAATTAGCCCAAAGTCCAAGACTCACTCCGATGAAATCAGAAGGGCATGCGCCAACATCTGTGGAGTTCCAATCAGACTTGAGGAAGGAAATAAGGCAATATATCGAAATCATAATCGGCTGGATAAAATGAGGATCCAATGAAGGGCGACGATGCATCAAAAAGGGAAATGACTAAACCATAAATATTTCTCTATATATACAAAACATTTTGATTACAAGTCTGTCTTTTAAATAAAAGTGATGAAACTGACATAGTCCGTGCAGGGAATAAAATCATCTACAGGTCAGAAACCAGCTGGAGCAGGATAGACAGAATAGTCGAGGCATCATAAACCTCCGGCTCACCCGCAATCTGCTGGCCCATCATGTCAATCCGAGTCAAAAGAGCAGCAGCACTGGTAACAGTCGCAGAATGACCCTCCATGACAACTCTGACCTGCTCGATAACACTATCTCTGGCAGAGAGGGCGGCATCACAAGCTAGTACAGCAGCATCCCGCTCCGCGTGCGTGGTATCCCTCTCAATCTCGGTAGCACTCAAAGCGGACCGGAGCCGGGTACCCTCAATCGTTAATCTCTGGATCCGATCCGCCGAATCGAGGGAAGGGACATGTGCCGAAGCAGAAACCTCCTCAACATCAGATCTGGACGCTAATCCTAAAACCTCCGGAGGAATGATCGCATCTGAACTGGCCTCATCTGGGAAAAGTCCTCGAGAACCATCCAATACCCCAATATGGTCAAAGCCGGCAATATTAGAATCTCCTCGCAACCATAGCAGATAAGCGGGTGTCTGACCAGGATGACTATCCCCAAACTCGGCCGAGGCCCTGTGTGACCAAAGATCGTATACCCTCAGCAGCTCCCTCTCCGTCTGAGACGATATCAGAAATCGGTAGTCAGCTGCTCCCGCAAAGAGATGAAGATCCTGCATCTGGTCAAACTGCCCCATGACAGCTAAGGGATAGTAAGTCGTCACCCCCCTCAAGCCAAGGATAGGGAGGAAATCAAAAGGTGGCACATGAGTCAAGAAACTCTGGAAGGAGCAATAACCCGAATAGATCAGAAGATGGAAAGGCTCCTCAATGGCCGATAAGAACTCCCTCCAGGAGGCTGTATCCGTGCATCGCCGGGGACGGAAAGAGAACTGCATGGCCAAGCTGTGGCTAAAACAAAACCCATGTCGACGAAACTGCCCGATAGGTCTGAGGTGGCTCATGAACCATACATACAGCAAAATAGAGCTTCCCCTGAACATGCGACCAGAGAAGGAATGACAATACGAGGCCGATAGGTAAGTCTCGAAAAGTATCATGGGAAGGATAGTATGATCCTCCTGAAGGGCCTGAACCGCTACAATAACCCGCATGTCCAGGAGGTCATCCCCTGCAGGCATGTACAGAACTGATATGACACAAGCCATCAAAACATCCACTCTCAAAGCGCCCCAACGCTCCTCAGACACTGAAAAATCACTGGAGAATCGAGAAAAGCTATCCACCGAACCGAATCTGTCAATCAAGAAGGATAGAGGAACAAAATGGCTCGAGGAAATCACAGATAACAGGGCTGTCCTCCGCAGGCCCGTGAAAGTCAGGAACTGATGACGCATATGGCCTGAAGTAACCCGTGCACAGGGACCATCCACTGATAAACCGGTAAAGCGAGCATACTCCTCAAGGGTGGGAGTCAGATACTCCAGCCCAAATCTGAAAACATGTCTGTCCGGGATCCAACAACTGAGAATGCCATCAACAAAGCCCGGCGGCACCTGAAATGACAAAAGAGCCATGGAGTGTCCCAAAAGACCCTCTGCAATGATACGGCCAGCGGGTAGCAAACTATCCAGCCACAAGCGGAGCCTGCCAATAATCCCTGAGGGGGCGTAGGGGTCCACGCGAACCACGTCCAGGGATGACATCTATAAAAAGCAGTATCAAAAGACTATACAGGGGTCAATTTATCCTTTATCGACATATATAATAAATCATGCATCATGCAAGCTATAAAGGAATAAATGGATCATCATAAAGAAAAGATTATGCATAAAATAAAGATAATTCTGTACATAATACATGGGATGAGAAATAATAATGACAAATAAAACAAACAGGTTCAAATACAGGGGTCCTAGCCTATCTAAATCTAGCAGGCGCACTATAGGCCCTTAATAAAGGTGTCATCATCAAACTGGTTCGCATGACCCACGTCCCCTGGAATGGAGGCCTCAACGCCAAAGTTCAGATCGGGACAAGAATAAGGCGGAGCAGGGGCATCCGATGAGCCGGGAACTGCACCGAAGTCAGGTCTATACGGGTCTGCAGCATAAGCTTCCTCTGGATCCCGGCCCAAGCTCCGAACAAAAGATGACAGTTGGTCCACCCGCCGAGTCAAGGAAGCAATCTGGTCTAAGTGGGTGGGGACCCGAACACACTCCATCCAGTCTGTCATCATCACAGACCCGTGAACCAGGTCTCCAAGGAAGAAGGTGGCCCGAGTCTGAGGCCCAATGGTATGAGGTCTCCACCAGACGCTAAAACTCTCACTCGTCTGCGGGCCGTCAGACAGCATATATCCATCTTCCCCGGCCGTCACTGCCTTCGGGAGATGGGAATCCATGAGCCAAAATCTCCGGGAAGGAGGAGCGAAAGGGATACGGACCTCCCCGAAAACACATCTGATGGCGCGCTCCCCCAAATACAGCTCCCATCCACCATAAGTCAGGAAGGGAATACGACGAGTGGACAAGGCAAACTCCTGGTCCGCGGCATAACCACCGGCGAGGCCAGCCGCCAAATGATCCGCAGTGTAAGGAACCCATGTCACGTCCGCCGAAGAGATCATCTCTAACTGCAGTCGGCAGTGGGAGAAGCTATCTGACACCGGGGTCTCCGCCAAAGTGCTGTGATGCCATCGACGACCCCGGGGATAAGTCTCTGGACCGAGGGTAGTAATCGGCCGCAAGCAGGGTAGCCGCTCATAAGCCCAAAACTGATAAACAAGGAAAATGGGACGTAAGTACCAAGGACGACAAATGAATGAAACAAATAAAAAGCGGCTAAATGAATGGGACTTTCCAGCAGAAAGGGATAAAACCCCAGCCAGGCATCCGTCTGCCCCTCTGAACGAAGGCGAAGGCCGTGGAGGAAATAAGTGAAGGTGAAGGAACCCCAGTCATAGTCCCCGATCCGATCCACATCTCGAGTAGCGCCGACGATACCAAAATGGATGGTCGAGGAGTTGTTCCCTAGAAAACAGCTCCTCATGATAGTCAGGAATAGACGCCGGAGCAGGAAGTCACGAGCGGAGCAGTCCTCGGGAAATGGCACGGAAAGAGCCCCTCCAATGGCATCTACAGCCAAAGCTCCGGATCGGATGTTGCGGGCCTTAAAGACCTTATCCCGAGGAGTGAACCGCAACAAGGATCGAACGGTTACGGGGGTGATGTCCGGCTCCAGAGGAACACGGGGTCCAGAGAACTCCACCCCGGTAATATAACGCCAGTCTAGAGGGGTCAACAACAGCTCGCAGTCCAGTAGATGAAGCAACTGGGTCTGGTGGAACCAGCGCTCAGACAGAGCCCTCATATAGCCCCACGGACATCGACGAGGGGCAATAGTAAAGAAATGTCTGAACCCCCAAGAGTCTACCATTCCCCTGTAGTCAGGATGCAACGCGTGGTAGAGGGTGTAAATGCTGAACCAGTTACCCCGAGGCTGGGTAAACTCAGGAACTTGCGACAGCCGCCGAAACAGTCAGTCCTGATAATCTCACAAGGTTGAATGAATTTAAATAACGGATATACCTCGTTAGCCGCAAGGTAGGCTGAGGGGTGACGATCGAGATCAGGACCGAGCAGATCCGGTATCCTAGCACGGGCCCCGAGTAAGGTCCGACGCATGGGAGGAAGAGCCGCTGTGCCCGAGGGACCCGCCTCTGCCTCCGCTGGGGCGTCCTCATCCACATCAGGCTGAACGGGGCGAATAACAGACTCAGCCAGCCTACGGGAATGACGAGTCAGGACTGGAGCTGGAGCTGAAGTGGTCGCTCTACGACAACGGACACCCGACGCTCGGGGCACTGAGGAACCACTGGGAGCATCTGGATCCATAACTGGAACGATATCACAAAATAAGGTACACCTTTAGCTCGTTATCTTTCAAAAGCCTTATTGCATATTGCTAGAAATAATAGGGTGGCATAGCATGATGTGAAAATAGAAAATGCATAAATAAGCCCCTAGTGGTGCGCTAGATTTCCCGAAATTTTGACAGAGTTTCGTTTGTAAAATGGACATCCCATGCACAATCAGGCATGTTTAATCAAGTCAGACAACCAACAAACCCAGAATGCGAGTGAAAATAATGCCTCAAGAGCATAAAATGACTAAAACAATGGAATTTTCAAAATAATGAGGCATTTCTACGAAACCCGGTATTTATCTATGCTACGGGCAACACAAGTATCACATATAAGCATGCATTGATAAAATTAAAATATTCAAACAAGCAAATGAATAGTCAAATGAAAGCAAAAATCAAAGAAAAATGAGTTAAAACGTTACCCAAAGTGCGTAGACTGATTTAATCGGAGCAGAATTTCCCAAAAGTTCCCCAAAAGACGAAAAGGCTGGGTGGGGGACGAGGAAAACTGAGTACGAGAGCAAGGAAAAGTGAGAAAGTGACCAGATCGTGAGGGGTCGCGATCTGAAATAGGATCGATCCTAGCCGCAGATGCAGCTGCGGCTGGTCTCGGTGCCCTTTTGGCCTCCCTACTCGGCACCCCAGGCCAACATATAACTTGTCCCATGTTAAAATACAAATTTTTAGAACCAGATGACCAATTCAAAAATGACCCGTCAGATACGATACCTGACCAATTCAAAACCGACCCGTCAGATACGATACCTGACCAATTCAGAAATGACCCGTCAGATATGATACCTGACCAATTCAAAACCGACGCGTCAGATACGATACCTGACCAATTAAAAACGGACCCATCAGATACGATACCTGACCAATTAAAAACCGACCCGTCAGATACGATACCTGACCAATTCAAAACCGACCCGTCAGATACGATACCTGACCAATTCAAAACCGACCCGTCAGATACGATACCTGACCAATTCAAAAACGACCCGTCAGATACGATACCTGACCAATTCAAAACCGACCCGTCAGATACGATTCCTGAGCAATTCAAAAACGACCCGTCAGATACGATACCTGACCAATTCAAAACCGACCCGTCAGATACGATACCTGACCAATTCAAAAATAACCCGTCAGATACGATACCTGACCAATTCAAAACCGACCCGTCAGATACGATACCTGACCAATTCAAAACCGACCCGTCAGATACGATACCTGACCAATTCAAAAACGACCCGTCAGATACGATACCTGACCAATTCAAAAACGACCCGTCGGATACGATACCTGACCAATTCGAAAAAAAGACCCGTCAAATACGATACCTGACCAATTCAAAAACGACCCGTCAGATACGATACCTGACTAATTCAAAACTGACCCGTCAGATACGATACCTGACCAATTCAAAAACGACCCGTCAGATACGATACCTGACCAATTCAAAACCGACCCGTCAGATACGATACCTGACCAATTCAAGACCGACCCGTCAGATACGATACCTGACCAATTCAAAAACGACCCGTCAGATACGATACCTGACCAATTCAAAACCGACCCGTCAGATACGATACCTGACCAATTCAAAAACGACCCGTCAGATACGATACCTACCAATTCAAAAACGACCCGTCAGATACGATACCTGACCAATTCAAAAACGACCCTTCGGATACGATACCTGACCAATTTGAAAAAACGACCCGTCAGATACGATACCTGACCAATTCAAAACAGACCCGTCAAATACGATACCTGACCAATTCAAAACCGACCCGTCATACGATACCTGACCAATTTAAAACTGACCCGTCAGATACGATACCTGACCAATTTCAAAACAACCAGTCAGATACGATACCTGGCCTTTCAAAAAAAAAAATAATAACCCGCCGGAGATGAGACTCGGGCAGTGTTCATTCGTAACTTTGAAAAATGACCTCTACATGAACATATTAAATATGACATCGCATCATCTTAACGCACGTGCGACATCGCTAAGTGTATATTTGGCATTTTCATGCATCGGGTGCCTACTTCTTTATCATGTCCATTTCATATTTCATTCCATAAACATGATAAAGAGGGGCAGCTGTAGACACCCAAATTTTGCACTTGTGTACTAACCCTGACATGAGGGCAAGATCGTCACTTGACCCGACATGCGAAAAGGAAGGTGGACCCCAACACGAAGCCACCCCAACAACTTACGGCCAAAGCCGCCACAACGAACAACGAGCATCAGGTTACTTGCGGCAAGACGAACAGTTGATCCAGAAGAACCTGATTTGATCATAACTAATAGCCACTACGCTTACGATGTTCGGGGGTCTCGCTCCTCGGTGAGCGAGCGGCTGACCAGCTCGCCGGTGAGCTGGCGGGGGTGGAAGGGGGCAGCGCCCCCTGAAAGCCAAGCACGAAGAGCAATTTATACATTAGGTAACAGCCTTCCAAAATAATACCGCAGAAATTGGCGAATTAAGACCGCACGGCACGAAAATCGAGAAAAGCAAGCCAGACAGCCGCGGATGCACCTGTGGCCACCGACAAATGGGACAGTGCGCGGCTCGAGGACGGCACACGGCAGCCGAGGATTCGGCGCGGACGGCTGGCAAGCCCAGCCGCAGATGCACCTGCGGCCAGCCACAGTTGCACCTGCGGCTGCCTGCGGAAGGTTATAGATTGCCATTTCCACCCGAGAGTTAGAAAAGAGAAGGAAAAAATAGATTTTAGAGAGAGAGAGAGAGCGCGGGAGGAGAGAGAAGTGCTCGGTTCTTGGCTAGATTTGTGTCAAATATTCATCTTCTCTTGATAATTAGTTGAGTGTTCTTGTATTGTTGTCCGATTCGTGAAATAAGAAGCTTCAATCGTCTTTTTGCAAGGTGAAAAGGGTGTGTTCTTGGGTCTCTTTTTGTTGTTTGTATTGTTAGCATATTGTTGTGATTGGGTTATTTAATGTAGTTATTGTTGTGATAATGACGACGATCCGTGGATTAGGTGTTGTTAGTGAGGGTTCCATAGGAACGTAACTCCTCCTAACGTCCCGATGACATCCGTACGGTGATATATCGTTCGTTGTGGTAATGAGTAGTTTGTAGTGATTGAGTTGTGATATTTGAGCTATGTAGTATGATAGCAATGTTTATCTTGTTAGATTTGGTTTAGTATTGGTTGAGCTGTGATTGGATGATTGCGAGCCTAGGGAGGAGATCCTAGTGATCAAATCCCGATGATGGACGTTTTGGTATATGTAATCGTGGCATAGGGTCCATGGCAGTGTATTTGTAATATCAGGCCTTAACGCGATATCAATCGTGATCGGGTTAAGGCCCCGTAATAATAATAAAGTATGTGACTGCGGGTGTTTGGGGTTGTCTAGATGGCTCACATGCCCATGGATACCCCCGACACGTTTTGAATGTTTGTTTGGATTTACAACGCAAAAAACGGTTTCCCAAAATAAGGCAAATAACAAAGATTTTCTAAAAAGAATCAAATTAGGATACACGAGGTTTAAAAAGTAAAGAGTTTCGGCGAAATTTTGATCCTTGTTTGACGAAAATGCTACGGTTGGTTTCAAAATGTCATAAAAGGTGTTTTCGTGAAAAATAAATAAACGTTTTCATTAAACTTTGTGCACAGGGTTAAAGAGTTCTAGAAGTTGCCTTTATTTTATTTATATTAACTGTTAGAAGGCAATGTATAGTCTTGATACCTATTTGACAAAAGTTTAAAAACTCTGTTTTCTATAAACGACATCTAATAAAACCCTCATCGCTTTAAAAAGTAAAACCAATCTTTATTATGAAACAAAGCCTTGTCATTTGGGTCAAAAGACGTATAAAACGCTTTCCAGATAAACACATTTGCCATGTAAAATAAAAGCAAACTTTTTATGCAAAACTCACCACAAACCTCCATTTAGGCACACATACACACACACACACACACACACACACACGCAACTCACAAATTTTTAGGATTTTAAAAGGATAGGAAAACATCGAGATTGCGATAACCGTGTTTCACAGAAGTCGGGGGGTGCCTAACACCCTTCCCTCGCTTAAGCAAGCCCCCGAACTCTATGAATCTCGGTTTGCGGACCATTTAAATCGGAGTCACATATGAGCCAGCAAATTACGAAAACAAAATTTGGATGAGTTGGTACATCCATTTCAAAATATACCAACTGGCGACTCTGGTCAATTGGCTCATTACAAAATCGATCTTTCAAACCCCGTCGACACATAAGCCGACCCTTTCCCAAAAAGTCACATCTTAAAATCCAAAGGCTAAAATTGGAAAGGGCATTTTAATTATTAAAAAACAAAACGACGAAAATCCCGGCGTCGACATACATACCATTATACATAGTGTTAATTGTTAGACCAACTTTATTAATGTTAGGTCCTTCCAATCAAGTTAATTAAAGCTAGACGCTAATTGTAGCTGAGCATACAGGCAAGTTCCTTATCTCTAAACTTATTTCGTTGAACAAGTTATTTATTTAAGGTTGAATATTCCAAGCATGTTTTAAGTGGTTTAATTACTTTATAAGTATTCTACATCAATATTATTGTTATTCACACTTGGTGCACTTGAGCTTGTACAGTCTTTGACTTGTACCTTATTTAACGTTCTATTGTTTAGAGAACTGTTCAAAGTAGGTCTAAGCCATTGTTCGGCTAGACATTTATGTTAAAAATTTTAAAAGCTATCTAAATCTTTGAAGGTGCGGAATGTTGGACTATTATGAACACCCCTCTATTTTAGGGGAGTACCCTGTATCTAATATCAGGTACAAAACACAAAAATTAAATGTTATGCATACACATAGTGTAATGACCGAGAAAATTACGAACCCAATTTTTTTTTTATTTAATTATATCCATAAGAAAATATGAGGTGTGAAGTATGTGTGTATGTGTTAAGTTGTATGATGAGAGGTATTAAATTAGTTAATTAAATTAATTAACTAAAGAAGGAAAAATATTGCAAGAGAAACTTATGTGATGAAATCACAAAGCTTGAATGTTGGCCTTGTATAGCAATTAAGAAGTTTTATAATGAACAAGTTAATTACTTGTATGAATAATAAGAAAGAAGAAGCAAGTAAATTATTAAAGATAATCCCAATGTGGGAATAATTGTTTGTGTATGGTTAACTATATTATAAACCCAATTTGATGATAAGGGTTGGTGAATGAATTAATTTAATCAAGTCTAATGTACTTGTATTAATATGTATTAGGGTTTTATTAAAACAAACCCAAGAATTTGTATTTAATAGTGTTATTTAATTAAGGAGTCCAATGGACTTATAAATAGCAAATCTAATTGGATTATAATTTAAATCCAAATGAGTTGTTAAACTAGGTCAATTAAGTTTACCTAGTAACCCGTGTAATTAATTTAATTACTAGTCCATGTAATTTATTAAACAAGCTCAATGTTTATTTTAATTAAAAGATAGTTATGTAAATGCTAGCCCAATGTGTGATACAAATTGAGCCCAAACAATTTAATTGAATGAGCCCAATAGAAGTTAATTCTAAGCTCCAAAATGGTGCCCAATAAGCTTGTATAGGTAAATATATATACATATATTGGTGTATATATATATATATGAATACTTATATAATTATATAAGACTTAAAAAAAGTCAAATTAATCCCGAATTTTGGGGACCACATGGATGGAAAGCTAGCTTGTTGGTTGATTTTGAGTGTAAAATGGTTCAAGTAACCCCCAACCACCCTAGTCATTCATATGGTCAATCAAAAAGTCCATCAAGTGGTCATTCCATGCATAGTAAGCATGAATTAAGCTCCTAATTGACTAGCATTGGTTAATTAGTAGATGTTAAGCAAGTCTAGAGAGGTTCTATAAATAGCATGTTCCACCCATTTGCTATGTGTGTTAGTCATTTGGCAAAAACTCTAAGAGAGAATAGAGAGAACATTCTAGAGAAAATAGAGAGAACTCTTGAGAGTTGGTTTTTCACCAAGGAAATTGCTAGAGACTTATCAAGGAGAAGTCACCAACAAAGTCTCTAGCCAAGAAAAGAAGAGCATAAGGTTCAAAAGTGTTCTATTTTCTCTTTATTTCATTTTTGTTGGCTATATATGTTTTATATGGTCAAAATATATTTTTAACCTATCAAAAGTTGTTTTGATGGTCTAGAAGTCTTAAGCTATGATAAATTGGTAGATACATGGTTTGATATGCTTAAATCATGTTTTGGTATGTGTGAAAGGCATAAAATTGGAAGAAATGTTTATATAGAGATTTTCCGGTAAAACCCTAGGTAGCTATGAGCTATTTAATGTTGTAGTTTGAAATGTACAAGTGGGAAAATTAATTTCTATGGCTAGAAAGTTATATCTATGAGTTTTGAAGAAAAACCCAACTTGAATCTTTCAAAAATATTGAATAACAAAGAAGTTATAGTTTTTACCGCAAAAGATGTCGTTTTTAAACCCTAGATGGTTCGATCCGTAAATTTCGTGTAAAACGTTTTCAAAAAGATAATCGAACTATGGAATATTGTAAAACAAGAGGTTAGGAACAAAACAACACTAAGTTGGTGTTATTTGTATGTGTAGAGTTTATTTTATTCAAGTTTGAACCATTAAAACCAAGGATTTGTGAAGTTAGTTTTCACTTTGTCCTTGTGAGCGATTTTAAGCTTAGATCCGTTTAGAATTTAGACTTGTAATCAAAAGAGAAGTTGTAGATCATGAAATTCTAATGAATTTATACTCAAAAATCACTTCAAAATGTGTCCGTATGATAAAGTTATTATCAAATAACTAAGAGAGGTTCCGGCAGTCAAAGCTAACCCTTTTGGTTTCTGCCCATAGGCGTAATAACGTCCCAAATCAGCCTTGGAGCGGCGTCACGACGCCCAGGCTCGATAAAAATTATTTTATTATTTTATAATTATTTTTAAACCAATAAATATATTTTTAATGATAAATAATGGATTAATAATATTAGATAATGAATAAAATATTATTAAATAATTAATAATATTAGATAATGATTAAAATATTATTAAATGACTAATAATATTACTAAGATAATAAAATGTTATTAAATGGTTAATAATATTAGTAAGTTAATAAAATATTATTAAATGGTTAATAATATTAGTAAGTTAATAAAATATTATTAAATGATTAATAATATTAATAAAGGATTAAAATATTATTAAATGATTAATAATATTAGTATATGAATAAAATATTATTAAATAGTTAATAATATTAGATTATGAGTAAAATGTTATTAAATGGTTAATAATATTAATGAATGATTAAAATATTATTAAATGGTTAATAATATTAGTAAGTTAGTAGAATATTATTAAATGAATAATAATATTATTAAAGGATTAAAATATTATAAAATGGTTAATAATATTAGTATGAGAATAGAATATTATTAAATGGTTAATAATATTAATGAGAGAAGAAGATATTATTAAATGATATTATCTTGAGTGTAAAATATTATTAAATGGATAATGATATTTATAAGTTATTGAAGATATTATTTGACAAATAATATTATTTGAAGAGTAAGACATTATTAATAATGTTAACATATGATTGAAATATTATTAAATGAATAATAATATTAACTAAGGATAAGGATATTATTAAAGGATTAATAATATTATTGAGATGATAAAATATTATTAAATGGTTACTAATATTTATAAATGATTACGATATTATTTGATAATTAATATCATTGGGGATAGTGTAAAGCATTATTTAATTATTAATAATGTTAATAAGTGTTTGAGATAATAAAGAGATTAAGATGATTATTAGATGGTTAATAATATTGAGGAACTAGATGATTTATTATTGAGATAATAAATGGTTAAAATATTATTATACGATTAATAATATTATATGTGGTATTTATATATTATCAAAGGAGATAATATTATAAAGCAATGAAGTGATGGTTATGTAAGTTAAAATATTATCAAGGGATTGATAATGTTATTAAGAGTTTTAAGGTTATGATTAAGTGATAGATGATTTAAGACATATATGTTAAGATTATTAATGTTAAATAAACCTATATGTGTTATGCTAATTGGAGGATCAATGTTATTGAATATTAGGTCACCCAAATGAAGTATTTTTAGTTGAATAGCGGTAGTCAGCGGAACATGCAAGTTCTTCTTAACCCTAACTTGTATTTATTATTGCAAGTTTCCTTCAACTTTATTTACATTGAGCTATTCAAATTATTGTTGACCAAATTCTACACTCGTAGTTATTTGACAAAATTTAAAGTGGATTAATTATCTAAAATTATTCCACCTCATTATTGGTTATTGTATTCGCACATAGTGCTTTTGCAACTGTTATAGTTCATAAGTTCACGAACTGTTTAAGGATGTCTAAGCTAATTGTTTCGGCTAGACAATGCATGTTTAATTTCATTTAATTGAATATTATAAAAGCTTATCCAAACCATTGGCTGGTGCGGATTCTTACAGTAAGACTGAGAAAGAACAACCCTAGTTAAAGGGGATTTTTATTTGTCGGAAAACCGAATATGCGCCAGAAATCTAAATGTTATGCATATACGTAGGACATGAGAGGACTGATCCCCTCGAGTGTCCCATTATTTTTAACAAGGTGTCAGACATTGTATGTCTGTTCTACCTTAGTAGTAGTTCATGGTCCTTTGAGACCACTCAGCAGTAAAGAGTCAATTTATTCTTTTATTGAACATTGATTATTGTTATTTCACAATTGTTATTTATTGTTGAAACTTTCGAAGATAAATCTTTTTCATTCATGATATATCATTTCTTGTTTAGTTAAACTTGCTGGGCAAAGTAGTTGCTCACCCTTGCTATATTTAGAACTGTTTTCAGTTAAGCCAAGTGATCTAAGGAGTACCACGGCAAAGGAAAGATGAACGAGTAGACGTAATTAGTCGTACTTTATGTGTAAACCTTTTATATTATAAGGTAATGATGATGTATTAAGGTTAGTGAAACCTGGGATTGAAGGTACGTTTTGTAATGAAATTATGTATGTTTTTCGCGAGTTATTGAAGTTTTAGTTTAGGAATGTTTGTCAAGTGATGAATAGTGAGCACCAAACCCGAGGTTCAAGGGACCCGGATTTGGGGGCATCACACATAGTGTATGAGAGGCTGGTCTTCTCAAGTATGTATTTCTGGTAGTAACCATTGGGTCAACCTGCTATTGACTCCAGTGGAAGTTTATAGTTCATAGTCTATTTGATTATCTTGATTCTAAAAGCAAATCATTATTCTTGCTTATGTTATTCATATTGTTAAACTGTTTCAGTTATTCCTTCATTCATTGTATATTATCTCTCGTTGTTATTTAAACTTGTTGAGCAAACTAGTTTCTCACCCTTGCTATATCATGAACTCTATTGTAGCTAAACCCGAGTCATCTGGGAAGGACAAGGGTAAATGAGAGCTGAAGTGATAGACTTTAAGATGACCAAAAAACCCTTGTCAAATTAAGTAATGACCTATGTGTCCCAAGAGGTGAAATGACAAAAATGTCCTTCACTGATTATATGAAATGACTAAAGCGTCCTTGGGTTGAATTAGCCATAATTAAGTTTAGTTAACTCATATTAAGTTAACTCTCATATATTGCAAGTAAGAGCTTTTCCTATTCATTTTAACTTTGCTGGAATTATGTCATAAGAGAGAGAAAAACCATGGATGCCATGGAAGTTGAGAAGTAGAGCTTGAAATCTTGATGATCGGATGATTGGATGGTTATGAAGCAAGAAGAACAGATGAAGTTCTCTTCATGAGGAAGCTTTCTATATAAATAAGTTGGGTATACAAGAAGGTATGATTATGTTTGAGCCATGAAATTTGGTATTTATGTATTTAAATTTAATAATAGATAAAGCCATGCATGAATTTTGATATATATATATATATATATATATATATATATATATATATATATATATATATATATATATATATATATATGTTGGTTATGTAAGTTATGTGTCAAAAGTGTGTTTCATGTGAAACCTTAAGTGTTGAAGTTATAGAACAAAGGTGACACACTATTTATTTATATATTCAAAGCTAGAAAGCATGATTAATGAATGATCATATGTTATATGTGGCTAGAAGTGATGAAAACCTAGATGGAGAGATTGAACATGAAGAAATTATGTGAGATTTCATGTTAGTTAGCACACTAGATGCTTTGAAGGTTGAAAGGTATGATATGTGAAGAGAAATTACAATACTAGGCTATAGTTTTCATGTATACCAAATCATAATCTGTAAGTGCTTTAGAAGGTGCATGTAAAAGTTATACGGACTTACAAAGTTGTGAAATGTGTATGTGGTAGCCTATGTGGTTTATGGAGTTCAAGATATCAAAATTGAGTTTAAAGATGAAATTGAATTAAGTTGATAAAGTACCACAAATATGAGATTTTTGGCCATTTTGTGTAATTGGAAATCAAATGAGACCAAATAGCTAAGTTATATGTAAATACATGTATTTGAGTTGATTTGGGAGTCGTTTGGCGTTTATGGCGACGATTGAGAAGTTTAAATGTTTTAAAACGTTCGCCAACGTTTAAATTGAATTATTTGGAAAAATGAATTTAAATAAAAAGTTCTAAATGTTTTGAAGGCCCATGCAAGTCAAATATGTGTTATATGTGTTAAAGGATGTGTTAGAATCAAGTTTTACAAAAAGGGGCCAAGAATAGTATGGATTTTGGAAATGAAAAAGTTTGTGAAAGTTATTGAAAATAACACTAAAGGGTGATTTTTGGCAATTTTGAAGAACTAAAGGTGAAATGAAGTCAAACGACTTAGTTTTATGTTATTACACGTGTTTAGGTTGATTTAGTAATCAACGGACGAAAGTTTAAACGAAATGGTGATTCAAACGATCGAAATCGATCGTTTTGACTCAAAATGGATATTTACGGATAAATATCGCCTCGTGCAAATTTTTATGGTTTTAAAAGTTTGGACATGTCATATACGACCTATTTGAACTATGTCAAGTTTGGACATGTCATATACGACCTATTTGAACTATGTCAACTATGTCAAGTATCATTTACCTAAGGTTTATAACCTTTAGCTCTGATACCAACAGTAACGACCCCGAAATTCGACCAACCTTATTACCTTAATTTCATATTTATTAAACATTATTTCCTTAACGTCCAAATTTTAGTTCGTTAATAAATCTGTAATCACCTTATTTAACTCATTTATTGACATTAAAGTCATCGATTACCAAATTTTCGGTATAAATTTTTTCTTTTTTTGTCTCCTCTTTTCTCAATCATTGTATTAAAATATTTGGATGTTTAAAATCCTTATATCTCGATCCTAGTCCCTGGATCGCAACCTTAACTTTTTCTTTCTATTACTAGTGTCATAAAACTCAACATTCACAATTTAATATTGTTCATATCCATATTTATTTTCTTTGCTTCATAATTCATAATTAGACATATAATAGTGTCTTTCATAACTATCATCTTGAACAATCATGGTTCACAATTTAACTTTATTCGTCCTATCCGGATCCAACATATATGTACATACAAAATATTAATATAAACTTAGTAATTGTATCCATGTTGAATTATGTTAATAAAAAATATAATTATAACATTCACAACCTTCTGTGGTAATCCTTATCTACATAATCTGATATTCTTGAAATTCATTTCTTAACCTGCAAAAGTTTATATTATGCAAGTAATGAGCATAACGGCTCAGCAAGTTCAACAGTTTACACCTTTCATGCTTCACGTAGCACATAACATAACATGTTATGTGTGTGTCATACATCACTTGTTGTGCTTTTACTAAAGCAATATATCTAACATGTCTCATATTTAAATCAGATTAGTATTTACGTAAAGTAAACATTAATTAAATTCACATATGGTCACATTATTGCACCAAGTACACACCATGGTCATATTATCCACATATCACATAACACATAATTTTATACTCATTTGATCAAGAATTGACATATCATGATAGTTAAACATTTAACATCAACGTACTGAAGAACTTGCTTGGATTATGGAATTAAATAATAAACACCCTTTTTATAATGCTCCTCGTACAACCTATGATCATAAAATAATCAAATAATAATTATTTATCTCCTCATGATATTAATTTAATTAATTAATATCATCAATAATGTAATTAACCCTACCCGACGATTTATTTTAGGGTACCGGGTCAATTATTAAACAATATGATTAATTATATTAACCTCACTCCTTAATATATTAATTTAAGTTAATATCAAACACATTCAATACGGACAATCCGGCTCAACGAATAAAATTTAGCATATTTGGTTGTCCGGATTTTCATTTAAACATTTTCTAAAATTTAATTTTATTAGATTAATATTTAAAATATTTAAATATTAATCCCCAATATTTAATATTTTTACAAAAATATTAAATTTAATGCCCAAATATCATTTCTATAATTTTAGAAATTTTTTATAATTTTTAAACAATTTTTAAACATTTATTTCAATTAAAAATAATTTCTAAGGGCAATTTCGTAATTTCCGCGCTTTCAGGACACATTCGGTATTTCCAGAAAAGCTCAGGGGCACGGTCGTAATTTTCGTGGCCCAGGGACACGCTGGTCATTACCTTAAAAGGCCAGGGGTATGTTGGTAATTTCCAGCGTTGTCGGCCGCCGCGCATTGCGCGCGGCATCCCCCCTACACCAGCCAAACGACGTCGTTTGGCATGGCGTTACCAAATCTCAGTCGCGACTTCCCTTCCGCCCCCCCCCCCCCCCCCCAAACGACACCGTTTCATTCCTGCGACCGAAAAAAAATTAGCCGCCGCGCCATGCGCGGACGACTATAATTTTTTTCTTCCTTCTTCTTTCTGCAGCTTAACAGTAGCGACGCAATATTTTTTTTTACACCATTTTTGTTCACAATTTCACCACATAATACATCTAAAAATCACATAATTCATAAATATACACCCAAAAATTATTTAGAATAATTATTCTAACTATTTACTAATTTTCCATAAAATTCTTTTACCACCAAAAATATCAAAATAAATCAAGTAATTTAGTTTATACCTTCCCCAAAAGCATGAAAAACCTTCCTTAAAGCTTGTTATTTCCTCTCCTTGGTGGCTATTGTGGTCTTGGGTGGCATGGTGGTGTCGGTTATGGTGGAAAAGAAAGAGAGAAAGTGTTTGTTTTGTTTTTGTGGTTTTTATTTTCTCTTGTTTGCTTTTTATTATTGTTCTTTTTCTCCTTCTATATAGCTTGCATGTATGACTTAGTTTTGAAATCCACACACCCACATCCACCGACTTAACCAAATTCGGATAGCCACAAAAATTTTCATGCATAATTAATTAATTTAGTATATTACATAGTTATTTCGTGTAATAAATATTTTATATAGTGTATATAAAATATTTATTTTAATTCACTAAAAATCATAAATTGATTTATAAATAATATTTATACCCTTTTTAGGTACTTTACATGATAAATTTTGTACACGCATAATGACATGCATGAATTATATGAGGTAATTTATACCTCCAAAATTCATAAAATAATTCATATAATATATAAAAATTATTTTTCATACTTTTTCCACTCCGTTACATGAACAACATGTTACATCAACATGTTTACGTTTCTGAAATATTATCCTTCATAAAAATCATAAAAATTCCATTATACATAAACATAATTTTTAATAAATTAAAACATTTCTTTTTGTCATTTATTTTTCATTTCTTTACTATTTACATTAACTTTCCTTATATAAATTATATAATTTATATAATTACTTTTATTATTAATTAATTTCTAAACTTTCTCCATAATTATTGATTAATTATATAACCAATAATTATACCTTTATTTACTTTCTCATTAATTTCATCCTCTTATATATAATCATTTTTATATAATTTATATAATTATTTCTCCATTAATATTTTACTTTAATTTTCTTATATAAATTATATACTTTGTTAGTATATAATTTATAAAATCACTTCCTCCTCTTAACAATTTCTAAACCTTCACCATAATTATTGATTAATTATATAATCAATATTTTTAATTTTACTAACTTATTCATTAACTTTTCATAAATTTGGATTAATTTAATTATTAATCCATTTATTTTCATAATTAATGGAATTTATAATTATCAATTAAACACACACATTTCTATATATATATATATATATATATATATATATATATATATATATATATATATATATATATATATATATATATATATCACACTATTTAAATAATAATTTATGCACCTTTATAATCATTTAATTGTACAATTTTATTGTACCATTACATGAAATTTCTTTTATTCTTAATAAATTATTTTTAAACAATTTATTTTCTTTTCAATTATTCTAAATCAACACAATTTATCACCACCTCTGAACAGATTTAATTTACCAATTAAATCCCTTCACATACTTTAAATCACATAAAATAATAAATAGTTTAAACAACTTTGATAATCTGTTAATTAAATTCCTATTTAACTTTATTAAGAAAATCCCGAAAATTCTGGTCGTCACAGCATATTATTGGTTAACAAATCATTTTAGATTAGTTATAATAAATAAAATTCATTTCTAGGACTACATGATACTGAACCATTGCAATAGCGCGTTGAGGATTCCGTCATTTTTCATCTCCATACCATGTCTTTAATGACATGTGATGATTTCATAAATATATTTTGATATTTTCAAATCAATTTGTCTAGCCGAAACAATTAACATGGACTATTCTTTGAACGTTTCTAAAATAACTAAAAATTATTTTGGATTTTATTATATCACCACAGGTAACGATAGGTTGGCTCCACATCCTAGGTTACTACAACTTGTTGATAAAATAAAGAAATTTTATTTGTCTTTTCAAAGGCACATAAGTGCGAATTTGGTACGATTTCAAGAATTTCAAAGTCTAGCATAGTTAGAAGATTTGCCATGTCCTAAAACCTCAAACCTCAAACCTCAAACCTCAAACTCTATTAGTCCTCGATTCTATTAATGTTCTCTAATCAAGAAAACTCTCAAATATCTATTCATGACCTTTCTCAATCTATACCCCTTATTGTTCATCAAACTTACCACACATTATGAGTTCAGGAACTTACCACAAAAATATGAGTTAAAGAACTTATCATAGCAATATGTAGTCCAAGAACAAATCATGGACTGTCCATATACTGAGGGGCTAAAAAATATACCATATTATTATGAGTCACGAACTTAGTATAAGTATGAGTTTTAAGAATGCGCACCTAAGCTTAACATTCTCTAACTGTCAGATATACACATAAGGAAAGAATCACATTCCCATCATATAACGAATAGCGCGATACAAGATTTCAACGATTATCATTATAGGAAGTTAAGTGATCGTCAAATCAAGAACAATCCCATGTCCATACAAAGAAATGTTTAACTCAACCACTAACATGAATCCTTAATTAAAAATCAACAACCTCTAACATTTCTTAGCTAAATATGAATTTTCTTAATCCATATTTTAACACATATAACTCATTACAAGTTCATCTTTCTTGATCATTTCATGACCTTATTAGTATTTTATTTTTGCTACTCAAAATCTTATTGTAAGATATCTTCTATCATTTCTTTGAATTAGGTACATCATGACCTTTTTAATTATTTATATATCTCCTCAAATCCACCTTTAGATAATCCTCTATATATGAATTTTTTAAATTCATCTTTTATTACGTAAACCCTACCTAAGTTTATTCCTTTACCATTTTACTTATCTTTTATTACGGTTATTGTAATATCCCAAATATTTCCAAAGTGATCTAACAAGATTTAAGCAAAGGTTATCAATTCAAAACCTAAGATTGATTGCTCAAGCATACCTTGAGCTATCTTAAAGAATATATACGACTCGAAACTACGATCGTATACAACTAAGAGGTTAAATTCTTTAACCTAAACTATGTGTTATGTGATTAGTAAAGCTTGAATTGAGCTTTTAAATGTGTTGTATGAAATATCTATGTGTAGGATTTTGTGTTCTGGTTCAAGTGGTTAACCTTAACACTTATTAAAAATCAGAAGTCAATTTAGGGCAAAAACCTAAATTGGAAAAAGAGTTAAAACCTAAACCCTAACCCTAGGGTCTAAACCCTAGAAAATAACCTAGGCCCTTGAACAAAATGTGAAGGTTAAATTGACATTCTGTTTCAAGATTCAACCTTCCCACGCTTTAAAAACACGTAATAGTCAGTAAAAGTTTTTCTCGAAAAACGTGTAAAAAGCACTATTCACGAAGAAACGTTTTTCATTCGTTTGATCGTTTCTTTCATCTGTAGGACTTCTTGTATTTCACGACATAGTGATAATATGAGGTTTAGATGCCAGGGAATCAATAAAATTTTCTTGGGAAAAAGACGAAAAAGACACGATTTACGAGAAAACGTTTGTCGTCTTTTTGAACGTTCTTTTCAACGTTTGGACTTTTTCTATTTCACGATATAGCATTTATACGGGGAATAGATACCAGGGAGCCACTTATATTTTTCCATAAATAAAACGTAAATCGCTCTTCAAACGAAAACGCTTTCCGTTTTTGATCAAACCGTTGATGGATACAGTGTTTGTATGCAACACCGGTGCGTAATAAGCAATAAAAGATTTTCTCGAAAAGTGTGTCGGGAATAAGACGAAATAGGGAAAAGACAAAAATAAATATTATTTTTGACTTTTTGGTCTTCTAACCATTTTCTGAGAAATGGTCGTCAAAAACACTATTCACCGAAAAACGTGCCAAGTCTTTTGAACTTTTCACTTTACAGAAAAGTGTTCATTCGGAACAAAACTCAGTAATATCAAAATTTTAAATCAGTAGAAGTTAACCAAATTAGTTGGAATCAGACTGTTATATAATTAACTGCTAATTCATCCGTATTGTTTTCATCAAACGGATCATGAGATAGGTTAACATTAAATTTGAATAATCAAATTTATCAGATTAATACCTAATTATATTATTCAATCATAATTAGTGTCTAGAATGAAAGAAATTTATCAATCGCGTCGCCCGGTAGGTGTATTTGAGAAAAATACACGGAAGGTTATCCGAGATTAATTCAAGGAAAACTTCGATGGTCAGACGAGACATCATATTAATACTGTATGAGGTATTTTATTAATAAAATACGTATAAGTAATTAAAACTTATATTACTAATGCGAAATATTTTAAATTAATCGCACGCGATTTATCCGATATACCGAAATCGGAAGAAATAATGACAAAACAGCTCGAGAAGCTTCTAGAAGCTTGGCTTGGAAAATATCTAGATATTATTCTAGTTTTATTAATTAAATAATGTGTGAAATGACTAAAATGCCCTTGGCTTTTAAACTAATGACCAAACTACCCCGACCCTTGGTTTTCCTATAAATAGAAGGCTTAAGTTCATTAGTTCTTTACCATTTTGAAAGCTAAAGAGCAAATATAGAGAGAGTTCTTGTGAGACAAGAATCGATTGCAAAGAAATAGTTAAAGCTTGCAATAATAAAAGGTACGATTCTTAATCGTTATTATGCTTAAAGTTTTATTTTATCGATGAGGCTCAAGAACATAAGTCGTAGCCATGTACGATTTTTCGTTCTCCGTGTTCCTTATGACTTGAGCAAGTCGTTGTTATGTCAAATTTCATTTCATAGTTTAAAGTTCAAGAACATACGTCGTATCCATGTACGGTTTATCCGTTCTCCGTGTTCTTCGTATGTTCTGGAGTATTATTATAAATTGTTATAATTAAGTAAACACGTCGTTATAATGACCAAATTTTGTCAATTATAAAGTGTTATAATCACATATGTAAGCAGTTATAATGCTCAAATTATTTCAAGTATGAAATCCAAAAGCTCAAGAACATAAGTCGTTACCATGTACGATTTTTCGTTCTTCGTGTTCTTCGTGTGTTCTTGAGCAAAAGTCATAATTTCTACATAAGTAGGTTTATGATTTGGTAATTTAGTGTTATGGGATGATGAAACATGATGGCCTTGCTAAATAATGCTTGTGGCATCAAGTTTTAGTAGTCGAAACGAAGAACGATGAAACTTTGTTCTTCGTGTTCTTCGTGTTCTTCGATTCGTTCTTCGTGTTCTTGAGAAAAAGTCATGAAATCTTATATAAGTAGGTTTATGATTTTGTTATTTTTATGTTATGAAGTGATACAAAGTGTTAGAACATGTTATCTTAGCAAATTAATGCTTGAGGTATCATGTTTTACCAATCAGATCAAAGAAAGTTAAGTCTAATATAGTCGCAGATTATTTTTGCAAATTTCCGAAAATTTAAAGTCTGAATATGCCTTAGTAACCTAAATGAAAGTTGTAGATCATGAAATTCTAAGCAATTTAGACTCAAGAATCACTCAAAAATGTTTCTGTATGACAAAGTTATGGCTGTCGCAATAAAATAGGTCAAAGCTGAATATTTTTTAAGGACCATTCGGATCCTAGCACTAAAAAATAAAATTTTGAGTTCGCCACTTAACAAAATGATTCCACCTATGGAAATAGTCTAGTTAAGTTATTCTAAGACTTATTCAAAAGGAAAATTTGATAAACTAACGTTCGGGGTCGCGTAACCCTTTTTGTAGGCGTTTAACGATTTCCCGGGAAAACCCTAACACGGTTTTAAGGCAAGTCTTCTAACTCTTGCTATGTGCTACTTGTGTAGTATTGTTAAAATGTTAAATGAGATGTGTAATGTCATGTTATTATGCAATAGATGATATGTGAAGTCTTTAACTGATGTTTACAAGCCTTCTAACTGTTATGTTTTATGTTTACAATTTACGAACATGATTTATACACTTTGTGTGTCAATGTGATATAAATTGTTGGAACGTGAGTTATATGTGATATTAAATGGAGAATTATGTTCAGTCAATGCATGTTAAAAGTTTATATGAAAGCATAAACTGCGTATGTGCTGTATGTTAGACTTGCTGAGCCGTCGTGCTCATCCTTGCGAATAAAACCTTATTTGCAGATTAAAGATGAACGTTAAGAAGATCATGAACTTAAAGATGCAGCATAGATTAGGTTTTCATGTAAATTGATTGTATTTGTATATGTCATAATGACTGTTGTAATACGAACAAACAAACATGTAACCGAATATTGAATGAATGATATAAATAATTATCATCAGAATGTTGTTATGTCTTTATTTTGATATAACCTAGAATTGTTCAAATTTAACATAGTATTGATAATGATCTATTTATCTGGATGAGGATCGGTAAATAACTTGTGAGTGCTGTACATCTGAGACAGAACTAAGCGATGTTGACTGGTCAAATCCATCGTTAAGGTTCCTCGGACCCAGGTATAACTCGTTATTACTATTCTGAATACCATATAAGTAGGATTATTGATATGAAGAGATATCTTTGTATATTGATACTTGTAGTACGAATGAGACCGTTACAAGTGGACGTATATAGAATATTTAAATCCTAAGGTTAAAATTAAACCGTTATATATATGGTTTTATCCATTTATACGGATGAAATACAAGTTGATACTTGTATACTTATGAGACTGAGATCAAGTTAAGATCCAGGGACAATGTTAAGAGAAATTGTTAATGTATAGTCTAAAATAAGACTAATTCAACCAATATGATTATGGGATCATTGGTTAAGTCGATAGATGTACGAAATTAACGCACAAGGTCTGCCGCATCGAAAGCGCGGGGATTTTGGGGGCGTTACAGTTGGTATCAGAGCAGTGGATTATAGTTTCGAGGTAACAAGTACCTTGGAGTATAATCTGATGGATTAAAAAGAAATGGACTTGTGAAGAGTCCGTAAATAATTAAAAGATATGCATAAATCTTATTAAATCTTAATACATAAAAATTATTATGTGAACAGAATATAATGAATAAAGATAAACTCTTTACGAGAATATCTGAAGTTAAATAAACTCATAAAGAGTTCTCAAAGCAAGCAATAAGATAAAATAATCTTATTGGTTTTTGTGTGAAACTATTTCATAAAAATGAAATGGTATGTTTGGTATGTTGTGTAATTATACCTAAGAAAAGAGATGAGTAAACTCATAAGGAATGTAAATGATGAAGGAATTAATTAAGAAAAGAAATTCCTAAGATAGTTAAAGAACGATTAGGGATTTCAATTGAAAACTCATATTAGTAAAACTGAGTAGAACGACTCTCTTGTATGGGAAAGAGTTTAATATGCTTTAGAGAACCGATCTAACTACACTATTGGTATGAATGATTCATGGTCAGTGTTCTCAAAGCGGGTTACACACTGAATGAAATCATTTGAGGATAGTGTTGATGAGACGGGGAACTGATTCATTAGTTCTTGGGTGGAGGAATAACTCAGTTTGCTATATTGATAAGTAAATTAAAATCTTATGTCAAACTCTTCTTTGTATATATTTTGAGAAGGTGGTTCTTTTCTCATATGTATATTGACTAGTTAGTAGTTGTTACGTCATAACTATAGTTTTAAAAATATTTGTATGTTAGTTACTGAGCGAACGAACCTTGTTATGGACTTGGGCTATGATATGTTAGTCGAACCGACTTGTGAGATGCGGCTACGATTTGTCTATTCAGTGCGATATTGATCAGTACCAATGTGCGCTGAGACATTTCAATTCCGTGTTGATGAGAAGGGGAACTAATATATTTGTTTGTACTTGGTTTAATACAACCAATCAGTTTACTATATTACTATATATTTGAAAAACTTGTGTTATGGTTAGAGAATAATGAAAAAGATAGAAGATTGAGGGTATTTCAAAAAAAAAATCTTCTAGCTATGCTAGATCTTCATGGTTATATTCGCACTTGTGTGCCTTTGAAAAGAGTGGTTCACTAGTTGAACTGGAAAATTTAGTTAGTTCTTCACTAGCTATGTTATTCATATGTCTATGCTAATTGTTTTGGCTAGATGGATTTAATGCGAAGAATAAAAATGATTTATTCATCAACACCCCATTTAACCTGGTGTGAAGATGATACATGATGAGTCATCAACGCACTTTGCAAGGTGCGGTATACAGTCATAAAATTGCTTTTCAAAAAGTTTGAATGGTTTAAATTTGAGTCAATGCCAATTGTTTCGGCTAGACACCTTTGGTTATGAAAAAAGAACGGACGTAGGAATTCGATAGACGCAATAAACCGCGTCTTATATGGTACGACAGGCTGATCACCTAAAGTACAACGTATGTGTGTTCTCGATCTTAATTGATTGTTACACAATGTATGGTGTTCTCAATCTTAATTGATTGCTACACAAAGTATGAAGTGTTCTCAATCTTAATTGATTGCTACACAAGATATGGTTTTCCAGTCCGGATGATGATTTAAAAATTATGGGTTATATAGTATTCATAGTTTTTGAATAAGGTAAAGGTCTTGATTGACTGCTGTATAAGTGAGAAGAATCCAAGATAAAGGAAGAATGAGACTGAATGTCGAGTATGAAAAGAGGTTTAAAACCTAGAGTTATGAAAGGAAATGTGTAGAGATAAGTGAACATTGTTTAGACCTAATCAAAGTATTGGAGGTTTAAATGTGAGTAAAAGATGAATTTAGAAAATTCATATTGAAGAGTAAATTGGAGATGATTATATTATAATTTCGAGGACGAAATTCTGATAAGAATGAGAGAATGTAATATCCTGAATATTTATAGCACTTATAAATATGATATTAAAGGACTAAAGTAATTGTAAAGTTAATTTCGAGGACGAAATTCCTGTAAGTTGGGTTGAATGTAATATCCCAAATATTTCCAAAGTGATCTAACAAGATTTAAGCAAAAGTTATCAATTCAAAACCTAAGATTGATTGCTCAAGCATACCTTGAGCTATCTTAAAGAATATATACGACTCGAAACTACGATCGTATACAACTAAGAGGTTAAATTCTTTAACCTAAACTATGTGTTATGTGATTAGTAAAGCTTGAATTGAGCTTTTAAATGTGTTGTATGAAATATCTATGTGTAGGATTTTGTGTTCTGGTTCAAGTGGTTAACCTTAACACTTATTAAAAATCAGAAGTCAATTTAGGGCAAAAACCTAAATTGGAAAAAGAGTTAAAACCTAAACCCTAACCCTAGGGTCTAAACCCTAGAAAATAACCTAGGCCCTTGAGCAAAATGTGAAGGTTAAATTGACATTCTGTTTCAAGATTCAACCTTCCCACGCTTTAAAAACACGTAATAGTCAGTAAAAGTTTTTCTCGAAAAACGTGTAAAAAGCACTATTCACGAAGAAACGTTTTTCATTCGTTTGATCGTTTCTTTCATCTGTAGGACTTCTTGTATTTCACGACATAGTGATAATATGAGGTTTAGATGCCAGGGAATCAATAAAATTTTCTTGGGAAAAAGACGAAAAAGACACGATTTACGAGAAAACGTTTGTCGTCTTTTTGAACGTTCTTTTCAACGTTTGGACTTTTTCTATTTCACGATATAGCATTTATACGGGGAATAGATACCAGGGAGCCACTTATATTTTTCCATAAATAAAACGTAAATCGCTCTTCAAACGAAAACGCTTTCCGTTTTTGATCAAACCGTTGATGGATACAGTGTTTGTATGCAACACCGGTGCGTAATAAGCAATAAAAGATTTTCTCGAAAAGTGTGTCGGGAATAAGACGAAATAGGGAAAAGACAAAAATAAATATTATTTTTGACTTTTTGGTCTTCTAACCATTTTCTGAGAAATGGTCGTCAAAAACACTATTCACCGAAAAACGTGCCAAGTCTTTTGGACTTTTCACTTTACAGAAAAGTGTTCATTCGGAACAAAACTCAGTAATATCAAAATTTTAAATCAGTAGAAGTTAACCAAATTAGTTGGAATCAGACTGTTATATAATTAACTGCTAATTCATCCGTATTGTTTTCATCAAACGGATCATGAGATAGGTTAACATTAAATTTGAATAATCAAATTTATCAGATTAATACCTAATTATATTATTCAATCATAATTAGTGTCTAGAATGAAAGAAATTTATCAATCGCGTCGCCCGGTAGGTGTATTTGAGAAAAATACACGGAAGGTTATCCGAGATTAATTCAAGGAAAACTTTGATGGTCAGACGAGACATCATATTAATACTGTATGAGGTATTTTATTAATAAAATACGTATAAGTAATTAAAACTTATATTACTAATGCGAAATATTTTAAATTAATCGCACGCGATTTATCCGATATACCGAAATCGGAAGAAATAATGACAAAACAGCTCGAGAAGCTTCTAGAAGCTTGGCTTGGAAAATATCTAGATATTATTCTAGTTTTATTAATTAAATAATGTGCGAAATGACTAAAATGCCCTTGGCTTTTAAACTAATGACCAAACTACCCCGACCCTTGGTTTTCCTATAAATAGAAGGCTTAAGTTCATTAGTTCTTTACCATTTTGAAAGCTAAAGAGCAAATATAGAGAGAGTTCTTGTGGGACAAGAATCGATTGCAAAGAAATAGTTAAAGCTTGCAATAATAAAAGGTACGATTCTTAATCGTTATTATGCTTAAAGTTTTATTTTATCGATGAGGCTCAAGAACATAAGTCGTAGCCATGTACGATTTTTCGTTCTCCGTGTTCCTTATGACTTGAGCAAGTCGTTGTTATGTCAAATTTCATTTCATAGTTTAAAGTTCAAGAACATACGTCGTATCCATGTACGGTTTATCCGTTCTCCGTGTTCTTCGTATGTTCTGGAGTATTATTATAAATTGTTATAATTAAGTAAACACGTCGTTATAATGACCAAATTTTGTCAATTATAAAGTGTTATAATCACATATGTAAGCAGTTATAATGTTCAAATTATTTCAAGTATGAAATCCAAAAGCTCAAGAACATAAGTCGTTACCATGTACGATTTTTCGTTCTTCGTGTTCTTCGTGTGTTCTTGAGCAAAAGTCATAATTTCTACATAAGTAGGTTTATGATTTGGTAATTTAGTGTTATGGGATGATGAAACATGATGGCCTTGCTAAATAATGCTTGTGGCATCAAGTTTTAGTAGTCGAAACGAAGAACGATGAAACTTTGTTCTTCGTGTTCTTCGTGTTCTTCGATTCGTTCTTCGTGTTCTTGAGAAAAAGTCATGAAATCTTATATAAGTAGGTTTATGATTTTGTTATTTTTATGTTATGAAGTGATACAAAGTGTTAGAACATGTTATCTTAGCAAATTAATGCTTGAGGTATCATGTTTTACCAATCAGATCAAAGAAAGTTAAGTCTAATATAGTCGCAGATTATTTTTGCAAATTTCCGAAAATTTAAAGTCTGAATATGCCTTAGTAACCTAAATGAAAGTTGTACCTCATGAAATTCTAAGCAATTTAGACTCAAGAATCACTCAAAAATGTTTCTGTATGACAAAGTTATGGCTGTCGCAATAAAATAGGTCAAAGCTGAATATTTTTTAAGGACCATTCGGATCCTAGCACTAAAAAATAAAATTTTGAGTTCGCCACTTAACGAAATGATTCCACCTATGGAAATAGTCTAGTTAAGTTATTCTAAGACTTATTCAAAAGGAAAATTTGATAAACTAACGTTCGGGGTCGCGTAACCCTTTTTGTAGGCGTTTAACGATTTCCCGGGAAAACCCTAACACGGTTTTAAGGCAAGTCTTCTAACTCTTGCTATGTGCTACTTGTGTAGTATTGTTAAAATGTTAAATGAGATGTGTAATGTCATGTTATTATGCAATAGATGATATGTGAAGTCTTTAACTGATGTTTACAAGCCTTCTAACTGTTATGTTTTATGTTTACAATTTACGAACATGATTTATACACTTTGTGTGTCAATGTGATATAAATTGTTGGAACGTGAGTTATATGTGATATTAAATGGAGAATTATGTTCAGTCAATGCATGTTAAAAGTTTATATGAAAGCATAAACTGCGTATGTGCTGTATGTTAGACTTGCTGAGCCGTCGTGCTCATCCTTGCGAATAAAACCTTATTTGCAGATTAAAGATGAACGTTAAGAAGATCATGAACTTAAAGATGCAGCATAGATTAGGTTTTCATGTAAATTGATTGTATTTGTATATGTCATAATGACTGTTGTAATACGAACAAACAAACATGTAACCGAATATTGAATGAATGATATAAATAATTATCATCAGAATGTTGTTATGTCTTTATTTTGATATAACCTAGAATTGTTAAAATTTAACATAGTATTGATAATGATCTATTTATCTGGATGAGGATCGGTAAATAACTTGTGAGTGCTGTACATCTGAGACAGAACTAAGCGATGTTGACTGGTCAAATCCATCGTTAAGGTTCCTCGGACCCAGGTATAACTCGTTATTACTATTCTGAATACCATATAAGTAGGATTATTGATATGAAGAGATATCTTTGTATATTGATACTTGTAGTACGAATGAGACCGTTACAAGTGGACGTATATAGAATATTTAAATCCTAAGGTTAAAATTAAACCGTTATATATATGGTTTTATCCATTTATACGGATGAAATACAAGTTGATACTTGTATACTTATGAGACTGAGATCAAGTTAAGATCCAGGGACAATGTTAAGAGAAATTGTTAATGTATAGTCTAAAATAAGACTAATTCAACCAATATGATTATGGGATCATTGGTTAAGTCGATAGATGTACGAAATTAACGCACAAGGTCCGCCGCATCGAAAGCGCGGGGATTTTGGGGGCGTTACAGTTATAGCCTAAGGTACTTTTACCTAAGGTTTTAAACCTATCAACTCTGATACCAATTGTAATGCTCCAAGAATCCATGTATTAGATATGGACGACCCCGCACATTAATATATAACCTTCTTAAGAAATCCACAACATAATATAATAATATACTACTAAAAACTCAGGAAATTTAAACTTTTACAATTACATCTTTATTCCTTTTTATCCTTTAACTCAGAATCACAATCTTTATATTTCTTCTTAAATCACAAGATCATAGACATTATAATATCCTCAATTACAAGGTTATGAGTAACTAACGACTCATCGTTCAACACTTAATTGTTTTTATACAATTCTTCTATACTGGACAATCAAGACTTGTTTGCTACAAACACCTACCAAAATTAAATATCATTATATCATTGTTAGGATTTCTGACCTTTACCACTTATAACACTGTTTACCCCAAAAGGGGACTTATAAAAATATAAATTACTTCTGACATATTTAGTATGCTTTACTCGTTCCTTGCTCCTTACCGAAAATCTTAGTTATCTCGTACCTAATTGAAATGTAGGTTTTAAAGCAAGAGTGAGCACAACGGCTCAACAAGTCTAACATTTATCACATAACACTTAGTTCATGCATCATGCATGCTTAGCACTAAATTCATGTATGACATTTTATACATGCTTCTCAGTTATTCCGCATTTAAATCATGTTTCATAGTTTGTACATACTTCTCATGTAATCGTACTTCATGCTTTTCACGTATTTCACAAAAATCATATTCATTGATTTCACATAACACATATAACACCCATATAGCTTCATATAATAATTTAATATCACATTGTAACATAACAATACACATAACAACAAGTTCTCAAGAATATCACGTAATACCGAAAAACTTGCCTGATTTGCTTATCCGGCTTATACTAATTTTGCATCTTTTGTTCAACCTATAATTATGTATGAGATTAACATGATTATTAGTTACAACGACTTTTACTTGGTCTCAATTTAAGACCCTAACTTTAATTTATTAACTCTTAAGATGATCGACAAACGAACCCTTCATACTTTGGATATGTCGGGTATGTTTAACCAACTTAGGCCAACACTTTGCGTTCTTCATACCACCTTCATTTACAAAATTATTCTACTAATTAGACACTAATGAATCTTAGATATTGGTTTACTATACAAACATATTCATTTTATACTTCTATTAACTTAGATTTTCAAAAAAAATCCGACCTAGACCGATGTGACCCAGATCAACCCGGACAACAAAAATATGTTCCGGAAAGATTGCTCAGGCACTTAGGTGCCCAGTCAGCGCCCTAGTCGGTGCTAGGTTCATTGTCTAGAATTTCCAACTTTGAGTGCACAACCCTCGCACAGAAAAATGCTCAAAGCTTCTTTGTTTCTTAACCTTTTTGAGTGATTTAAGCGTTCATGTGTTCGTAACTTCTTTCTCCACGTATTCTCTTCATATCACACATCCAAATTCTAATCGAAACTAGACTCAAAATGGCTCAAGAGGATAGACTGAAAACTAGTTTAATAAATCATTGATTCGATTAGTTCAAACTTGATGCTACAAGTATTATTTTGCTAGACAATCATGTTTTATGACTCTATAATATTGTAATATATAACATATATCATATATATCCCCACTAGTTCAACACTTGAACAACATAGCTAGAAAATACTTTATTATTAGGTTTTTACCAAAAATAACATAGTTTACATCAAAATCACCATGAGCTCATCTAGGTTCCATTTTTGTTCATATCAAAATAGTTCATTTAAAGAACTCATAGATCTATAAAATAAATATATGAATCTTTAAAAACACTCAACCAACAGTAGGTTTTCTTTTGAAAATCATAACCAAACTAGCTAGGGTTTTAAAAGAAACATGACCTTAATATTATAACACAACTATTATGCTATATATCACACATAGCTACAAAACACGCTTAGATCTCCATCCTTATTCACTGGAACCATCATGTTCCATCATTCACAACAATAATTTCCTATACAACTTACTCTAAACACTCAAAGCACAAAACTAAAGATTAATACAAGAGTTTTAAGTTTATAATACTTTTCAACATTTAAAGTTCCTTTTTCTTGCTAGAGCTTGGCTAGGAATGGATAGACAACCTTCTTGCTTCCTCTTCTTGCACCCGAAATGGTTAACACTTGGGTGATTCTGTCTTATTTTGCTCTCAAGCTCATAAGCTCTCTATACTTGAGCTCTTTCTTCTTTCTACAACTCTCTCTCTCTCTCTCTACAACTTGGTGTATCTAGTAAATGAGTCAAACTCCTCCAAGTCTCTTGCCTTATTCTATTTATAGATGTCTAAGAGTCTTACATTAACTCCCTAAATCTCACAACATTAGTGAATTAAGATCTTAATCCATGCTTACTATGCCAAGGATTGACAACTTGATGGACTAGGTGATTGACTAGCTAGATGGAAATAATGAATGACCAAATTAAATTTCTTACAAGCAACCTTGATATATAGTAAAAGAAAAACAACATAAATGTTATATTTCACTCGACCGTTTAACTCATGTAGAGTTAACTCTCTTCTCTCCTCATGACATAGGGTTAAAGTATTACACTTAACCTTGATCACTCAAATACCCATTGATTAAATCTCATCTTATTTATATATTTACATATCTATACTTTTCCCAATAATTGACCACATTGTGGTTAACTCTCTATATTCAAATGACGTAGATTAGTCCACACATGAATCATGGTCCAGACTCATCATATTAATAGATATACTTATTTTATCATTTTTCACCAATTAACACAAGGTTAATTCTCTACTAACACCTAATCCAATGTGAATCTACTACTCCACCTTAGTTAACCATCATCATTTATATATACATATAATGTATATATGTCTACCAAAAATAATATCATCTCATATAATCTTAGATCCACAATTTAAGGAGAATTGACCAATTGATTGACTTGGGTTGGTGGAAACTTATGAAGCAACACTTGGAGTAATTTAGAAGTAACCAAAATACTACAAGTTTTCCCCATATGGGCCCTAGATACCCGATCCCCACTACATCTTTTCCTTTTATTTTTTATTTTCTTTTTACTAACATACTTACATGATATATATATATATATATATATATATATATATATAGACACACACATGCATATACACCAACATCTTCATATATCAATATATATATATATATATATACAATATTCAATATTTGTAATTTCTCCCAACACTTAACTCATGAATGGTTAATGATTCACTCATAATAAAATCTTGGATTTTAATACTAACCCGACTTTGGTTAATTCTCATATATCACCAACACTTTGACCTAATATTTGACCATCAATTGGACTAAAGGATTGGACCATTAAATTCAACCTACATTGGGCTCCCTATTAAATTCTATTGGACCCTTAACACTTACTTACAACAATTGCAAGAGTCAAAGATTTGTGCTTGTTATTTAAATCATTGAACTCACTTATTTGGGTTCACTACATTAATTGATTGGGCAATCCTACAATTCTTGCAAGTAACCCACACATTTAATTTAATTTGGCTTTTAAGTAAATTCCATTAACATCACCTGATATTAGGTTGACAATTTAATTAATTCAACACTTTAGACTTATAATTAATCCCTACTCTTGGGTAGTTGGTTGGACTTATTGAAATATCAACACAAGACCTACCTTATAACCTCCCCATTTATTATATTAGGTTATCTTAAATCCATCTTCGGACTCTATACCTCAACTTGATAATTAAGCTAATAACTTAATTAATTAATTTTTTATTATTGTCATCCTAGGAAATCATTCTAGCTTTTCAATTTACTATCATAACTTTAACTCATGACTCATATAATTAACTTAATTAATTATATTTTATGACTTTCCTTCTTTCTCCATATTTAAACTAATTAATTTATTAGTTTTGTTGAGTATTAATTTACTCATATTCTTATTTGGCCAAAAATACACAACTCTAAGTATATGTATATCTATATACCCACAATCACTTCTTAATTGAATTTTATTTTCTTAATAAACCTTACACATACATCATTATATGATTTCTCACATAAACTCTTTCATTGAACAATCTTATCAAATTTTAAAGATTTTATATTTGCTTACTTTTATTATACATCTAAGTATACATATTAGTCATTTCTAGGGTTTGAATTTTCATAACCCACAATTACACACATTTAATTCATAACGGATAACTTAGGTTAAATGTTTACTCATTTTCTAAACATTTCACTTCTCCAAATTTAGGTTTTAAAACTTAACCTTTAATTAATCATTTAAGATCTTATTTATAAGTCTCATAAATATCTGGGGTATTACAAGATCTCCACTGATTATCATTATAGGAAGCTAAGTGGTCGTTAAACCAAGCACAAATCCCCTGCCTATACAAAGGAATGTACAACTCAACCACTAACATGAGTCCTTAATAAAAATCCCACAAAACTTTAACCTTTCCTTAGCCTGATATGAATTTTCTTTGTTCACATCTTACTATTCATAATTCTTTAAGAGTTCATTTTCCTAGATCACTTATTGATCCAATAACCTTTTACCGTTTCTCAATATCTTGTCTTAAGATATCCTTTACCATTTCTTAAAGATCCAATGTTAGATCCAATTAGTATACTTTTACCCCTTATTCCTTACTTGTGAATTTTCAAAATTCATTTCCTCCTTACTCAACTCCACTCGAGTTTATTTATTTACCATTTTCTTCTTTCTTACAAAAGTTATAGCCTATGATACTCTTACCTAAGGTCTATAACCTATCAGCTCTGATATCACTTATAATGCCCTAAGAATCCATGTACTGACTACAACCGACCTTGTGCATTAAAACATAACATTTTTCCTTTAAACCATATCATACAATCATAATATAGTTCATAAACCTATTTATATAACTTACAATCATAACATGTTTGATAATCACAATCTTCATATCATTCACATTAAAACTCAAATCATATTTACATATACCATGACCTAGTATATTACAGTTCAGAATCATATATCTTATGATTTAATCTAATATCACATGTGAACACAATCACTATTCATAGCTATCCATACATAATCCCTCTTACACATATATGTTTCCATATATTCGAGTTTAATACATAGAATTACTCGACTTACAATGATACAATAATTGTATCCCATTACAAGTTTCTTTAATTAAAAACTTACAAACATATCTATCTTAATGGATTTACATAACCGTACACCTCATTACTAATGACAAAGTTTAATATTAAAACAAAGATGTTACATAACTTATACCTTTATAAATTTACATTCATCTAACTAATTTGTCATATTACACATATTAATATAATAACATTCCTTCAATGTGGCTCTATGCAATTATCATTCCATACCCTTTAGCTTTATCAAAACCTATAACTTTCTCGTACTTAGCTGAAAATATCAATTTAAAACAAGAATGAGCATGATGGTTCAACAAGTTTAATAGTTATCACCTTTTATGCTTGTAGTTTATATACTTGCATTATACCTTTCATGTTATGCATATTATTTATGCATTATATGTAATGACTCCAAAATTTCATCATTTGCTAATGGCGATCACATGTGTTAATACATACATTTTACCTTTAAAACTATTCATTTAACCATAATACAGCTCATAATCTTGTTTATTAAACTTACATTATTTACCTACTTCAGAATCATAACCTTCAATTTCCTTGCGCTAGAACTCAGATCATATACAAATAAATTATGATCTAGTCTATTACATTTCAAAATCATATATATTATGATCTATATGACATAACCTGTGAATAATTTCACCATTAGTCTATCCATACATAACCTTGCTTGTTTATACGTATTTTGTAATAACCACAAATTTCATTAGACATTGTAATTATGATTATTAAACAATTAGCAATGAATTAAAATTTTTGTACTAATTAATTGTGCATTAGATAATTAAATGAATGTACTTGTGTATGTGTATATTTATTTAAAGAAACGAAGCAAGGTATTATAATTAATTAAAGCAAGTCTAATTGGATTATATTTTAAATCCAAATGGGGTATTAAACTAGGTCAATTATATCAACCTAGTAGCCCATGTAATTAATTAAACAAGCTCAATGCTTGATTTAATTAAATGTAACCTAAAATATTTAATGTTAGCCTAATGTGACAATTAAATGAAGCCCAACCAAATTAAATGGATGAGCCCAATATATTAAATCCTAGAGTCCAGTATGGAGCCCAATAGAAAGTCAAAATTGGTCAAACATCATATATATATGTATGTATAATTAAAACATTAAAATTAAAGCAAAAATGGGTGATTAAATCCCATTTTCCAGCAATTTAGGGGGGGGGCACTTGGGTTGCTTGATTTTGCAAGGTTGCTTCACTTATACACATTGACATGGTGGTTGAGCTACCCTAGTCAATCAGCTAGTCATTCCAATTGGTCATTCATGAAATAGTAATCCAACTTAAGCTTTAATTTGACTATGTTGGTTGATTAGGAGAGTTAATGAATGATTAGTAGAGTGCTATAAATAAGACACTCCACACTTGTCCAAGATTTGTTAGTTCATTTGCTAGAGTTCTAGAGAGAAAAATAGAGAGCATTTCCTAGAGAGAAAGAGAGAAACATTTGTAAGTGTGAGCAATAGCTAGAGATTGAGCTTGGTGAATATCACAAAGCATCATCACATATTTTGGTAGAAGAAGAAGAAAAGCACACAAGTCTCAAAGGTTTAAAAGTGCTCTAACTTTATTAAATTTTATTTTTGTAGTCTACAACGATTTTGAACGCTTAAAATATATTTTTAACCGATCAAAACTTATTTTGATAGTCTAGAAGTATTTAACTATGTAATATATGTATATTCATAGTTGATATGTTTATATCATGATTTGGTATGTGTGAAAAGCATAAAATTGGTAGAAATGTTCATAACACACTTTACCGGTAAAACCCTAACGAAGCATGTTATGTTTAATTTTGTATCTCGAAATGTACAAGTTGGAAAATGATTTATTATGGCTACAAAGTTACATATATGAGTTTGTAAGAAAACCCAACTTGAAATTTTCAAAAATATGGAAAAACAAAGAAGTTATGGCTTTTACCGCAAAACATGTCGTTTTGAAACCTTAGAATTTTTCAATCTTTCATTGTAAGCAACTTTACGGCTGTTTCTATTTGGAATTTGGATTTGTGATCTAAAAGGAAATTGTAGCGGGGGAAATTATGATGAGAATGGACTAAAGAATGACCCCAAAATATTTTAAAATGAAGAAGTTATGGCTGTCGGAGTTGTTAGAGGTCGGACAACCCATTTTAGGGTTTTTTGTTTTCTGCTTTGGAAGCCCCGGCGCCCAGGACAACCTATGTTGAGCGTCGGGGCATTCAAAACAGTAGGTAAAAATTGTTCGGGTCAGTTCAGGTCGGGTTTTATTGAAAAATTTAAGTTGAACTAATTGTAAAATGAATGTATTTGTGTATTGAACCAATATATGGATTATATTTGGAAATAATGGGTAGCAAAATGTTTAAAATAAATGTTAAGGTAAACACAATTAAAATGTTAACTATTGATATTGTTTAAAAATTATTACTAAAATATTATTAAATGATTAATAATATTAATATATGATTAAAAAGATATTAAATGATGAATAACATTGTAATTGTGTAAAATATTATCAAATGAGTAATAATATTAGATAATGATTAAAATATTATTAAACAATTAATAATATTAATAAGGGAATAAAATATTATTAAATGATTAATAATATTATATAATGAATAAAATATTATTAAATGATTAATAATATTCGATAATGAATAAAATATTATTAAATGATTAATAATATTAATAAAGTAATAAAATATTTTTAAATGATTAATAATATTAGATAATGATTAAAATATTATTAAATAATTAATAATATTAATAAGGGAATAAAATATTATTAAAAGATTAATAATATTAGCTAATGAATAAAATATTATTAAATGATTAATAATATTAATAAAGTAATAAAATATTATTAAATGATTAATAATATTAGATAATGATTAAAATATTATTAAATAATTAATAATATTAATAAGGGAATAAAATATTTTTAAATGATTAATAATATTAGATAATGAATAAAATATTATTAAATAATTAATAATATTAGATAATTAATAGATTATTATTAAATGATTAATAATATGAGAAGGTTAATAAAATATATTAAATTATCAATAATATTAGATAAGAGTTTGAACTATATTAAATAACCAATATAAGTTTTATGTAATTGAAATATTATAAAGTGATGCTAATATTTCCTAAGTGTTTATATGCGTTTAGCTACATAATTATTTGGTTAAGTGTTAGAGATGTAAGAAGTATAGAGTTTATCATATGAATGTATATATGATACTAATTTAAAGATCAGGTCTACTCAAAGAGAAATAAATTGAATTGGTTAGCAGTAGATTACGCATGAGACAAGTTTTCCTTAGCCCTAACTTGTATTTATTGTTGCAAGTTTTCTTCAACCTTATTTACATTGAGCAATTCAATTATTGTTGAGCAAGTATCTACACTCGTAGTTATTTGACAAAGTTTAAAGTGGGTTAATTATCTAAAATTATTCTACATCATTACTGTTATTGTATTCGCACATAGTGCTGTTGCAAATATTTTAGTTCAATAATTCAAGATCTGTTTAAGAATGTCTAAGCTAATTGTTTCGGCTAGACAATGCATGTTTAAATTCATCAAATTGAAAATTTTAAAAGCTTATCCAAACCATTGGTTGGTACGGATCCTTATAGTAAGACTGAGAATGAACAACCCTAAATAAGGGGGATTTTTATCTGTCGAAAAACCGAATTTGCGCAAGATATCTGAATGATATGCATATACATATGGCACAAGAGGTTGATCCCCTCGAGTACTAGTTTTTCGAGGAGTCAGATATATACAAATGTTTGTTCTACCTTAGTAGTAGTTCATGGTCCTTAGAGACCACTTAGCAGTAAAGAGTCAATCCAATCTTATATCGATAAATTGATTCTTGATTTCTTTCACAATTGTTATCTATTGTTGAAAACCCTGATAGTAATTTCCCTTTCATCAAGATATATACTGCTATTTGCTTATAAACTTGCTGAGCCATTTAGTTGCTCATTCTTGCTATATCATGACTTATTTCAGCTAAGCTAGAGTGTTCTAAACACGACAAAGGCAAGGGAAAAGCCAACGCTTATATTAGCTTGATACATACGAGATTAATTACTTTCATGTAATTTCTTTTGTTAATCTTTTGTATTCCCTTAAGATATGTAATGTCCATGTTAAAGTTAATCGAAATTGGGAAGTGTAACCCTTTTATAAGAAACCTTTTGTATTATTCCGCGAAGTTTAAATGCAATGTATGTATTTAATTGTTAGTATGTATTGTACAGTGGAGAACCAAACCCAAGGTTATGGAACCCGGATTTGGGGTCGTCACGGGTTGGTATCAGAGTCGTAGGTTAGAAACGTTAGAATTGCGAAACCTAGGTTATAACCTTAGTATTAAACTCATATCAAGTGCGTTAGGAGATGAATCAAGGGGATTCATCATGATGTGTATTTTTGAAGGTGGATTTAGGAAATCAATCGAGTCGAGATGTACATGATAAAATATCATTTCATTTCATTAATGGATATATTTTATTTCTGTACTAACGTGTGTTATTTGTATGATTGTAGGATACCTGAGATTGGACAGTCGAGTCATACTGTTGAGGAGGTGATTTACACTGATATCCACATGGATACGACACAGCCGCTAGTGGTTGCACCGATAGAGGAGCCTGCGTTTAATCCAGAGGAGGGAGACCACGAGGAGCCCGTCTGGGGAAGAGTGATGAGGTCATATAGTGAGGATGAGGCCGAGTCTGAGGAGTCTGAGGATGAAGAGCCAGCTAAGTACGCTGATGGCATGGGCAGTACTGCCAGTGACATCATTGACTCTCTGACTATGAGGAACGAGGAGCTGGAGGTTAGGGTTCAGCATTTAGAGGAGCAAAATCATACCCACCAGCATACGAAGAACCACTATCGAGATACAGCTTATTAGTTCTCTGGCGAGAACACGGAGCTGAAGGAGAAGATGGTCGAGATGGAGGCCAGATTAGCAGAAGTTGAGCTGAAAATTCAGCAAACACAGGTAGAGAATGAGGCTATTAGAGGCCAGTGGCAGCAGACAGTAGATGATAGGAACGAGATGGAGATCCAGAGAGATGCTGCACATGGGTAGACACTGGAGTTAGAGGATGAGGTGAGAGAGAAGAGGGTGAGGATCGATAGACTTAGCTATGTCTATCGCTCTTCTTATAGTAGATTGCAGAGTAGGGTGTACTATTACCTAGCGGAGGAGGGCCAGTCCATGCACACTATCAGCAGGAGCGTGGTGATGGCTATGTGAGATGAGGAGTATGATGACGCCGTACGTCGAGGGATGTGCAGTCACTAGCAATAGTTTTCTTTAGTTATGTTGTATATATATAGATGCAGTAGAAATTCAACTTTTGTTTTGACAAAGGGTTAGTATGATGTAAATCCCAACTTTATGAAGTTGAACTCTATGAAGTTGTGGGATATGTCTTTGGTTAGATCCCACCTTTTGTAGTATTTCAGGGATAGTAGCATTTATAGCAGTATGCTTATGATGTAAAAGTGCTATGCACTATGATTTTAGCATATGAATATAAATGCAATTCTGTTTATGTTTATATGTGTCAAGCTGATTACTTGTACTTTAGTTTAAATTGCTTAAGCTACAAAATAAAAGTAAAAAGATGAAACAACTTTAATAATTAAATTTTTTTTATACAGAAAATGTCGCCACATAGAAGAAATCAACGACTACCCCCACCAATACCAAAAGAGTCGGTTAATGCAGGAGGAGTACCGCCAAACCCAGTACAAGAGTTTGTGGAAATACTTATGGGAGCATTCCACAAATGAAATACTAATGCCACTGGAGCACCAAACCCTGCCGCTCCACTAGCAAACTTAAAGACTTTAAACTGATAGGACCACCTGAATTCTAAGGAACCACGGATCCTATAGAAGCACAGACCTGGATAGAGGAGATGGACAAGGTCTTCGAGGTCGCACGAGTAACGGAGGAGCAAATGACCTCATTTGCTACCTTTATGATGAAGGGGGAGGCGAATTATTTGTGGAAGGCCAATAAGAGCAGACCAGGAGAGGGAACTATTGCCTGGGCACAATTTAAGAAAGTATTCTTGGAGAATTACTTTCCAGAAAGCACACAAGCCAAGATGGAGGTCAAATTCCTGGAACTCAAGCAAGGAAACATGACAGTATCTGAATACGCCGCCAAGTTCAATGAATTGGCAAGATTTTCTCCACATCAGGTGGACACTGATGCAAGGCGAGCAAGAAGGTTTGAGTAGGGGCTGAAACCGTGGGTTTACAATAGGGTCGTCGTTCTTCAGATTACCAACTTCACAACTTTACTAGAGAAAGCTATAATCGCAGAAGGGGGAAATGAAGCCCTAAATAAACACAATCAGGAACGAAACAAGAAGAGGAATGAAGGAGGAAATCGAGAAGGTAGCAGCGGGGACAGTAACTCGAACAAGTGTAAATGGAACAACAGCAGTTCGGGGACACCCCAAGGGAGCGAGTCCAAGAAAGTGAGCAAATGCAGCCAGTGCGAGAAAAACCACACAGGGCAGTGCATGAAAGGGAGGAACGTCTGCTACAACTGTGGGCAAGAAGGGCACATCGCACCTAATTATCCCACACCCAAGAGGAAGGGTTATTTCTCATGCAGAGCCACGGACCATCAGTTCAGGGATTGTCCGAAGAGGAAGAATATCGGGGGAAGCACGGGCTTTAGGGAAACAATAACAAGCTCACCATTGGAGGCTCGGTGCAACAGAATAAACCAATAGCACAGACTTTCAACATGACAGTGCAAGACGCCGTAGAATCAAAAGACGTGGTGTTAGGTATTATTCCGATCAATGATATAAATGCTTATGTATTGTTTGATTTGTGTGCTACCTGTTCATTTGTGTCTAATGAATTTGCTAGACGGTTAGAATTGCCTAAAGAGAGACTAGAGAACCTAATGAACATAGAAGTTGCCAATAAAGAAGTGATTCCTGCAGAGTATATACATAGAAATTGTTGTGCAGAAATCAAGGGTCAAAAGTTGAATGTGAATCTAATTCCGATACGATTGGGGGAGTTTGACGTTATACTTGGAATGGATTGGTTGTTTAACCACAGAGCGATAATTGATTGCCAGGAAAAGTATATATACCTTAAGACACCAAACAAGTCTAAGGTCGTATTTTATGGCAACAAGTCTTCAAGACAATCTTCTTGTCTGATGATGATGCAGGCTAAGAAATTGTTAAAGAAAGGTTGTGTAAGGGATTTGGCTCATATGGTGGATACACAAATGGTGAATCCCGGGATGGAGCAAATACCAGTAGTTAAGGAATTCATGAATATTTTTCCAGAGGAACTGCCAGATTTACCGCCGGATAAGGAGATAGAATTTGTGATTGATTTAGTACCGAGGACAGTACCGATATCAAAGGCACGCTTCGGTAGAAATGAAGGAGTTAATGGTTCAGTTGCAGGAGTTATTGGATAGGAAGTACATTCAGCCGAGTGTTTCTCCATGAGGAGCACATGTGTTATTTGTAAAGAAGAAGGATGGATCGATGAGACTTTGTATGGATTATAGGGAGCTGAACAAAGTGACGATTAAGAACAAGTACCCGTTACCACGAATTGACGATCTTTTTGATGAGTTGAAAGGGGCGAAGTACTTTTCAAAGATTGACTTAAGGACTGGTTATCATCAGTTGAAAGTTAGAAAGGAGGATGTACCCAAGACATGTCAGAACTCGATATGGGCATTATGAGTTTCTGGTGATGTCGTTTGGACTAACGAATGCACCACCCACATTTATGGACATGATGAACTTGTAGTTGTGTTCATTGACGATATTTTGGTGTATTCCAAGACGGAGGAGGAACATGCCGAACATTTAAGATTGGTGTTGGAGATATTACGGAAGGAGCAGTTGTATGCAAAATTTTCGAAGTGTGAATTCTGGTTGGAGAGAGTTTAATTTTTAGGTCACATTATTGACAAGGAGGGAGTTTCAGTAGATCCAGCAAAAGTAGAAGCCGTGATGAATTGGGAACAACCAAGGACGCTGACGGAGGTTAGAGGTTTCTTAGGTTTAGCGGGTTACTATCGGAGATTCATCAAAGACTTTTCGAAGATAGGAACGCTGTTAACCAATTTGACGAGGAAGACAGTGAAATATGTATGGATGGAGAGGTGTGAAGAAAGTTTTTAAGAGCTAAAGAAAATACTTAGTGAAGCACCTGTATTGACTTTACCGGACGATACTGGAGGTTTTAGTCTACAGTGATGCATCGCACAAGGGACTAGGTTAGGTGCTTATGCAGAACGACAAGGTCATTGCGTATACATCAAGACAATTGAAGGACTATGAGAAAGGATACCCTACTCACGACTTGGAGCTTGCAACGATAGTGTTTGCCCTTAAGATTTGGAGACATTATTTATACGGAGAAAGGTGTGAGATATTCACAGATCATAAAAGTTTGAAGTATATCTTCACACAAAAGGAGTTGAACATGAGGCAGCGGAGATGGTTGCAGTTGACCAAAGATTACGATTGTAAAATTCCATACCATCCCGACAAGGCCAACGTAGTAGCAGATGCTCTAAGTAAAAAGAGCAGGGAGAAGTTGTTCATATTAACAGAACAAGAATAATTGGTTCAAGAGATGGCTCGAATGGAGTTGGAGGTGAGAAATCCAAAGGAGTCAATAGAAGTGGAAGCAAGCCCAACCTTGTTAGATAAGGTGAAAGAGGCTCAAGACAAAGATGAGGAATGCGGCAGAATAAGAAAGACGATGACCGATAGGGAAGAGGTCAAGTTTAAAATTGATAGCATGAGACTGCTAAGGTTTGAAAACCGTGTGTGGGTACTGCTAGTGCTTGAATTATGAGAGGATATTTTGTAAGAGGATCACAGTACGAGATACTCGATACATCCGGGTAGTACGAAGATGTATCAAGATCTACATCATCATTTTAGGTGACCGACTATGAAAAGGGAGGTTACAGAATGTGTCAGTCGATGCCTAACTTGTCAAAGGGTAAAGGCCAAACATCAGAGACCAAGTGAATTATTACAGCCGTTAGAAATTCCTGAGTGGAAATGGTAGCATATCACAATGGATTTTGTAATAGGACTTCCAGCAACACAGAAGGGATACGACGCAATATGGGTGATTGTGGATCGACTAACAAAGTCAGTGCACTTTTTGCCGATCAGGATTAAGTTCAGTTTGGATCAGTTGGCTAAACTATACATCAAGGAGATAGTTTCAAGACATGGAGTGCTGGTGTCAATTGTGTCAGACAGAGATCCGCGCTTCACGTCAAAATTTTAGAGGAGTCTTTAGGAAAGATTGGGGACACAATTAAGAATGAGTACCGCGTATCATCCGCCGACTGATGGGCAAAGCGAGAGAACAATTTAGAAATTGAAAGACATGCTCAAAGCCTGTGTGATGGATTTCAAGGGAAATTGGGAAGACCATCTACCGTTAGTAGAATTTGTGTATAATAACAGTTATCATGCGAGCATAGGCATGCTGCCTTACGAAGCCTTATATGGGAGGAAATGTAGAACACCTCTATGTTGTGATAAGGTAGGAGAACGTCGACTGTTAGGACCGGAATTGGTTTAACAGACTGTAGAAATTATCATAGTAGTAAGAGCTTGGCTAATAGCAGCTCAAGACCATCAGAAAAAATATGTAGATCTACATCGACAGAAGCAAGATTTCGAAGTAGGAGTTTTGTGTTCATGAAAGTATCTTCCTAGAAAAGGAAGGTCAAATTTGGAAAGAAGGGGAAATTGAGTCCGAGGTTCATAGGACCGTTTGAGATATTGAAGAAAGCGGGTGAAGTGGCGTACGAGGTAGCTCTACCTCCTGAACTGAAACATATTCATAATGTGTTTCACGTGTCAGTGTTGCGCTATAAAAGCCTGATTACAATCATGTCATATCCTAGGAACCAATACAAGTGGAAAAATACTTATCATATGAAGAAGTTTCTGTCCAGATATTAGATAGGAAAGAGCAGAAATTACGAAATAAGGTCATACATTCTGTCAAAATCCTTTGGAGGAACCACAACGCTGAGGAAGCTACGTGAGAGCTTGAAGAAAAGATGAGGACTAACTATCCGTATCTTTTTGAGTAGTTTAAATTTAAAATTTCGAGGACGGAATTCTTATAGGGGGGGAGAATGTAATGACCACGAATTTCATAACATAATATTAGATAATGAATAAAATATTATTAAATGATTAATAATATTAGATAATTAATAGAATATTATTAAATGATTAATAATATTAGAAGGTTAATAAAATATTATTCAATTATCATTAATATTATATAAGAGTTTGAACTATATTAAATAACTAATATAGGTTTTATGTGATTGAAATATTATCAAGTAATGATAATATCTCCTAAGTGTTTATATACCTTTAGCTACATGATTATTTGGTTAAGTGTTAGAGGTGTAAAAAGTATAGAGGTTATCATATTATTGTATATATAATACTAATTTAAAGATCAACTTGATTAATTGTTAGGTCTATTCAAAGAGAAATAAATTGACTTGGTTAGCAGTAGACTACGCACGAGATAAGTTTTCATTAACCCTAACTTGTATTTATTATTGCAAGTTTTCTTCAACCTTATTTACATTGAGCAATTCAATTATTGTTTAGCAAGTATCTACACTCGTAGTTATTTGACAGAGTTTTAAGTGGGTTAATTATCTAAAATTATTTCACATCATTACTGTTATTGTATTCACACATAGTGCTGTTGCAAATGTTTTAGTTCAATAATTCAAGATCTGTTTAAGAATGTCTAAACTAATTGTTTCGGCTAGACAATGCATGTTTAAATTCATCAACTTGAATATTTTAAAAGCTTTTCCAAACCATTGGTTGGTGCGGATCCTTATAGTAAGACTGAGAATGAACAACCCTAAATAAGGGGGATTTTTATCTGTTGAAAAACCGAATTTGCACAAGATGTCTGAATGATATGCATATACATATGGTATAAGAGGTTGATCCCCTTGAGTACTAGTTTTTCGAGGAGTCAGATATATACATATGTCTGTTCTACCTTAGTAGCAGTTCATGGTCCTTAAAGACCACTCAACAGTAAAGAGTCAATCTAATCTTATATCGATAAATTGATTCTTGATTTCTTTCACAATTGTTATCTATTGTTGAAAACCCTGATAGTAATTTCCCTTTCATCATGATATATCCTGCTATTTGCTTATAAACTTGCTGAGCCATTTAGTTGCTCATTCTTTCTATATCATGACTTATTTCAGCTAAGCCAGAGTGTTCTAAACATGACAAAGGCATGGGAAAAGCCAATGCTTAGATTAGCTTGATGCATGCTAGATTAATTACTAATATGTAATTTCTTTTGTAAATCTTTTGTACTCCCTTAAGATATGTAATGTCTATGTTAAGGTTAATCGACCTTGGGAAGTGTAGCCTTTTTATAAGAAACCTTTTGTATTATTCCGCGAAGTTTAAATGCAATGTATGTATTTTATTGTTAATAAGTATTTTACAGTGGAGAACCAAACCCGAGGTTACGAAACTCGGATTTAGGTCACATATTTCATACATAATCCTGTTCCATACATCTGTACCATACATACAAGTTTATTACATGTAAAACTTGACAACCAATAATACCTCAACCATATTCTTTACATTCTTTATCTGGATAATACATACAAGCATATTTATCACTATGAATTTATAAATCATTCATTCCTTATTACTATCATGGTTTAACATTTAAAACCAAACTATTACATAACTTGAATCTCTACAAATTACATTCATCCTTTTACTTATTATATTACACATTTGAATATAATACAGTCTTTCATGCTTATCTATGCATTCACCATTCTTTTACCATTAGCTTCACCGGAACCTTCGGCCTTCTCGTACTTTACCTGAAATTGTTAGTCATAGCAAGGGTGAGCACAAAAGCTCAGCAAGTCAATCAAATAACACATTTCATGCTTGTAGTTTATATTGATGCGTTATGCATCCTTTATTTTACCATGTTGTGCATAAAAGTCACGTATTACATTTAACAGTTAACACATAGTTGCACCAAGTGCACATTTCAAATATTTTACTATCACATAATTCACATAGAACAATTATTACATCTAAGTCTGAAAAACTTACCTGTTACACTTTACACACTTAACCTTTACGTTCTTCAATCGTCTTTTCTATCTTTTATCGCGTCGGTTTGTTTATTCCGAACTCTATCTGTCCATACACAACCTATATATCATTATAGGATCATAATATGTTCTATAATCTTTTCAAAGTTAACTCATAAATATAAGAGCATTCGTCTCTAATCATTTCACATTTGATATATTATATCTTACATATGTTAATAATACCTCTTAGCTCGTTCCCGACCTTTTTTATAATCCTTAATATGGTTTTTCTGAGCTTTAGGCATATTATATTATGCCATTCATTATTTCATTATACTTTAACACCATTTACATTGACTATTTTTTATCAATTCTAGGGTTTATATAACTTATTTTTATCATCTCACATTAAAACATAACTTTTCTTTTAATAACAAGAGCTACCAATCGATGACCATTGGACCCACATTGGTTTAACATACATAAATACTTTGTTTATACATCGTTGACTCTTAATCTTTAGAAACACATGACCTGAATTCAACCCGACTCGGAAAAATAGAAACTGAAACAGAAGGCTCGGGCGCAGCTGCATTCGGTCTCACCGCAGCTGCGGTCACCAGCGCAGGTGCACTCCCCTACGTTTACAGGTGCGCTCCAGTTCATTTCCCCCGATAGAAAAATTGGGCACAGCTGCACTTGCTCTAGTGCAGGTGCGGTCAGCCTTGTACTTTAAAACCTGATTTTTTTTTTACATATACTTTGCTGATTTTTAAGTCCTTCATCTTACATCCAGTTATGTTCAAATTTGAACTATAGTTAGGTATTACCACCTAGTATTTTAAAAAAAAATACTACTTGGCTCATTTGGCTTCTTAAAATTATCCGTATAAGGGTGTTTCAACTCGTTTTCACACTTAGACACATTTTCAACATTTTCATCAACTTTGTGATTTTTGGGCATTCACTTCTAAAGTTCATTCCAATACTTGACATAGCTTACATACATCATATAACACTTGTATATACCTTTCAAACAACTTAACTTTGCACGAGGCGTGATTTGTCCATAATAATCCGTTTTAGGTCGAAACGATCGATTTCGATCACTCGAATCACATTTTTGTTCTAACTTACATCCGTTGGCTACTAAATCAACGTAGACACGTGTAATAACATAAAACTAAGTCATTTAACTCCATTTCACCATTAATTTATCAAAATTGTCAAAAATCACCTTTCAAATGGATTTTCATCCACTTTACAATTCCTAGCCTTAACTTTTCAAATACTCGTTAAATAGTTCATTTTCAACCTTTGTAGTACTATACTACACATACATGAATTGTTCAAATTTCATTTATCTTTAAAATATGCTTACATGAACATATAAGTACTATAGCCAATTTTAGCCTTCAAATTCACACTTTCTATACATTTGAGTATTTATGGTGTGTTGTCGCAGACACCCAAAAATAAAATATTACTTTGGAAAAATATTAATGTACTAGTGTAAGCAAGAGTCGATCCCACAGAGAATGATTAATTTAATTTTATGTTTTCGTAAACCAAAATTGAAAGGTTTTTAATTGAAAAAATAATTTAAATAAAATTAACTAAAATAAATATGCAAGAAATAAATAAGAAGAAAAAAACATTGGTTTAAGTCAACATCCACCATCAAGAATTTACAATTGATCATTGATGCAAAAATAAATAAATTAATATTTTGAACATTCACCGTAGAAAGAACTATTCGCAGGTGGAATAATTTTTCTCCTCTCTCTTTAATTTTAGTTAAGTTGACACACGCGTTCTAAATTACCCTTACTACTAAACAACCTCTAACACGTGCTAAAGATTTGATTTAATAGCAGCTTTAAGAATTAGAGAGATCGTTGAACTAAACAACACAAGCCACGTGTTTGCATTTAATTTAGATGAACAGTCTCTCTAAGATAAAATAATCTTTTGATCTACAAAACAATTATTAAACTTAGTTGCTTCACAAATAGCAGTAGATTAATGTGAATAATAAACTAGTAGCGCTCCTAGCAATTAAACAAAACAATCATAAAATTAAGCACAAAAAAATATTCAATACTCGAAATATAGATTGAACAATTAAAATAAATTAGATTTCACAATGTATAAATCTTGATGGCTTCAATGACTTAAACCAAAAAAATTAATTTAGCTACTCATAGTTGTAGAGAACACTAAAGAATAGAAGAGAGAATTTTTCTAATGAAAGTTATGTCTTCAAGTGTATCTCAAGCCCTCTATTTATAGGCTACATAATCCTCCTAACCCTAATAGGAATTACACTTTCCAAACCCTAATAGGATTTAAAATACAAAATAATAAAATATAAAATTCCAATTTTATTTTCTTTTCCTAATTGCTTTTGGACTCCTTAATAAATCCTTTTATTTATTCCTAGCTGACCCCACACAGATAAAAGAAAAGGAAGAAATATGCCCAGCCGCCAGCCACCAACTTTAATTAATTCCTACAAAATAAAATAAAAACATTAAAAATAATATAAAATTACTAAAAATAATAAAAACACATAATAATTAATAAAACACCTAAAATACTAAAAATACATAAAAACTCCCAAATAATTAAGCATAAAATACCTAATAAATAGGAATAAAATCCACTCATCAATATAACATGCTATATACATGCAAATACATCTCATGCCGTCATGCTTAACCTTATATCTTAAGGTTTCACCATAAACTTTTAACTTTAGACACTTAATCTTTCAAAATTCATGAATTTAACCATACATACATACATAAACTAACATAAATCAAAGTTTTAAGCTTAAAAAACATTTAAACCTCTATGAATGATTAATTTTCTTACATTAGTAGCTTCACCATGATGAGGTCGTCAATTTTTTTTCTTTCTCCATGACCATCCAAGCATCATAGCTTCCTTGATTTCAAGCTTTTCACATTTGCTTTCATGGCTTCCTTATTTCTCTCTCTCCTAAGTTAATTTTCAGCAACATCCAAATGAAGGAGAAGGGCTCTTGTTAGATTTTTATGAGACTTAACCCAAATTGGGTTAAGTTAACTTAATCATAGTTAAATCAATCCAAGGGCATTTTGGTCATTTCACATAATTAATTAGGGGCATTTTTGTCATTTCACCTCTTGGGATACAACGGTCATTTTTTTTAATTTGTTAAGGGTATTTTGGTCATTTTCCCCTTTAGGACACAAAGGTCATTAAGTAATTTATTAAGGGTATTTTGGTCTTTATCTCTATTTCCTAGATTTTCTATTTCTATAGAATTTTCTTTTTAAGGAAACCTTTATACATTTGACTCGTTAATTCATTTCATGGTCATTTAAATAGGTTTTTCTTTCAATCGACTGACTATGCTCATGTTGTCTCATTTTATAGCTTAATTAGTAATTTAATTGTAAATTGACTAAATAACCTCCTTTAACTAGAATTTGGGACATGTCTCAAAACATATGTCACATTTCATCGCCTCTAATTCCTGTCATCTCAAATAGTCGAAATATTCACCTTTTTTTTTCATAACCCGCTTCCTCGAAAAGCAAACCCTGATTAAATTACCAAAATCCATTATTTTTTTATCCTTTTACGCCCATATTAACGTTTTACCACTTTTACATCATTTATGTTCGTTTACTTAATACATATATGATAATTTTCATCATACATGCAATCTACATTCCTTTTACTCATTTTTGATAGTATTACCTTATGTATTTATGAATCGCAAAATTACTTAATTCATTTCAATCAATTAATATCAATTCCTTAATAAATTCTAAATATTAAAAAATCGTAATCCTTATTATTCCGTTAATCCCTAATATACCAAATGGGTCAAACTATTCCTTCTTTTCTGTGCATACTCTTTTATGCCTTACCTTACCATTCTCATACACTCGCCTCTTCAGGCCTATTCATTAAACTCGCTGTTAGTATTCATAACTAAAGCATCAATTAATTATGTTTTCCTCATTTTCTTCATTTTCAACTTTTCTTTCTTCATCAGATCAAATACATACATTTACATATATTTATACATTCAAGCTATTACCTACGGACATATCATAGCGTCTTACACTGGTTCCTTTTAAATCACCTTTATTGTAGATATTACAGTTTATCATTCGTCTATAATCCATTCTATAACTTTTCAATCTATGAAATTTAAATATGTTATAATTTCATCATTCGCTACATCACTAAAGCGGCTCATGTGAGGATCCGAATTTTCAGGATTTCTTTAATAATATTAAATGAGAATTTAATTGATAAAATTATCAAGGTTGTTTAAATTAATTATTATATTATGTGATTTAAGGTATGTGACAGGAATTAATTGATAAAATTAAATCAGTATAGAGATGGTGATAATTGATGTTGATTTAAATTAATTGAAAAGTAAATAAATTGTTTAAACACAATTTATAAAAAATAAAAGAAATTATATGTAAAGGTACAATAAATTGTACAATAAAATTATTGTGAAGGTTCAGGAATTATTATTTAAATAATGTTATTAGATATGAATATATATACATTTGTATATATATGTGTTATGTTTAATTGTGCTTATTATAAATGTTATTAATTGTGGAAGTAAAAGGATTAATAATTAAATTAATCCAATTTTTTAAATGAAAAGCGAATGAGGAAGTTAATAAAATTGTAATTATTGATTTTAGATTTAATTAAGAATTATGGTGAAAATTTAGAAATTAATTGAGAAGAAATGTAATTATATAAATTATATAATAATAATTATATAATTTATATAAGGAAATTAAAATGTTGAATGAAGAAAATAATAATTATGTAAATTATATAAGAATAATTATATAATTTCTATAAGAGAATTAAATTAATTAAGGGTGGAAGAAATTTTATAAATTGTATTTGTGTAAAATGGAAATTATTTAAAAAGGAATAATGTAATTATATAAATTATATAATATTAAATTATATAATTTATATAAGGAAAGTTAATGTGAATATTAAAGAAATTGAATAATAAATAAGAAAAATGAATGTTTTAAGTTATTAAAAATTTTATTCATGTATAATGGAATTATTATGACTTTTATGAAGAATAATATTTCGGAAACGCGAACATGTTAGTGTAACATGTTGTCCAAGTAACGGAGTGAAAAATTATAAAAAATAATTTTTATATGTTATATGAATTATTTTATGATTTTTGGAGGTATAAAATATCTCATATAATTACATGCATGTCATTATGCGTGTACAAAATTTATCAAGAAAAGTACACAAAAGAGGTATTAAAATTATTTATAAATCATGATATAATTTTTGGTGAATTAAAATAAATATTTTATATACATTATATAAAATATTTATTACACGAATTAATTACGTAATGTATTAAAATAAAATATTGCATGCTTGGAACGTTCGAGAGATTGACAAAGTTGGCTGGCGTGGGACTTAAGTCGGTGGAGGTTATATTTTATCCAACTTGGTTTGATTAGGTGAAGGGCTTATAAAAAGAATAAGAAACAAACAAGAAAAGAAAATTAAAGAAAACTTTCCATTCTTTTCTCTCTTCCCACCCGAGCACCACCATCCACCACCAAACAACCACCATGGCCATCAAGAGGGAGAAGAAGAGAATTATGGTGCATATAGGGTGATCACCAAGCTTCAAAGAAGGTATAATCATATTTTTTTTGTAATTTATTTTAGTATTTTGGTGTGAAAATAAATTGTGTGAAAAATTTGTAAATAATTATAATAATTATTCTAAATAATTATAGGAAGTATATGTGTGAATTATATAATTTTTGGAGTATTTATGTTGTAAAAATAAGGAACAAAAATGGATAATTATTGTGCATGTTGGCTACTGTCGCGGAAAAAAGGAAAAAGAAGGAAGAAAATTGGTACAGGGACGGCCGCGCCATGCGCGCTGTCCATTTTTTTTTTCGTGCGCTAGAACAAAACGGCGTTGTTTTGGGCAAGGATTCGGTTGACCGCGCCATGCGCGGCTTGTTCGTCAAACGACGTCGTTCGCTGAACGGACAAGGGAAGGTTCGCGCAATACGCGGCCGCGGTTTAGGGGCGAAATGACGGTTTTGCCCCCGAACTTTTCTGAAAAGGATAGGCGTGTCCTTTAGCCACTTAAAATGACAGTTAGGCCCCTAAACTTTCCGAAAAATGACCAGCGTGTCCCCAGGGCCGCGGAAATTACAAAAATACCCCTAGACTTTCCGAAAAATTCCGGTTGTATCCCTAACGTTGCTGAAGTTACGAAAATGCCCCTGGACTTTCCGAAAAATACGGAATATGTCCCTAAGGGCGCGAAAATTACCAAAATGCCCCCAGAAATGATTTTTAATGAAATAAATGTTTAAAAATTGTATAAAAATCATAGAAAATTATAGAAAAATACTAGAAATATAGAAATGATGTCTGGGCATTAAATTTAATATTTTTGTAAAAATATTAAATATTGAGGATTAATATTTAAATATTTAAATATTAATCTAATAAGGTTAAAGTTAGAAAAATGGTTAAAATAAAATTTTTGGACAACCAGATAAGCTAAAATTTACCCGATGAGCTGGGTTGTCCGTAGTGAATATGTTTGATATTAAGTTATATGAAAATATTAGGGAACAAAGTTAATTTAATTAACCATAGTATTTAATAAATGGTCTAGAGATGATATTAATTAATTAAATTAATATCATAAGAGGATAAATAATTATTATTTGATTATTTTATGATCATAGGTTGATCGAGAGAGAGTTTTAAGCTATCAATTAAATAACTGGACACCAGACAAGTTCTTCAGTCCCTTTTATGTTAAATGTTTAACTGTTATGATATGTAATTCTTATTTTAATTGCATAAAAATTATGTGCTATGTGATACGCGATTAATATGACCACAATGTGTAATGTGTGCAACGATATGAACATATATGAGATATATTATTATGGTAGAAGCACAAGCACATGATGTATGACACACACCGAACATGTTAAGGTATGTGCTATGTGAAGCATGAACTGTTGAACTTGCTGAGCCGTTGTGCTCATTACTTGCTCAATAACATTTTTGCAGGAAAGAAATGACATTCAAGAATATTGGATTTTGTTAAAGATGAATTGCCTAGAAGGTAGAAAACGTGATTGTTATATTATAATGCAATGTGGATAATTTGCCAAGGTTACCTTGATGCTTTGTATGAGTCTATAAATGGGATCCGGATAGGACGAGAAAAGTTAAATTATGAGTTGTAACTGTACAAGATAAATGTTATGACAGAGATTATTATATGTTTAATTATGAATTATGAATCAAGAAATAATTGTACGGAGATGAACAATATTAAATTGTGAGTGTTGAGATTTATGATAATGGTAAAAGAAAGAAAAAGTAAAGACTGCGATCCAGGGACTAGGATCCAGATGTAAGAATTTAAATATCCAAATATTTTAATGCAATGATTCAAAGAGAAAAAAAAAATTATATCGAAAATTTGGTAAATTGATGATTTTGGAATCAACTAATGGATCAATTAAGGTGATTAAAGAATTATTAACGGACCGAAATTTGGACGTAATGAATATAATGTTTATTAAATACAAGATTTAAGGAAATAAAGTGGGTTGAATTTCGAGGTCGTTACACTTCAAAATGATAACTGACCCTTCTACGTTATATAGACCCTTATTTACATCAAGGATCCTTCTTATAGGTCATCTTTAACATATTGATTAAATAATAAATATATTTAATCACTCTTAATACTTTTCTGTCCTTTATAACTGTGTTTTAACTACTAACATTTACTTAATTATCCAAGATTCTTATTTAGAAATCTTGTCATAATCCGGGATGTCACATCATATCTATCATGCTGTGCATTTTCAAAACATAAATCTCACATATTACATTTAAACAGTTACAATCATATAGTTGCACAAAGTGCACATTTTAGGCATATTCACATCGATTTCAGATAACACATAAATCTTACACATAGGTTGCCAACTAGTTCACACATAGAACAATTTATCACATTTCAATAAGTTTTGAAAAACTTGTCTGTTACCCGTATCCATACCCAACCTTTACATTCATTGAAATTCATTCATATTCCATCTCGTCAGTTTGTTAATCTAAACTCTATTTGTTGTCGTACAACCTATAAATCATTATATGGTTATAATGCTTTTACATATCTCCTTCGAGAATTAAATCATAAACATTAGAAAAACGTTCGATGCATTACACCTTACATAGATTAATAATACTTCCAAACACCTTACCAAACCTTTACATAAACATGTTCTTAAGTAACTTTAGGTACATTTCATTATACCTTACATTGTCCAATTATCCCTTAATACCTACCAGATTGACTATCTCTATCAATTTAAGGTTTACATAACATAACTCTATCATATAACATCAAAACATAACCTTTCGGATAACATTAAAAAAAATTCTAGGCATAGAGCCCTACGCCTCGGCGCCATACATCGTACCCCCAGTGAACTCCTCTCAGTTCACTGCGCCCCGATGCAGTCTTTAGTTCAAAAGATGGCGCCCCGACACCTTCTGCATAATTCAGTTTTCTAATTTTTACAATCACTTTGCAAATTTCTAACTCCTTCGTTTTACATCAAAATAATTTTAAATTTGAACCATAGCTAGATCTTACTACGTAGTATTTTATAAAAATATAACTTGACTTAAACAACTTCATAAAATCATCAAAGCAATAGTCTGTAAAATAGCGTTTAGTAATATTTTTAAACTTTTTCATCAACTAGTGACTTTTGGCCATACATTTCTAGACTTCAAATAAACACTTGTTTTCACATTTCTACCACTTTTCAAACTTGTCCAGGCTTTCAAAAATAATTTAGGTTTCCAAAAAGGCTTTAATTTTTTGAAAAAATCATTTTGTCATCCAACGATCTATTTCAATTGCACATAACATGTTTTCATATACATTTTCATCCGATGACTACGAAATCAACATAAACATACATAAATACATAAATCACAATGTTGAAACCTAGTTTCACCATTTAAATCTAAAAAATTTCAAAAAAGACCTTTGAGTAGGATTTTACCAAATTTGTCGTAGTTTTGTTTCAAAAATAACTTTGAGCTCCTTAGGCTCCATTTCAATTCTAACTCAGATTTTATTTTCATGTCTTGTAGATTCATAAAACATAAATACGTATCTCTAAAATACATCATTACCATAACGTGGTTTATATGAAAATATAACCATCAAAACTAGATTTTTAATATACAAAACCTTGTTTTTCATACATTAAAGCATTTATCAAGCTATAACACATACTACAACTGATAATTGGATTTTATTCCTATTTATTGAATATATTTAGGCTTAATTATTTGTTAGTTTTTAAGTATTTTAATTAATTTTAGATTATTTATTTAATTTTATGTGTTTTTATTATTTTTATATTATTTTTAATTAATTTATATTTTATTTTGTAGGAGAAATAATCTTTGGTGGCAATTTTGTAAATTCTGCAAAAGGGAGTGGCATTTTCATAATTAAGCAAAACCGGATGGCAAAACTGTAAATAATGGTACCGGTGGTAGAATCGTAATTAAACCAAAAAGTGGCATGCGCGTGGGTGAAGCAGCAGCAAGAATGATGCCGTTTTGAGCGTCCGACATGGGACAAGAATTACATCCGCGCAATGCACGGTAAGTGAAGAATTAGGAGGATGCGGCGTCGTTTCGAAGGGCGATTCTGGGAAAGATTGCGCGCAATGCGCGCGTTTCAGTGAAGCAACTGCTGACGTCAGAAAAGCGCATTGACTTGGTCAACGCGCGTTAAGGCTTTGTTTGCCGCGTGATTTATTGCTGAATAGCAGATTTTTGGGATTTTTAGCATTAATTTGATTCCAAATTGGATTTCTTTTCCACATTAGCTTAGGATTATTATTGTACTCCTATAAATACACTATGTAGCTATTATATTCAGACTTTTAACATAGAATAGCAGATTATTAGAGTAATTTAGGAGTAGTTTTAGGAGCAAATATTCAACGCGAAGGATTCAAGAATTGAAGGCAGAGGTTGGAGATTAGAGACCGTGATCCGAGTGACAGACGGATATCAACGCAGATTTGATTTCTTTTCTTTATCTTTTATTGTTGTAATTTTGAGATATTGAATTTTTTGTGGATAATTAATTATTTAATTATGAGTTAATTTTTATTTGAGATTGCAATTGAACCCAATGTGTAGTTTAATTTAATTTATTTTCTTTTTAATTATAGATGATTATATATGAGTTGTTTATCATATTTTATGCGTTCATGTATATTTGCGTAATAATTAATTGTGATATCTTAGAAGGAATTGTAAAAGGAATTCTATGATTAGATCCGGATATGATAACATGTGAATTTGTTGATTCTTTCTAGGAAGAGTAGCATCATAGTGTGTAGGATGAAAATACCTATATATCACATGTAACTTTATTGAGAGTTAGATTTTAATGAGTTTATTTCAAATTATTTTGCATAGAAATATAGCATTATAAATTGGAGTAGATCTTTTTATTAATTATTGAAAAATGTTAGTAAATAGTTAAGAGGTCTCAGTTAACAATTCTATATAGTTAATTAATTAAAAAGAGAATAAAGAGATTTAAATGGAGCATTGGGGGAAATTGTGATCTTACTATTTTAATCTGATTTAATCATTTTTAGTAGTTTAATTTAGTTAGTAATTATGATTAGTTTATTTTATAATTAAATTGAGATTGTTTAAATATAATTAATTTGATATTAAATTAGTGTTTGGTAATTATTATTATTTAATTCTCTGTAGGTTCGACACTCTACTTTATCACTTTATTACTTGTTGACCGTGTATACTTGCACGCATATATTCATATAGAAAATACCCAACAAGTTTTTGACGCCGTTGCTGGGGAATTAATTTAATAATTAGTTATCAATAATAATTTTAATCAAATTAGTTTTACTTTAAATGTTTTTATCAATATTCCCAATGGCGGCTGGGATACATGAGACAGATGCAATCACTACATTGACTGCACAAATGACAACACTAATGAAGATGGTAGAAACTATTGCAAAGACTGGGCAAGCTAATCCACCTGTGGCAATAACTTGTGATCTATGTGCTGAGCACCATTCAGTTAATCAATGCCCAATCAATGCAGAATCGGTCTAGTATGTGGCAAAATACAATCAGCAATAACAAGGGAAAAATGCCAACTATTATCATCAAGGGGTGAGAAATCAGCCAAATTATTCATGGAGCACCAACAATCAAGCACAATCTTTTGCTCCAATACCATCATATCAGTCGGGTTTTCAGAATCAACCTCCACCACAGCCAGAAAAGACATCAAATTTCGAGGAAACTGTTATGAAATACATAGCGCATAATGAGGTTAGAATGAACAGTCTAGAATCATCAGCGAGGAGCATCGAGAACCAAGTGGGACAGCTTACTAGTGCCATGCATAGTCGGCCTCAAGGTGCTTTGTCGAGTGATACATTGATAAATCCAAGAAGGGAGGACAATGAGAAATGTAATGTAGTCACACTTAGGAGTGGTAAGTAATTACATGATGATAATAGAGAAAATTTGAAAAGGGCAAATCCAAATGTGGATGATGATAGTGAATCTGAAAAGAAGAATAATCAAAATGATCTGCATGGACATAAAGAGGAAAAAAAAGTTATGAATTCGAAGTAGAATCAGATTGTGCCACCAGTACCTTTCCCGCAAAGACTTCAAAAGAACAAGCTTGACAAGCAATTTTTAAAATTTTTGGAGGTATTCAAGAAATTACATATTAACATCCCATTCGCAGACGCATTAGAGCAGATGCCTAGCTACTTAAAGTTCATGAAGGAGATTTTGTCTAAGAAAAGGAAGCTAGGTGGCTATGAAACAGTGGCTCTAACAGAGGAGTGCAGCGCTGTATTGCAAAAGATGCTACCACCGAAGCTAAAAGATTCGGGTAGTTTCACCATTCCGTGAACCATTGGAAGCCAGTTCTTTAATCAATGTTTGTGTGATTTGGGAGCGAGTATAAATTTAATGCCTCTATCAGTTTATGAAAAGCTTGGTTTAAAGGAAGCGAAGCCCACCCATGTCACCTTACAATTGGCAGATCGATCATTTACTTATTCAAATGGGATTATTGAAGATGTTCTTGTAAAAGTGGGTAAGTTTATTTTCCCCGCGGATTTCATTGTACTAGATTTTGAGGAGGATAAAAATATACCAATTATTCTTGGGCGTCCATTTTTAGCTATGGGGGGAGCGTTGATTGATGCGAAAAAAGGCGAGCTCACTATGAGAGTTCAAGATGAAGAGGTGACCTTCAAGGTGTTTAATACAATGGAATTTTCAAGTGGTCAAGAAGAATGTTTCCGGGTTGATGTTGTGGGATTGAAATGTTAATTTTATTGGAGGATGAAAGATGAACACAAGTTTGGGGGTCTTAAGTCTCAAGGGAAAGTTAAGCGAATGGTCAAGGCATGGCTTCCAAGGTGATTCATCAAGCATAAATTCGATCCGGGCTGAAGAAAAAGAAGTAGTCAGGCTGAGACTTTAAAACAAGCGCTTATTAGGAGGCAACCCAAGTTTTAGTTTTAGTTTTTATTTTTTATTTTATTTTATTTTTAGTACTTTTTATTTTAGTTTATTTTAATATTTTATTTTGTTTTTGTTTTGTGTCAGGTTTATTCAATGTAGCTCAGACTTAGCAGATGAGGAGGAAAAATGCTATATATTCAAAACTAGATTTTTAATATACAAAACCTTGTTTTTCATACATTAAAGCATTTACCAAGCTATAACACATACTACAACACATAAATTCATCTCATAAACACCTTATCTCATTGGTTCCTCCATGAACCACCATTTAAAACACATCTTCCCAACAAAACTTATCTATAAACAATATTAACCCACAAAGGCTAAATAAAACTAGGTTTGGATACTTAACTATAAACAATATTAGTCCATAAAGGCGAATCTGGATACCAGCAATATATGAATTGAAAGAAGAGATATTCCAGGAAGCACATAATTCGAAATTCTCGATTCATCCAGGAAGTACGAAAATGTACCAAGATTTAAGAAAGCATTTTTGGTGGCCAAACATGAAACGAGAAATTGCGGACTATGTAAGCCGGTGCTTGACGTGTCAGCGAATTAAAGCTGAGCATCAGAAGCCAAGTGGACTGCTACAACCTCTTGAAATTCTAGAATGGAAGTGGGAACATATTACCATGGATTTCGTGGTAAGACTTCCAACTACTCAAAAGGGCTACGATGCTGTATGAATGATCGTAGACAGACTAACAAAATTGGCCCACTTCCTGCCAATCAAGATCAAATACAATTTCGATTAATTGGCTAGAATCTACATTAAAGAGGTGATAACGCGGCACGGAGTACCGATGTCAATTGTCTCAGATCGAGATCCGCGTTTTAAATTAATTTTTTGGAGGAGTCTACATGAGAGGTTAGGGACACAACTGAGGTTGAGTACGTCCTACCATCCTCAAACCGATGGTCAAAGTGAAAGGACGATACAAACCTTGGAGGATATGTTGCGGGCATGTATTATGGACTTCAAAGGAAATTGGGATGATCATCTACCTTTGGTGGAATTTGCGTATAACAACAGTTAACACGCAAGTATAGGAATGTCGCCTTATGAAGCTTTATATGGAAGAAAGTGCAGAACTCTTTTGTGTTGGGATGAAGTTGGTGAACGTCAACTGTTAGGACCTGAAATAGTTTAACAAACGGCGGATACAGTCCGGTTGATACGAGCTGAGTTAGTAGCAGCTCAGGATTGATGGAAAAAGTATGTAGATTTCCATAGACAAAGTCGGGATTTTGAGGTGGGAAGCCACGTGTTTCTTAAAGTGTCTCCATAGAAGGGAAAAATCAAATTCGGAAAGAAAGGTAAATTAAGTCCTAGATGTATTGGACCATTCAAAGTATTAAAGAAAGTTGGGGAAGTGGCATATGAAGTGGCTCTACCTCCAGAATTAGAACACATACACAATGTTTTCCACGTGTCAGTGCTCTGACCGTACAGGCCAGATTATAAGCACGTCATAGCATATGAACCTATTCAGATAGAGAAGGATTTAACTTATGAAGAAATTCCTGTCCAAATATTAGATAGGAAAGAACAAGTCTTAAGAAATAAGATGATTCCTTCCGTTAAAGTGCTATGGTGAAATCATAATGTTGAAGAAGCCATGTGGAAATTAGAAGAGAAAATGCGAAATTCCGGGACGAAATTTTTATAAGGGGGGATGAATGTAATATCCAAGATATTATGACGTTGTAAAAAAAAATTAATAAATAAAATGTGTGTTTTAATTAGTTAAATTAGATATGTAAGATGAATGGTACGAATTAATTAGGTATATATATATATATATATATATATATATATATATATATATATTATTGTTAAGGTTACTAATTTTAATAAATTGTGGTAATAGGAAGAAGATTAATGTTGGAAATTATTTCTAAATAAATTGAAAGTTAATGAAAGAATTAACAAGGTCATAATTGGTGATTATAGATTAACTTATAATTATGGGAATTATTAAGAAGAGTAACTAATTATATAAAATATATAGTAATAAATTATATATTTTATACAAGGAAATATAATTAAATATATTGAAAATTATAATTATATAAATTATATAAGAGTAAAGATATAATTTATGTAAGAGAATAAAAATTTATTAAGAAAAAGGTTAATAATTATATAAATTATGCAAAATTATATTGTATAGTTTTATATAAAATTTATGAAATAGTGAAAAAGAATAATAAATAAATATGAATAATTCTTATTTTTAATAAGATAAAGTAAAATAGAATTATTTATATTTTTATAAGATTTAATATTTTTGTGATTTAAATATGTGAAAGAAATTATTATAATACATAATATATATATATATATATATATATATATATATATATATATATATATATATATATATATATATATATATATATATATATATATATATATATATAATAATAATAATAATTTATATATGTATATATTATGTAGTAATAGAAAATACATGGATGTTTACGTAATGGATGTGTAACAAAGTTGAAACGTGAAAAAATTTAATTTTATTAAGTTATGTGTATTATTTTATTAATTACCTCATATAATTACATGCATGTCATTATACGTGTACACAATTTATCAAGTGAGGTACCCTAAAAATATATAAATATTATTTATAAATTATTTTATGAATTTTAGAAAATTAAAATAAATATTTTATATACATTATATAAAATATTTATTATACGAAATAACTACGTAATGTATTAAATTAAGGAGCGGTGCATGATATTTTTACTGACTTAACTCCAAGTCGGTGGATTTGGACATAATAATGTAAACCGATTTATTTAATCAATTCAAGCATATACGTGGAGGAATAATAATAAAACAATAAAAAGCTATCACAAAACAAAACCATCTTATTTCATATTTCTCTTCTCTTCCTGCACCATCACTGCCACCGAGCACCACCACCATCAGGAAGAAATTTTTTTGTGCTATCAAGGGGTTTATCAAGCTTCATTAAAGAATTATCAAGCTTTTGGAAGGTATAAACCTAATTTATTTGGATTATTTTTGTATTTTTTGTGAAAAAATAATTTTGTGAAAAATTAGTAAATAATTAAATAATTGTTCTATATAATTTTTAGATGTATATTGATGGATTATATGATATTTAGAGTAGTTATGACTTGGAAAATAAAATCAAAATGGTATAAAATGATTGTGTTTGGTTACTGTTAACGGAAAAGAGAAACGAAAAAAAAATAGGGCTGCAAGCTCATTGCGCGGCGACCAAATTTTTTCTAGAACCGAGGACGAAACGACAACGTTTCGGGATGGAAGGGAGTGAGCTGCGCCATGCGCGATGATTAATTTTTCCTGTAATCGGCGTGGGAGAACGACGTCGTTTGTTGGGAGAAGAAGAAAGGTCTGCGCAATGCGCGGCAGACCGAAGTTCAACTTATTTACCATTTTTCTACCGGTCCGATTTTTTTCACTTAATTACGAAAATGCCACTATGATTTTGATTAATTAAAATAAATATTTAAAAATTGATAAAAATTATATAAAAATTATATAAAATCAATAAAGTATATATAAATGATTTATAAATTAAATTTAACTTTTTTCCAATTTTGAAGAATAATTTCAATTAATAATTATGTGTTTTACTTATGAGAATTAAAAGAGCGTAATTAGATTTAATAACCACTTTATGTTATAATTAATTGTAAACTTTAATATATATCCGGCGGGTAGAATGTTTATGTTGTGCGTGATATTAATTATATAAATTAATATCATGAGTTACTAAATTATTATTATTTGATTATGTTATTATTATAGGTTGTCCAAGAAAGGATTATTAACTGTTAATTTAATAATCGGACATCGAGGCAAGTTCCTAAACCCTAATCTCGAACCATATATCATATGTTAGATATTAAAATCTTAATTGAGTTTTATTCCCTAAGTTTTATCATTATTCCACTTTCTTGAATATCGATTTAAATTGATGTTGTTAATTGTTCAATTAAAATTGAAAATCTCTGTTGTTACTCGCATTCACTCTTAAATGAAAATTTTAACGAATCATAATTGTTGATGAATGAGTTGATGATTATGAGTCTATGCCAATTGTCCGGCTAGACTTTTGATACAATTGAATTTCAAATTACCCTTTATCGTTAAGTGCTGAGCCAAACTAAATTGTTTTGGTGTAGACTCTTATAAACTGAGATGAACAACCCTGTTTCAGGGGATATAGCTTGTCAGATGCTTTAAATTCCGATACTCCGCGATATGCGGTAATATGATGTGCACAATCATAGGTACAAGAGGCCGATCACTTCGAGTACGGGTTTAAGGTTTTATGGTCTTTATGACACATACAGGTTATCAGTATTATCATTGATTAACCTATGTTCAATGGTCTTGTGACCCTCAGTATAATTCTCATTTATCATGTTCCAAAGGATAATTTCCTTGGTTATTTTCTTTCATTTGAAATGAGTTCATGTTACGTTATTGTTATAAATTCTTTTCCTCATGATGCATTGTTATTCAATTCATTATACTTCTGAGCACTTCGGTTGCTCATTCTTGCTTTATTAATGTGACGCAGACAAAGATGTTAAATCTGGGGGTATAAATAGGAAAGACAAAGGCAATGGAAAGATGTCGGAATGAAGATATGATGAAATGTACCTTGCTGATAGTTTTAGATCTATTTTGTGGCTGTAGATATGGAATACTTATCCCAGTAGTGCTGTATGTATATAAAGGTTAATGACCCTGGGGGTTTGTTAGGTATATTTTGTATTAACTTGAATATTAATGGAGTAATATATATTATTAGAAATTTTGAGTAGCGGTAAGTGAAAGTAGAATGTATGAACAGTGAGCACCAAATTCGAGGTTCAAGGAGTCCGGATTTGGGGGTGTCACAAATATAGATATTAAAATTCAGTTAATTAAAACTTTTAACTCATCAGTTCCAAAATCGCAACTTTTATAATTCATCTTTACTTTTTAGAATCATATGTTCTATGATTTTTTTTAATACATTAATTGTGAATAAAAAACTTTAACTATATCATTAAACTATTTGTTTTATACATTTTCTTATAACTCAAATAGTTTAAATATAATTAACTGAATTCTCGAAACAGTAACCTACATCCTTTAATACATAATATTTTTTATAATATCTCAACTATATCATATTACGTTCACAAAGTTAATAGATACAATTTAAACCATCATACAATATCATCACTCATAAAGTATTATAACTGCATTGTATTACCTTGCAAAGTATAAGTTATAACTTATTTTTGAAGTAAATAACTTTTATTCTTTGTTACAAAATTTAATGCAACTAGTACAATTTGGATACAATAAGTCATTTGTCTTAGAACAATTTAGCTAAAGAAGACAACGAAGGTTCGCTTTGTAAATAGCTTTAACACCTCAATCTAAAACTACAAAATTAATTGCAAGAATGAGCGCGACGGCTTAGAAAGTTTAATAGTTAACACATTTCATGCATCACGTATTTCATATTTCATACATGATTTAACATTTTTATACTTAACATTTTTATACATATACTTCGAGTTTATTATGCATTGCATACAAATCATGTTTCAGTTGTAATATAGCACTGTAATAATTTAACTTTCAAGAATTCATATAGCACTGTAATACATTTGCACATAACTTTTCTTTCCTTTGTTCTGTGTTCACTTGGTGTGGAGCAAACGTTGCCAACTCATTGAATTTAGTCGCATACTCAGCCACGGTCATACTTCCTTGTTTTAGTTCTAAAAATTGTACCTCCATCATATCTTGTGTAACTGGAGGAAAGTAGGCTTCGAAAAATATTTCTTTAAATCTTTCCCATACAGCTCTCATTCCCAATCTTTCTTTATTGGCAACCCATCAATAGTTAGCTTATCCTTCCAACATGAATGTAGTAAATGCAGTTTTCTGTTCTTCTGCCACGTTTGCAACATCAAATGCCTTTTCCATTTCGATAACCCAGTTCTGGGCCTACACTGGGTTCATTGTCTCTTTGAACTCTGGGGGTCCTACTGCTTTAAAATCTTTAAATGTAACAATTCTGGCAGTTACTGGTTGGTCACCTACGGGGTTAACATTCTTGTTTTGAAAAGCTCTCATCAACAAGTCTACAAACTGCTGCATGTGATTCACTGGCTCCTTTGGAACATTTAAAGACTCCTCAGGTGGAGGTTGCACATTTGGTCTATGTCTAGGCGGCATTTCTGTTTAACAATTTTCGTAACGATCATTACATTTATCATTCACATAATACATTATTGCGTTAACTTAAATACATAATCATGACAAAACATTTAATAACCCAATTTATATTCATATGCAATTCAATTAGTGCTAGGCACCTTACATCCAACTTAGCATATTGCTATAAACTTTCTATCTTGTCAAATAACAAAGTTCGGGACTCACATTACATATTCTATATGACAACTCAAAACTTCCCTCCTTAAGACAAAAGAGGTTACATGTAACAAAAGTTTGGGGATTTATATACATACACACATCTAACTTTACATACATAACTCGAACATTTATTACATTATCCTACGACAGCATCCCACACTGAACTCCATCATGGTATTCCTTGTCCATTATGGCTATCATCTTCCACCTAGTTAAGGTGTCCCTATTCTGGTTATACTCCATCGGGTAATAATGCACCCCATCTTGTGCCCTTCTAAATGCTGTGCGAAATGCATAGCTCATGTCATTCATCATTACTTCCATACTATCGATCTTGGCTTTCTTAGCCCTGACTTCTTCTTCCACCAAATTTATCCTTCGTACTGCTTTAACCCTGGCATGTTCGTACATGGCTCTCTCAGCAGTTGCATCCCTCAACTTTGCCTCCAAGACGTCCTTGTCGTTTTTTAGTTCTAAAATCTTACTTTGAAAAATATTAATGTAGTAGTGAAAGTAAGAGTCGAACCCATAGAGAGTGAATTGTTTTAATAAATCTAATGTTTTCAAAAATATCTAATTAATTGGGGGGTTTGGAATTAATTATTAACTAATTAAAATTCAAATAAACAAATAAAACTGAATAATAAATAAATATGAGAAAAAAATCAATTAAAACAAACTTCAGTTCCTTAGTTCAGTATCCCCTTCTTTTAATCAACAAATTAATCAAGTTATTATTATCTTTTCCTTCAATTGAAATTAATAATCCTAGGTAACCGATAATCGCCAAGCTACTCGAAATCCTCCTTAAATTATAAATCTAATGCAACAATCGCTCACAAAAGACCCTAACTATCATACAACCTAGAACTATCAGTCTAGATTTAATATAACAGTTGCATTAAAAATTAGAGAATTAGATTATTCCAAGCAGCAATCTCAACATCGCGGACCATTTAACTTGCCATCTTGATAACCATAATAATATTCAAAAGTTTGACCACAATTAAATATTATTAACTGCTACTTATGATCAGATAAAATATCGTTTGCTTAATATCAAATCTTAATCTAGCATATGATAAATTATTGATTAATCTAACAGGCCATTATCAAAGTAATCAAGCAAATATCATCTAATCAAGTAAAACAGATCATCAAAAATAAATCTCATGCATGAAGGAATAAATAATAAAACTAAATTAAAATATTAATTAAAAATAAGGTTCAACATCCCTTTGGAACTGAAAAATAAAATTAACCAAACAAAATAAAAATAATATCTGCTAGTTGAAAAGCTCTCTCCAAGAAATTAGGACAAAAATCTCCCAAAAACTTACAATGCATAATGAGAGAGCATGACCCTCTATTTATAGGCATCTAACTTGTCCAAACCCTAATAGGATTTATAATTAAAAATAAAAGAAAATTAAAATAATTATTATCTTAACCCTAGTTGGAATTAAAATCCAATTTGGAATAAAAAAGTAGCAAAAATCCCGAAATAATCTGATTTCCAGCAATTCCGTGTCAAACAAACGCGCCTCAGTTGACTTGGTCAACGCAGTTCCGCGTCCGTTGACTTCAGCGAGCTTCCGCGCATTGCGCGGAAGGTTTCGGTTCTTCTGAAACGACACCGTTTCGTCCCCGGTGCTGCTGAACTGCTATCGCCTCCAAACGATATCGTCTCTTTACTCCTTTTATGCGCGCGCATTGCGCGCGGCCCAGGTTTTGGTTTAATTACGATTCTGCCACTGGTCTTTTGCGGAATTTACACTTTTGCCCTCCGGTTTTGCTGAAATTACCACAATGCCATTAGACTTTTGCAGAATTTACAGATTTGCCCCCGAAACTTATTTTCCTACAAAATAAAATATAAAAATAAATAAAAATAATATAAAAATACTAAAAATCCTAAAAACACATAATAATAAATAAAATTCCTAAAATACTAAAAATAAATAAAAACACATAAATAAAAAGAAATATAAAAATACTATAAAATTACCTAAATTAACATAAATTAACTAAAATCCTATAAAACCTATTAAAACCAAAATAAGCTAAATAACTAAACATTTAAGCACACAATAAATATAAAAACTAAGTATTAGGGAATAAAAATACCGTATAATTTAGTCCTATCAAGTTCCTATACCTTATGTTCTTCTTGTCTCAATTTATCCGCCAGCTCCATGTTCCTACTAACCAACACTTGAACTGCATTCTCATTTTGATATACAGCTGTCCACCGTTCAGCTGCCTGAGTGTCTAATTCCTTTATCCTGTCTACAAACTCATTGTTCTGCTGTATTAAACCATTCACCCATTCTTGGTCTGCTTCTCTTTGCTCAGATGATGCATTATCCGGCAATGCCCCATCCAAGGCTCCCTCCAACTCATCTGGATCTTCCTCTTGTTCATTTTTATTAACTGGTACTATAGTCATAACTGGTACAGTAGTCATTACATCAATCTAAATGTCTCTGGGCTCCTCTTCTATTGCCCGACTAGATTCTCCAATCTCTGGTATGCTATAAAATCACAAGAACAATTATTTTAGTTCAATGCAATTTTCCTTACCTCTATATCACATAGAATATGGCACATAACACATATTGTAAAAATTTTAACCTTAATTATTTCCACCATTCACCTCTTACAACTCAAAATGAGTTTCACTATATTCCTTAAGGTCATATTCCTAAGGTTTCCCCCCTAAGGTTTATAATCTATCAGCTCTAATACCAACCTGTGATGCCTCCAAATCTGGGTACCTTGAACCACAAATTCAGTGCTCACGTTATTATTTTACCCTATAATCACAACCATTCATTTTGAATAATAAAACATAATTTACATTAATATATAACTATTCCCAGGTTCTACATACCTTTATATATACATCACATTCAGATTCAACATATTACAAAAGTATAATAATTACAAAGGACTTCTAGCTATACATCTATTGCTTGCTAGCCTTTCCTTTTCCTTTATCTATTCTCGATCCCTTGGTCTATTTTGGTTTAGCTGAAATATCACGTTAAAAGCAAGAGTAATCATAAAATAGCTCAGTAAGTACATAAACATATAATGACATGATATTTCTAAATAAGGAAATGAAATCTGATATAATAAAGCTGAAACATTACAGTTCTGAAAATGAACTGGACAAATATAACATAAACTGTGCATGATTAACTTGGAGCATGAATTCTGCTTGTTGTATAGTCACAAGACCAAGAACTCGTTAAGAACTATATCAATTATAAGACTGATACTGCCCCGATCAGTCATTAAACTGCATTTTTAACTTTAGATGTGTACTCTAGGTGATCAGCCTATCGTACTTTTATATTATGCACAACATAAACATCCAACGACGCAACCACGTCACTTTATCTTTAAACTTTATTCCCCTTTTATTTTAGGTTTGTTCCATTAAAGCATGTCATGGATTCCTCACTATAGCAATATGGATCAGAGGACATATCAACAAATATTTGACTTAAATATGAATCATCACATGGGTCTAGCCGAAATCAAGATTGGCCTCAACTTTTTCAAAGTCGTTCAAAGATGAATGAACTTTACAATGCATTCATGAATGTATACATGAATAATTGTTCAAAAAATTATAATGAAAGTTCAGATAGAACACTTGCCTTTATCTCCTTTTACCTCAATTGGTAGAATATTATCCCGTTTATAACCTATATGACCATAATGTTGGTTCATGCATTAGTTACATATACATGCATGTCATAACTTGCTTATAAGTTACCCTATAGCTTTACATAATAATCTTAACACGTAACATAGTGTATATTTATGCCTTAACATCTCCCGTAAATTGGTCATTTTTATCACATTATAGCTTACATACATATTTTTATCATTTAATATTAAAGCATTTCATTTTGAACTTAAATAAAAAAAATAAAAAATTTCTTGGTTGGAGCAGTACATCTCGCCACGACGAGATTTAGCCTCGAAGATCTCGCTGGCCGCAAGATCTTCTTAGACAAACCGCGCCCCCTGAATTCGCCCCGGCGAGCTTCCACACAGAGCACTGCATCCCGACACAGTACTGATTTTTTCAGAAAAAATTTTCTTTCAAAAATTCTTGCTATTTTTGGCCCCCTTTTTGTAAAACTTGATTCCAACACCACATATAACATGTATTTGACATGCTTGGGCCTTCAAAATATTTATAAGTTTTCAAATGAATTCATTTTTCCAAGAAATTCATTTTAGGTGTCGGCGAACATTTTAAAACATTTAAAATCCTCAATTGTCGCCATAGACACCAATTGACTTCAAAATCGACTCTAACACATGTATTTACATGAAACTTAAGTGTTTAGCTTCATTTAATCTTCATTTATGCAAAATGGCCAAAAATTACCCTTGTATGGGATTATTACCAAAATTCCATAACTTGCAACTTAAGCTATCTTTAAATTCTCAATTCTACACTTCATATACATGAACATATATGTATTTAGTAACTTTGTGTGCTTCTATAACTTCTAAATACAACTTCCAATGTACTTTATATATTATGGTTTGGTTTATATACAAAACATAACCTAATATTGTGCCTTTATATATCAAGTCATGTTTTTTTTCCATAAATGGACTTATCATGCTATCTACTATGAAATTTCTCATATATTCAATATGATCAATACTTTGAACTAGCTTTCCATCAAAACTGACAACATATAACACATAAAAATGCTTAAATCATGATTCCTATCTTGGATTATTTCATGAATAGTGCACCACCTTTGTTCTAGCACATATGAGTTTAGGGTTTCATTTAACACTAAACATGAAGCACATAGACTCACAAAAAATCACATACTCAACACATAAAGGCAAAGTTTCAACACAAAACATATCACTACCTTCTTGTTGTTCTCTTTCTCCATGTTATAAACCTTGCTAGAGTTATATTCTCCACTTTAATAGCTTACAACCTTCCTTTCTTGATCACCTTTTACTTGAAATCCTTGAGCATGCTTTAAACCCTAGCTTATCTCTCTTTCTCTCTTATGCTCTCACGTTTGGAACTTGGAAGATAAAGAATACTAGCTTTGATACTTGAAATATACACACATATGTGTTATTTAAATTTTTCCACAACTAACCATACATGAAGTTGACTTAACTCATGCATGGTTAGGGCTAAACAAGTCATTTCTCAACATCCTTTAATAGCATTTTGAACAATTCTCACTGTAAGGATACCAAGGTCATTTTCCAAGTTGTCAAGGGTAGCATGTGAAAGTAGTATGCCCTCAAGCCAATCACATTTGATGTGATAAACATATACTTTGTAATCTTGTTCATTTATTAATAAAAGTATCAAGGCATTTCTTTATTCATGATTAATTACTTAAATTAATCAAATAGATAAACCCATAGTTTTCGAGCAATGCTTTTAGAACCATGATGAGGATCATGCTAATGAGATCTAAATTCAAAATAGCTCAAAACTAAAATTGTTCCTAATCGTTGGATCACTAAAAAGGGGATTAGTAGATCCGGATAGATTGGTACATACTATGCTTGCTCTTATGAAGAGGATGATTGATCTCATAATCATTTGTGTAGAGACACTAAAGCAAGTATGTAGGTGCTTATTAGAGAATAAGTTCACTGAACGTGACTCGCTCAAGGAACACCTAATGGAGTTTTACTCGTCTGTCAATAGGAGTTCCTTATGTGATAGTCGTACAAGTGATCCTTAGACTTGAGATCATCTTAGTATCTTGTGTGTACTAAGTTATACTTTGACATATTCCTTAAGACCTATTGGTATATCAAAGGATGTGCTTGGGTATAATAAGGTACACATGGAGATAGATGAATGGTCAACAAAGGATCTACCACTTCCAGTAAAGGGAGAGAATGTCCTATGCGATTCAATAAGTGACAACTCAGAAATCCCTGGCCAGGGTTGAATGGAATTAGAAAGGAGTTTCTAATTTACATTAACTAGAGTTGTGTATTTGTGAATTGAAATGCATATAATCAAATAAATAAGACTTGACAGAAATTCCGTGTCTTATATTTGATTGGGACATTGTATGGTAGAAAGATTGAATTGTACGGTAACTATTTGCTGAAAGGTTCTTTTACGATTAAATGTTGAAATCTATATTATCTGGAAAGTCGACTAATCGCTAAGGGGGCTTACCCTTATTGTGGAATAATTATTTATTCTGAATTAAAGAGTTAATTCATAATAAATGAATTAGAATTGTTCTCATTTATTTATTATACAACCGGTTTAATATGGAGAACCTAAAGGGTCACACCGCAAAAGAGTAATATTTATTTTAGAAGTGGATGACATAATTGTAATAATAAATTAAGTATATTTAATTTATACTATGATGATAGAATAAATTAAATAGCTTAATATTTATAATTTAGTATTTTAAAAATACTAATTATAAATTAATAAGAGGAGTCTAATTATTATTATTATTACTATTATTTTTATTATTATTATTACTGCTAGTATTATTATTTAGTTCCTAAATGGTTTAGGAATTAATTAATAAGTAGTAATATTATTATTAAATAATTAAGTTCCTAAATAGTTTAGGAATTATAATTATAATAATTAATTAAGTTACTAAATGGTTTAGTAATTAATTAATAAGAAGTACTCTCATTATTAAATAATTAAGTTCCTAAATGATTTAGGAATTGTAATTAATTAATTTAGTTCCTAATTAAATTGGGAATTAAATTAAAATCCTAATCCTAAATAGTTTAAGAGGGTTGACTAGATCTATAAATAAGAGGAGTCTTATCATAGATCAAGGTTACACACTCTTTCATTAGATTAGAGAGAGTACTCCATAATTCTCTAGATCTACGAGTTAGAGAGAGAGAGAGAATTAGGGCTAGCCACCCATGGTTTAGAGAAACCAAGATCCACTTCTTTAATTCATAGATCTCTTGGTGGATCACCTCTAGAGGCTCAACACTTGGGGAGCTAACATTGATCCGTGGAATCTAATCGGTGAATTTGAAGAAGAACGTTAAGGATCAAAGGGAGATGAACTTGTACCCGTGGAAGCTTGGTTCTACAAAGGTATAAATTCTTTTATCCTTCCTCAATTAATAATAGTCGCATAAGAAATATCCGGGTTATTGGTTTGTACAAAAATTTTAAAATTTGATTTTTTATTGCTTCCGTTGCGTTTATATAATTTGATTATATGTATGCCATATTTTTGCAAACCAACAGTGGCATCAAGAGCCAAACTTATGCGAATTATTAATTGTTTTAATTTCATATATGTATGGGTATGTGTTTAGAATAATTTATTGGACATAATTTGTTGTATAAAATTATTATTTTTTAATTGAATTCGCGAATATTTAGCTGGCGGAATTGATCACTTCGGTCAGTGTATATATATTTGTTGGCAGGCGAATTGATTCTCTTTGGTTAATAACTTTTCGGTAATCAAATAATATATACATATGTATACTACCAAGTCCGAAACAATGATTACCGAAAAGATGTTAAAGCTATATATATATATATATATATAATCCATCAAACTTTGCTTGCTTTACCGAATATGTTAGATTCATAAAGGAATTGGACATGTTTCGGATTGTTAATAAAGAACCAAAGCAACAAAGCAAGCTTGTCCCAAAATGAATGTCATGTTTGGCAAAATTGCTACCTACTGTTTCGGTTTTATATATATATATATATATATGGTGATACGGAATGGTTAATATGTATATATAATTTTGGTTATATATACATATATATTAATTAGCCAAACAGTTTAGTAATTTAATACAGATTTTAAAATTTTAAAATTTTAAAATAAAAGAGTTTATTTTGGGTAATTTTAAAATAATAAAAATAAATAGTTTATTTTTAAATAATTTTATAATTAAAATAAAAGGTTTATTTTAAACATAGAATTAGATTTCATGCAACTTTAAATTGCCCATTAAATAATACCAATACATATATGGAATGTTTCATTTTAATTCATGAGATGAATATTATTTATTAATATATATGTTGATATATATGATAATAAATGGGATTTATTATGGACTATTGACCAATATGATTGGATTTAATTTTAATTAAATGCATGAATGAATGAGTTTTAATAAATGAGGTCTGCGTACCTCGTCTTTCTAATTTTTCTTATGTATAATTCTATCTCCCTCCTATATACTTCCCCTTGACTGTTGATCAAGGTTTCTATTTATTGTAAATAATTTGTAATAGGATTAGTTATAATTATTTTGAAGAATTGGAGCAAAGAAGCAAGGAGCGCATGAAGACCCGTTTGTAATGGAGCCCGAATTGAAATGTAATAGTTACATTTAATTTAATTTATTCTTGCACCCTAGGTTTGACCATTTGGTTTATTTGGTGGCTCGAATAAACCAAATTAGAATAAAAGTCCATAATCAATCCAAGTAGAATATAGTATTCTATATGTGCATGCTTATTTATATATATTATATATTATCAAACATGCTTCGCATGTTAATTAATATGATGCGTATTTTATATATATATGTGCATGTGCGCTAAACAAGATGAGACAATTAATATTAATAAACCCCTCATGATGTAGAATAAATATTATTTATAAAATGAATTAAAATGTTTAATTCATGAATTAAAGTAGTTTAATTCAATTAAATAAAATTAGAATTATTCTAATTTATTTATTCTACTACTCATAATATTAAGTTGTAACGTTCAAAGATATTTATTAAAAATATCGAACGTCGCCTTCTAGCATGGTAAAACAATAGAGTATCAAATAATCATTATAAGTTTATTGTGTCACACAAGGCTTATATTAATTTTTTGAGATGTTGTTTTATCACATTTGATGTTTATAAAAAGAATTGAACATTACTGTTTTGTTGTGTCACACAAGGACGGTCTTTTTCTCTTCTAATATAAGAAAATGCTAGGTTGGACTTAATTTGGATAATTTTGATTTGGATGTGTCACACATGATCATAATAATCTAAGAGGCAAAATAAAAGGAGTTACATGTTAATGTAATTGACAAGAGTTGTCTACCTATTTATTTATATATTGTTTGTTGTGTCACACAAGGCTATATACATTTGAAATAGGATCCTTATTCTCACTAGCAAATCTTTAACTAGATTTGCCGAACTATATAAGGAGGGTAATATAGTTTGATGAAAATAGTGGGAGACACCATTTTAAATAAAGACCTAATTTATTTTGGTAATTAATAAAACGAATGCATGTTAATGTTGTTATTAATTCACTTAAAGAATATTGCTATGTTTAATTCACTAACACTGCATAGCATAATGTATGCTAACAATTAATCGAACCGAATTGTTCGGATTGATGAAACAAATTTGAGAAAAGTTCTCAATGTTGAAAAGCTAGCAAATATCCTAAATTTGTCTATTCCTACAAACGTTGTAGACTAAGCCTCTGAGAAAGAGATTGCTATTTTATTAAATGGCAAGATGATGCAAGGGTGGCTCAATGCATCATACTCGCATCCATAAGTTTCGAGTTACAGCGTCAACACGAGAAAATGGATGCACCTACTATATTGCTGCACATTCAATAGTTGTATGGTGAGCAAAATAGGTCAACTAGATATAAGATATCTAAGGAGCTCTTCCGATCTATAATAACCAATGACACAACAGTAAAAGACACATGTCCTAAAGATGATCAATTGGATTGATCAATTAGGATAACCAGTTTTGTCAAGGATGGAAAGTTGAGTCAAGATTCGATCTTGCAGTCACTCACTGACTCTAATTCACAATATGTTGTGAACTTCATACATTATTAAGCTAGATGTCAGTTTAACTGATTTTCTTAAATATGTTGAAGACTGTTGAGAGTCACTTTCCTTCCTATTAAAACCAAGTCTTACTTGTAGATGAATTTTCTAAGCGGAGGAAGATGGTCAAAGGTATTTCTGAGGAGTCAGAAAGAGTAGAAGGCAAAAGAAAGGCTAAACAAAGGACATAAATAAAAGTGATCTCAAGGGCAAAGGAGTTTGCTTTCATTGCGATAAGCTGGGAAACTGGAAGAACAACTGCAAGAGAGTTGTAGTAGTTAAGTAGAAGAAGTTTAGTGAAACTTCAGCTACAGATATAGATTTGTTCATAATGAAATAGAACTTTCTATAAGTCAAGTTCTACTTAGGTATTAGATACCGAATGGTGGTCTCACATATGCAAGTCGTTGCAGAGACTAAGCAGAAGTAGAAAGCTAAATAAATGATAAGTAATCATGTGCTGAGGAATGAAGTAAAGGTTGCTGCATTAGCCATGTGAACTTATAGTTTAGCACTGCCTACGGGCAAGCCTGTTAAGTTAGTAAGTTGTTACTATATTCCAGTTCTTAGAAACATTATTTCAGTTCCATGTGATGACAAGGAAGGGTTTTTGACATTATAATAATGAACAATCGTTGTTCTGTTTATAATGATAATGTTTTATTTAGAACTGGTTGATTACTTAATGGACTTTGTATACTTGACTTACATGAAAAATATTTCAATTTGAACAAACTAAAAGCAAAAAGATGATATGAATCATACCTTCATGCAATACTGTTAACTCGGTCACGTTAATGAAACAAGACTAAACAAGTTGTATAAAGATAAGCTTTTAGAGTTTTTGATTATGAATCAAATACAACTTGTGAATCTTGTATCATGGATAATATGACTAAATCTCCATTTAGTGGACATGGAGAGCGAGTTGCAGAGTTGTTAGAGATGGTACACACAGTCGTGTGTGAGACCTATGACAACAAATGCAAAAGGAGGGTATTCATTCATTACTTTCACTGATGATTCTAGATTTTAATATATGTATTTGATGAAATACAAATCCAAATCATTTGAAACGTTCAAAGAATTCAAAAGTGAAGTAAAGAAACTAAATGCCAAAAGTATTAAAGTTCTTCGATTAGATCGAGAAGAGAATACTTAAGCAGTAAGTTTCTAGATCATCTCAAGCGAAATGGTATTCTCACAGAATGGACATGGTGATGATCCATAATGAGTATTACCGATCTTCCAGTATCCTTCTAGGGTTATGCTCTAGAAACGATTGCATATCTACTAAATAAGTTACCTTCTTAATCCGTCCTTAAGACTTCATATGAGTTATGGGATAGAAAGAAAACTAAGTCTTAAGCATGTTAAGATTTGAATTGTTCAGCTTATGTCAAAAGGTTTGACATGATATGCTAGGGACAAGATCTGATAAGTGTAAACTTGTGGGATATCCTAAAGAAAGTTTAGGGTATCACTTCTATAATCCAACTAACTAAAAGGTGTTTGTTGAAACACGCTGCCTTATAGGAAAATGAGTTTTTCCTTAAAGGGTTAGTGGGAGTAAAATAGATCTTGAAGAAGTTCAAGAACCACAAAACACTACAGATAAAATGAAGGAATCTGTACAAGTAGATAAACCTATTGTACCACAACCAAGTCGTAAAATCTGGTTTAGTACCGAAGATACCTGAATGGTATGGATTCATCATAGATGATGATGATAAGGTACGCATCATAGTGGATGATGATCCAGATATATACGATGAGATATGAGTGTTAGATACTCAAGAGAAATGGCTGATGACCATAAAATCCGAAATGGGTCTTTGGAGAAAGACTAAAGCAGATGGCTAGGTGGAGACCTATAAGACCTAACTAGTGGTAAAAAGATTTCAAACAAGGTCAATGAGTTGACTAAGATGAAATTTTTCACTAGTGAAAATGCATATATCCATTCGGATTTTACTTGCAGTTGTAGCTTACTATACAAAAGGATGTATGTATGATACAACCAAAAGGATTTGTCTCCATAATGATGGAGTAAATCAAGTGTGAAAGCTACTACGATCCAATTATGAATTGAAGCAAGTTTCTCGAAGATGGAACATCCGTTTTGATAAGACAATCAAAAGAGTTTGATTTTATCAAAAACGAGGATGAACCAAGTATGTACAAAGGTTAGTGGGAGTACTGTGACATTTCTAGTATTATATGATGATACAATACTGATAAGGAATGACATATCGATGCTACAATCAGTAAAGATGTGGTTGTCTAAAAACTTCTCCTGTAAGGACTTGGGTGAAGCATCCTAACATTCTATTCAGGATAAAGGTCTATAGAGATAGATCATAAAGGATGCTCGGCTTGACCCAAGGGACGTACATTGAGTCGTTGAAATGTACTAGACTTGATGTTGCTTATGTATGATAAACAGATATCAGTTCAATTCTGGAGAAGAACATTAGAAAAGAGTTTCTAATGATGGGTCTGATATAAAACTAGAGGGTTTGACAAACTCAAGTTTCTTCAGACTAACCAAGATAACAACATATCCGTTTCAGGTAATATGATTACCATGAACGGTGCTGCAGTGAGTTGGAAAAGTTCCAAACAGCAAAGAGTTGTTGATTTAGTGACAAAGACATAGTAAATAACTATAAGTGAACCTGCAAAGGTGATTGTTTGGTTAAACAAGTTCATTACAGAATTTATAATGGTTTCTAACATTAAAGGAGTTTAATTCGCCAAGGAACCTAGGTCTCATCTGAAATCCAAACATGTGTTGCGGCACTTTTATATGATTAGATGAATCATTGAAAAGGAGACGACACCATAAAGATGGTAGACTCTCAGAACAGCATTACAGATTTACTAACTAAAGCATTTACTAAGCAATTTGTACGCCACTTAGAGAAGAATGGTATGGGGATATCAAAGGGCGATTAGCTTTAGTGCAAGTGGGAGATTGAAAGTAGTATGCTCTCAAGCCAATCACATTTGATGTGATAAGCATATACTTTGTAATATTGTTCATTTATTAATAAAAGTATCAAGGCATTTCTTTATTCATGATTAATTACTTAAATTAATCAAATGGATAAACCCATAGTTTTCGAGCAATGCTTTTAGAACCATGATGAGGATCATGCTAATGAGATCTAAATTCAAGATAACTCAAAACTAAAATTGTTCCTAATCGTTGGATCACTAAAAAGGGGATTAGTAGATCCGGATAGATTGGTACATACTATGCTTGCTCTTATGAAGAGGATGATTGATCTCATAATCATTTGTGTAGAGACACTAAAGCAAGTATGTAGGTGCTTATTAGAGAATAAGTTCAATGAACGTGACTCGCTCAAGGAACACCTAATGGAGTTTTACTCGTCTGTCAATAGGAGTTCCTTATGTGATAGTCGTACAAGTGATCCTTAGACTTGAGATCATCTTAGTATCTTGTGTGTACTAAGTTATACTTTGACATATTCCTTAAGACCTATTGGTATATCAAAGGATGTGCTTGGGTATAATAAGGTACACATGGAGATAGATGAATGGTCAACAAAGGATCTACCACTTCCAATAAAGGGAGAGAATGTCCTATGCGATTCAATAAGTGACAACTCAGAAATCCCTGGCCAGGGTTGAATGGAATTAGAAAGGAGTTTCTAATTTACATTAATTAGAGTTGTGTATTTGTGAATTGAAATGCATATAATCAAATAAATAAGACTTGACAGAAATTTCGTGTCTTATATTTGATTGGGACATTGTATGGTAGAAAGATTGAATTGTACGGTAACTATTTGCTGAAAGGTTCTTTTACGATTAAATGTTGAAATCTATATTATCTGGAAAGTCGACTAATCGCTAAGGGGGCTTACCCTTATTGTGGAATAATTATTTATTCTGAATTAAAGAGTTAATTCATAATAAATGAATTAGAATTGTTCTAATTTATTTATTATACAACCGGTTTAATATGGAGAACCTAAAGGGTCACACCGCAAAAGAGTAATATTTATTTTAGAAGTGGATGGCATAATTGTAATAATAAATTAAGTATATTTAATTTATACTATGATGATAGAATAAATTAAATAGCTTAATATTTATAATTTAGTATTTTAGAAATACTAATTATAAATTAATAAGAGGAGTCTAATTATTATTATTATTACTATTATTTTTATTATTATTATTACTGCTAGTATTATTATTTAGTTCCTAAATGGTTTAGGAATTAATTAATAAGTAGTAATATTATTATTAAATAATTAAGTTCCTAAATAGTTTAGGAATTATAATTATAATAATTAATTAAGTTACTAAATGATTTAGTAATTAATTAATAAGAAGTACTCTCATTATTAAATAATTAAGTTCCTAAATGATTTAGGAATTGTAATTAATTAATTTAGTTCCTAATCAAATTGGGAATTAAATTAAAACCCTAATCCTAAATAGTTTAGGAGGGTTGACATCTATAAATAAGAGGAGTCTTATCATAGATCAAGGTTACACACTCTTTCATTAGATTAGAGAGAGTACTCCATAATTCTCTAGATCTAAGAGTTAGAGAGAGAGAGAGAATTAGGGCTAGCCACCCATGGTTTAGAGAAACCAAGATCCACTTCTTTAATTCATAGATCTCTTGGTGGATCACCTCTAGAGGCTCAACACTTGGGGAGCTAACATTGATCCGTGGAATCTAATCGGTGAATTTGAAGAAGAACGTTAAGGATCAAAGGGAGATGAACTTGTACCCGTGGAAGCTTGGTTCTACAAAGGTATAAATTCTTTTATCCTTCCTCAATTAATAATAGTCGCATAAGAAAGATCCGGGTTATTGGTTTGTACAAAAATTTTAAAATCTGATTTTTTATTGCTTCCGTTGCGCTTATATAATTTGATTATATGTATGCCATATTTTTGCAAACCAACAGCATGGTCATTCTTCAAAATCCTAGAGAATTTAATTTCCCATGAATCCATACTTGCTTAATTTCAATCCATTTTAAGTCCTTTTTTATTTGAATTTAGTTCATTATACTTGAATTTTATTCCTCAATCAAATAATCCATAAAGAATTTGTCCCAAAATATTTGTCACACTTCAAACTATTTAATTTTCATTAATAATTTACTAATTTACATTGTTCGCAATTTGCATATCATTACAATAATGGTCCCATGGTTCCGTAAATATACATTTAGGCCTTATAAGGTCATAATATATATATATATATATATATATACCCCACTCTTTGTTTCTTTCACATAACCAGTGATTTAAAAATACATTGTCACACCCAACTTCTTTATGCCATAGCATGCATAGATTGTTCATACAACTATTTATAAAGTCAAAACATTAAACACATAAACTTGGTTTTACAATTATTTTTTTTGAAAAAATCATTCCTCTTAGGTCTTTTGTGAAACACCATCTAGGCATTCGTTAATAATCTTTAACGATACCAAACACATAAAGTACATAACTCCATTCCTAGGAACACCCATATATCATTCGGATCTTACATGGCCCCCCAATCACAACATATGAACCATCAACAACAAAGATAACATGACCATTATGATCACGTAATGATCTATGATCATAAAGAATTAGAAGTTTGAATGAAGAAGATTCATGTATACATTTGGTGAGTTAAGTAACCCTTGTTAATGTTATTGACTTCTACCAAGACTACTTCTTCTCCTAAACTTCTTATTCCATTAGTACTCTATTCTCTCTCTGTATTGTTCTCTTTTACTTAGCAAGTGGTGAAGTTTTGGAATGACATAGGGGTTTAGTATTATAGCTAAGTTCTCCCTTAGTTCCATTGGCCAAGGACCTCCGGTTTTCCCCTTATATCGCTTCTTAGAGCTGGCGATATAACCCCCCATCAGCCGCCTTTAAAGCTGCTACAAATCCCTCACACCCATACCTGGTGATTTTAATTCAATTGCTTCGTAATATATAACCTGAAAATTAAGTTAATAATTTGAGTCCCAAAAATAATACCCTATAATACAATAATTAACTTATTATTAATTAATATATCAACCTAGCCTTTAAAAACTTATATTTAAGTTATTGTTTTGATAATTCAATTTAATTTGTCACTCGCTCATGTAATTAATTAAAATAATTTAATTACACATCATTTTCAATTAATTTCTTATTGACCTTCATTTTCATTCTCAAATTAAGTCTACATTTATAATAACGTACGTTCTCATATCATCATACAATTAATTAGAAATTTAATTCAAAAAGTTTCATTTAATTAAAATAAAATATTACACAAATTTCTTGGTCATTACATCCCCCCCCCCCCCCCCCCCCCATAAGGATTACATCCCTAAAATCATAAATACAAGGTTACTCAAAGAGATGGGGATAACTATTCTTCATTTTATCTTGGAGTTGTTATACTTGCATTTTCAACTCGCAAATTACGTAATAGTCACTTTAAGCCTGATTTCGACCTTGATCTAGGAGAAATTTGTCAAATTATAAAACATGAAAGTTGTAGATATATTTCTTAGATTTATGAAATATCTTGAATCATCTAAATCGGAGTTCGTACGAGAAAGTTATGGCCATTTTCCAACTGATGGTGAAACAACCAAATTCTGGTATTTTAAGCGACAGACAAAACCGTCGCTATAGGGTGAGCGCAGGTGCACCCGAGTAATTTTCCGAAAAAACATAAGGAGTGCAGCTACACTCTAGGGCTTCGCAACTGCGCCCGGGACGCGACCAACCCACTTTTTGACGCGTTTTTGCATGTTTTTGACTCTGAATTGGATTTGGGTGTCCTTTTATGCTAGGATTTGGACTTGTAACTTATAAATACACTATGAAACTCTTATTTTCAATATATTAGAATAGAGATTAACATAGTTAAGAGTAGATTAGAAGAGAAAATCAAGGTTTTGATGAAGATCTAAAGAAGGATTCACACAAGGATTCAAGATTGAAGGAAGAATTGGAGATCGTGCTTCAAGACTAAGATCTTTCCTCTCTAAATCTTTTTTTTTAATTATTATTATTCTTCGGATGATATCTAATATTATGAGTGTGTTTTCTTCTTTAGTTATGGGCTAATTTTATATTAAAATTGCAATGGAACCCAATGTCTAGTTTATATTAATTCACTTCCTTTTTGATTATGTATGATTATATATGATTTTATTATCATATTTTTCTCATAAAAGTATTAATTAATTGCAACAATTTATATGTTAGTCTATATGAAGTTGACGATGAATTATAGATTGGATTTAAATATTTTGTGCTAAATATCTATGAGCGTTCATGTACTTATTAATTAATTGTAGATAATTATTGGGATAATCTCTATAAAATTAGGAGATGGAGTATAGATTTTGATCTGGATATGATAGCATTTGTTCATTGAATCTTAAAGGGTTTATATGATTAATATATAGGATAGGAATATGCCTATGTATCTTTTGCATCCATAAAGAGAATCTGAGCTTAATATTCTAATTAACATATTTTATAGGAATACAGTGATTTAATTAATTAGAGTGCTCATATCTAGTTCTGTTGTCTTAGGGTCAGATTTAGAAGGATTTGTTTATATGCATTTGAAGATGCGTATAAATACTATAAAGAATTATCGGTTAACAATTCTTTATAATTAATTAATTAAAAAGGAATTGAAGAGATTTAAATGAAGCATTGGGGGGAAATTATAATCTTAAGTATTTAAAATCTGATTTAATCCTTATCATTAGTTTAATTTAGTTGTTAAGTTTAATTAGATTTTACTTTATAGTTTTATTCGATTGTTTACATAAAATTAATTTGATATAAAATTAGTATTTGGTAATTATTATTATTTAATTCTTTGTGGGAACGATACTCTATTTACTAGTATATTACTTGTCGACCGTGTATACTTGCACATATATATTCATATAGAAAATACCCAACAAGTTCCCACGTGGCTTCTTCAGCGTTGTGGTTCCTCTAAACTACGTTTACATAATGATCTGGACAGTGGCTGTTTCAGACGTCAAATCCTTCTTTACTTGTATCGGCTCGTACGCGATCATGTGCTTATAACCTAGTTTGTAGGGTCGTAACACTGACACATCAAATGCATTGTGAATATATTCCAGTTCATGAGATAAAACTACCTCATACACCACTTCACCAACTCTTTTCAAAACCTCAAAAGGTCTTAGAAACCTATGTCTCAACTTCCCCTTCTTCCCAAATCTTATCTTTCTTTTTCAGGGAAACACTTTCAAAAATACAAAACTTCCTACCTCAAAGTCTCTACGTCGACAATGCAAATCTGCATACTTCTTCTGTCTATCTTGCGCTGCTATAAATTTGGGCCTTATTATTTTAATCAAATCCACTATTTGTTGTACCAGTTCCGATCCCAACAAGTGATGCTCTCCCACCTCATCCCAATATAGAGATGTCCTGCACTTTATTTCGTATAAAGCTTCATAAGGTGGCATGCCTATACTTGCATGGTAACTGTTAATATATTCAAACTCAACTAAAGGAAAATAGTCGTCCCAGTTTCTCTTAAAGTCCATCACAAATGCGCACAACATATATTCCAATGTTTGAATAGTCCTCTTGCTTTTTCCATCTATTTGAGGATGGTATGTTGTTCTCAACCTCAACTGCGTTCTCATTCGTTCTTGAAAACTTCTCCAGAAATTTAAAGTAAGTTTTGGGTCTCGATTTGACACTATTAACAATGGAACTCCATGTCTTGAAACAATTTCCTTAACACACAGTTTGATTAACTGATCCAAATTAAATCTAATCTTAATTAGCAAAAAGTGCGCTAACTTAGTTAATCGATCTATTATCACTCATATCACATCAAATCCTTTCGGGGTAACTGGGAGTCCAACTACGAAATCCATCGTAATGTGTTCCCATTCCCATTTGGGTATTTTTAAGGGTCTTAATAGACCGCTAGGTCTCTGAGGTTCTGCCTTAACTTTCTGACAAGTTAGGCATTTGCTGACACATTCTACCACTTCTTGTTTCATAATTGGTCACTAAAAATGTTGTCATAGGTCTTGGTACATATTCATGCTACCCAGATATATCGAGTACTTCGAGCTATACGCTTCTTGCAAAATTTCCTCCTTCAACTCAGGTACTGACGGTACCCACACTCTTTCTTCAAATCTAAGGATTCCATCCTTATCCATCTTGTATTTAACTTCATCTCCTCTAGCGATTTGCTTTCGTATTTTCTCACATTCATTGTCTTTTTCTTGCACTTCATTTAGATCCAATAGCGTCGGTCAAACCTCTATTGTAAATAACATCTCTTTTGATTCTTTCGAAACTTTAATCTCTAATTCCAACCTTGTCATCTCTCAAACTAATTCATTTTGAACCGTTAACATCAACAATTTTTCTCTACCTTTTCTGCTCAATGTGTCGACCACTACGTTGGCCTTTCCCAGATGTTACAGAATTGCAATCATTATCTTTAATTAATTTTAGCCATCTTATTTGCCTCACGTTAAGCTCCTTCAGCGTGAAAATATATTTTAGACTTTTATGATCTATATATATCTCACACTTCTCTCCAAAGAGGTAATGTCTCCAAATTATTTATGCAAAAACCACCACCGCTAATTCTAAATCATACGTCGGGTAGTTCTTCTCATAATCTTTCAGCTGACATGACACGGATACGCAATAACCTTACAATACATAAGCACACAACCTAGTCCTTTATGCGATGCATCACTATATGCTACAAATCCTCTTGTACTACTGTAAGGATAACACAAGTGCTTGATTCAACCTCTTTTTCAACTCCCTGAAGCTCTCCTCGCATTTATTCGTCCAAACGAACTTTCTAGTCTTCCTAGTTAAATTGGTCAACGGAGTTGCAATCTTAAAAAAATCCTTGATAAATCTCTGATAGTAACCCATTAATCTTAAGAAACTTCGTAATTCCATCGGCGTCTTGGGCTGCTCCCAATTAATCACCGTCTTCACTTTTACCGGATAGACAGATATTCCATCTTTATCGATAACATGTCCTAGAAACTAAACTTTTTCCAACCATAATCCATACTTCAAATTTTTTGCGTACAACTTCTCATTTCTCAGTTTTTCTAATACTACTCTCAGATATTCTATATGTTCTTCCTTAGTCTTGGAGTAAACTAAATTATCATCAATGAAAACCACTACAAACTTGTCCAAATACTGTTTGAATACCCGATTCATCATGTTTATAAACACGGCTAACGCGTTTGTCAACCCACACAACATCACTAGAAACTCGTAGTGATCGTAACAAGTCTTAAATACTGTCTTTAGCATATCCTCTTTTTTCACCTTCAAATGATGATAACTAGTTATGAAGTCTATCTTGGAGAAATACCTTTCCCCCTTCAACTGATCAAACAAATCGTTTATTGTTGGTAACAGATACTTATTCTTAATGGTTACTTTATTCAACTCTCTATAGTTGATACGAAGCCTCTTTGACCCATCTTTCTTCTTAATAAATAGCACTGGTGCTCTTCATAGGGACACACTCAGCTGAATGTACTTCTTATCAAACAACTCCTGTAATTGAACCATTAGTTCATTCATCTCCACAGGAGCCATTGTGAGGATCCGAATTTCCAGGATTTCTTTAATAATATTAAATGAGAATTTAATTGATAAAATTATCAAAATTGTTTATGATATAAGTAATTTAAAGTGTGTGAAGGAATTTATGTAATGACCGAGAAAATTACGAACCCAATTTTTTATTTATTTAATTATATCCATAAGAAAATATGAGGTATGAAGTATGTGTATATGTGATAAGTGGTATGATGAGATGTATTAAATTAGTTAATTAAATTAATTAACTAAAGAAAGAAAAAGATTTCAAGAGAAGTTTATATGATAAAATCACAAAGCTTGAATGTTGGCCTTGTATGGCAATTAAGAAGATTTTTATTAAGCAAGTTAATTACTTGTATGAATAATGCGAAAGAAGAAGCAAATGAATTATTTGAGATAATCCAATGTGGGAATAATTGTTCATGTACGGTTAACTATTTTATAAACCCAATTTGATGATAAGGGATAGTGAATGAATTTATTTAATCAAGTCAAATTACTTGTATTATTAAGTGTTAGGGTTTTATTAAAACAAACCCAAGGATTTGTAAGTGCTAGGGTTATGTAAGCTAATTTAATTGAGGAGTCCAATGGACTTATAATTAGTAAATCTAATTGGATTATATTTTAAATTCAAATGAGTTGTTAAACTAGGTCAATTAATTTTACCTAGTAGCTTATGTAATTAAATTAAACTTTAGTCCATGTAATTAATTAAATAAGCCCAATGCTTATTTTAATTAAATGTATCATAGTTATTTAAATGCTAGCCCAATGTGTTAATTAAATTGAGCCCAACCAATTAATTGGATGAGCCCAATATATTATATCCTAGAGTCCAAAGTGGAGCCCAATAGCAAGTCAAAATGTTGGTCAAATATTATATATATGTATATATATAAATAGATGTATATATGTATAATAAATGTAATAAAAATAAAGCAAAAATGGGGGATTAAATCCCATTTTGCTGAGATTTATGGGGCCCCACATGGGGTGGCTTGATTTTGCAAGGTAGTTTCTTCCACACTTCTTTTCATAGTTGGCCAACCACCCTAGTCATTCCAATTGGTCATTCATGCAATAGTAACCTCACTTAAGCTCCTAATTTCACCAACACAAGATGATTAGTAGATTGATGAGGGATTAGTAATGTGCTGTATATAGAGTGCTACTCTTAGTTGTTATGTTGGTTAGATCATTTGTAGCATTTCTTAGAGAGAACATGGAGAGCATTTTCAAGAGAGAAAGAAAGAATACACTTGTGAGTGTGAGAAATTTCTACAAGAAGGGCTTGGTGAATGTCAAGTAGCATCCTCACATACTTTGGTAGGAGAAGAAGAAGAGCACACAAATCTCAAAGGTTTAAAAGTACTCTAACCTTCTCATATTTCATTTTTGTAGCCTAGATCGATTTTGAACGGTTAAAATCTATTTTTAACCGATCAAAACTTGTTTTGATGGTCTAGAAGTCTTAAACTATGTTATATATGTATATTCATAGTTTGATGTGTTTATATCATGATTTGGTATGTGTGGTATGCTTAAAAAAGGTAGAAATGTTCATATCGAACTTTACCGGTAAAATCCTATGTAGCTATGTAATATATTTTGTGTCATTTCAAAATGTACAAGTTAAATACTTGATTTATATGGGTAGAAAGTTTTATGTATGAGTTTATAAGAAAACCCAACTTGAATCTTACAAAAATATGAAATAACAAAGAAGTTATAATTTTTTACCGCAAAGTAGGTCGTTTTGAAACCCTAAGTGGTTCGATCTTTAATTTTGTGTCAAAACGATTTCAAAAATGCGATCAAACTATGAAATGTTGTAAGAAAAGAGGTTAGGAAGACAACGACACTAAGTTGGTGTCATTTGGATGAATAGATTTCATTTTATTCAAGTTTGAACCTTTAAAACCAAGGATTTGTGATTTTAGTTTTCACTTTGTCCTTGTAAGCCGTTTTTAGTCCAGTTCCGTTCGGAATTTGGATTTGTGATGTAAAGTTAAATTGTAGATCATGAAATTCTGATGAATTTAGACTCAAGAATCACCTCAAAATATTTCCGTATGACAAAGTTATGACCAAATGAGTAAGAGAGGTTCCGACAGCCAAAAAAAAAAAATGGTCCGGCGTCTAGACGCCCTAGTGTATGCCCTTGCTTCTGTCCATGGGCGTCTAGACGCCCCAAAAATGCCTTGGAGTGGCGTCATGACGCCCGGGCTTGATAAAAAAATTATTTTATTATTTTTTTTATTATTTTTAAATGAATAAATGTATTTTTAATGATAAATAATTGATTAATTATATTAGATAATAAATAAAATATTATTAAATAATTAATAATCTTAGATAATGATTAAAATATTATTAAATGACTAATAATATTACTAAGATAATAAAATATTATTAAATGATTAATAATATTAGATAATGAATAAAATATTATTAAATGAATAATAATATTATTAAGAGATTAAAATGTTATTAAATGGTTAATAATATTAGTAAGTTAATAAAATATTATTAAATGGTTAATAATATTAGATAATGAATAAAATATTATTAAATGGTTAATAATATTAGTAAGTTAATAAAATATTATTAAATGATTAATAAAATTAATAAAGGATTAAAATATTATTAAATGGTTAATAATATTACAATATTATTAAATAGTTAATAATATTAGATTATGAGAAGAATATTATTAAATGATTAATAATATTATAAAGGGAATAAAATATTATTAAATGATTAATAATATTAGATAATGAGTAGAATATTAATAAATGATTAATAATATTAATGAGTTAATAAAATATTATTAAATGGTTAATAATATTAGTAAGTTGTAGAATATTATTAAATGATTAATAATATTAATAAATGATTAAAATATTATTAAATGGTTAATAATATTAGTATGAGGATAAAATATTATTAAATGGTTAATAATATTAAGGAGAGGAGAAGATATTATTAAAGGATTAATAATATTAGTAAGATGATAAAATACTATTAAATGGTTAATAATATTTATAAATGATTAAGATATTATTTGATAAATAATATCATTGGGAATAGTGTAAAACATTATTTAGTTATTAATAATGTTAATAAGTGTTGAGATAATGAAGAGATTAAGATGATTATTAAATGGTTAATAATATTGAGGAACTAGATGAATTATTATTGAAATAATAAATGGTTAAAATATTATTATACGATTAATAATATTATTTGTCGTATTTCTATATTATCAACGGTGATAATATTATAAAGCAATGAAGTGATAGTTATGTGATTTAAAATATTATCAGGGGATTGATAATATTATTAAGAGATTTAAGGTTATGATTAAGTGATAGATGATTAAGACATATATGGTAAGGTTATTAATGTTAAATAAACATATATGTGTTATGCTAATTGGATGATCAATGTTGTTGAATATTAGGTCACCCAAAGGAAGTAATTTTAAGTTGAATAGCAGTAGTCAGCGGAACATGCAAGTTTCTCTGAACCTTAACTTGTATTTATTTCGCAAGTTATTTATGTAGAAATTGGAATTTATTTCTAATGCATGATGAAATAATTATTAAGAATTATTTCATATCTATATTGTTATTGACAATCGCACTTAGGTGCATTTGCATGACCGTTCACATTATGAACTGTTTAAAGAGAAATATCTATGCTATTTGTTTCAGCTAGATATTGCATGTAATATTATGACTATTCTTGTTATGAACTGTTCTAAGTGAGGGTTCTATGCCAATTGTTTCGGCTAGACCATGTACGTTTTAAATTTATTAATCTGAATATTATTGAAGTTAGTCCAAACCATATTGTTGTGGTTCGGAATCTGATGGGATAAGCTGAAATGAATAGAGCAAAGTAAGCAGATAAGCTTACGGTCGGATGGAACATTCCCGATCAAAACGAACTAGATGGTTATATTGTGCACTCTATAAACGTACGATAGGCTGATCACCTAAAGTACCCATCACCGGATATGTCAATCGAAATGATTGTTAATATTCAAAACGAACTGACAGTCTACTGTCAACAGGGTATTGTAAATACTCAAAACGTGTGTTCATGGTCTTGTGACCCTTTCAGCATGATGAAGCAGTATGTTATGTCAATTGAATTATATTATTCAAAGTTGCATGTCTTCACAATTATTGTATATTGTTGAAGTTTCCAGAGCTAAATCTTTTTCATTCGTGATATATCTTTTATTGTTTAATTAAACTTGCTGAGCAAAGTAGTTGCTCACCCTTGCTATATCATGACCTATTTTTCAGTTAAGCCGACGAATATAAGAAGTGCAACGACAAAGTAAAGCTGAACGAGTAGATGTAATTAGATGCTATTTCTAAGTGGTAAACCTTTTGTATTATAAGGTAATGTTTATGTATTAAGGTTAGTGGAACCTGGGATTGATGGTACGAATTGTGATACAATTATGTATATTTTCCGCGAGATATTGAAGATGTATTTTATGAATGTTTGACAAGTGTTGAATAGTGAGCACCGAAACCGAGGTTTAAGGGACCCGAATTTGGGGGCGTCACAGGTTGGTATCAGAGCTGTAGGTTATAAACCTTAGGTGGGGAAAAAACCTTAGGATTATGACCGTAGAGAAGACAAGAAAACTCATAAAGAGTTTAGGAGATGAATTGTGGAAAATTCATCAAGTAAGAAAAGTTATGTGTAAGTAAGAAAAGATCTGTTATTAGATCGGAAGAGTATGAGGATTCGGAAGATGATCCGAATGTTAGAGTTAAGCAATGATGAAGAAAAGAGAGTAAGGATTGAGAGATACTTAATCTATGGAGAATAGATAAGAAGAAGTGATCAGATGTAAATGTGGCTAAGTAAAATAGAAGAAAGTGATGTTAAGGAATGATTCGAGGACATTGATGATATCTTGAGAAGATTGATCTATATGGATCGGTGGTAATAAAGATGATCAGAGTAAATAGAGATGAAATGATGGGTTAAACACATAAGTTGTGGAAGAGTTAAATGAATGATAGAAGAATGAGCAGATTTTTGGAGTCAATCATAAAAGCAGATAATGATGAAGTGATTGAGAAAAAGTAGAGTGATGGTAGGAAGAGATAAGCATGATAAAGAATTACATAAGAATGATAATAGTCTATGTTGAGGAGTCTAACTTTGGAAGTATATATCTTTGGGAGTTTGACATTAGAGAATATGTTTGAAGAATTACGTTTTGGAAGTTATTTTAGAAGATTTAAAAATCGGATGATTTTCTAATCTGTAAGATTGAATTTGATCTATGCAAATGATGAAAGAAGTTATAAAATTTTGAAAATCCCAACTTTGGAGTTAAGAAGCGGGATATGTTATTAGCATGGTGCTGAGAACAAGTATAGTACTAAGTACTAATGTGATGCATATTAAGATGTTTATTAAATATGCAATTGGATGATAGAAAGACAAGGTGACGATAAGATTAAAGTTTGAAGAATGTGGGTTGAATGTGAAGATCGAGATATAGCGGTTAGGCTATCAAACGATCTGAAGATAGGTGACTGATAATTGTGTGTATGATTAATAAGCAAAAGAATGCTTAAAAGTGTGTAACTGTATAAATGATAGGGTACTACGTACCAAGGAAGGATATGTTAACAAATTTTAAGTGATGGATTATGTGTTGGCATTAAAGGTATATGCCTAAAATCTATAGAGAGGTAATAATACTACCGTATTATGCAAACATTAATGTCAAGAGAAAGTTCTAAAGAAAGAATGCTCTAGACAATAGGGAAGAAAGTTAAGGAATTAGACCATAATTCCTTACAGACAATTGATGAGTCTAATAGTAGACGCTTTTGAGGAATGAATCAATGAAATTGGAGAAAATCCCGAGACAAGGAATAAATATCTGAAAGAAGATATCAAAGAAGTGATAGAAAACATCTTATAATAAGATTGTTGTGTAGTAGAAAGAACAATAATAAGATCATGAAATGATCTACGAAGTTGACCTCGTGAGGAGTTATGTGTTAAAGTATGGATTAAAAAAATTCATACTAAGTTAATAAGAAAATTAGAGGTTGTAGATTTTATTTGAGGACTCATATTAGTGGTTGAGTTGTGCAATTCCTTGTATGGGCAGGGAATTAGTGCTTGGTTTTAGAACCGCTTAGCTTCCTATAGTAATATAGTGGCCGAGTTGACCAATTTCTTGTATGGGCAGGAGATTGTGTTTGGTTCGACAACCACTTAGCTTCCTAATTATGATAATCATTGGAATCTTGGGTCGCGCTATTCGATGTATATATGGTGAGAAGGTGAGTCTTTTCTCATAATATATCGGATAGGTAGAGAATGTTGAGATTAGGTGCGTGTTCTTAAAACTCACACGTATGGTAAGTTCGTGACTCATAATTGTATGGTGGAGCCCCTCAGCGAATAGACGATTAAGGTCTGACTAGGATAAGCTCATCAAGCCACGCGTTTGTGGTAAGTTCCTGAACTCATACTGTGTGGTAAGTTCGATGAACAATTTGTAATGTAGGATAGAACAAGGTCATAGATAAGGATTTAGTTATCAGTGAATTGAGAATTGTGTGAGGACAGTATTGTTCTTCTGAATACTACTGGTAGGTTGTGTTATATAGTGAAGTCTTGCATCAAGGAGCAAGCTATGATTTGAAGAAGGATAAGGTGAGTAATCACGTTTGTGGCACCACAGTTACTTAGATTTAAAGGGAATCATTATCAGAGAAGGTGTGAGTATTTGTTTTAAAGATACAGAGACTTCATAAAGAGGAAGAAAGGAAGAAGCTGATAAACAGCATGAGAAATTTTCAAGAATACGATGTTGGGTATAAGACTAATGAAGGATATAATGAGGAATAAATGATAATGTTTAGCATGATAGTGAAGTTTTTATGGATGAGGAGAAATTAAAGAAGAATAGTGATACACTACTTAGCAATCAAGTACGTGTAAGAAACATAAGAAGAAGAAGGCATTTGAGTTATTAAGATCCTTGGTAAGGAATGTAAAATATGTATATAAAAGGAAGAAGAAGTGAATAAGAGGATTAAGAGACAACAGATAATAGTAAATCCCAAACTCTAGGAGTATGTGGGATATGTGGTTGAGTTAAATCCCGACTTTTGGAGGTCAGTATGGGATATGATCATTTATGTATAAATGTTTCAGAATGTAATGTGCCAAGGCACTACTGTTTGCGTATAAATAGAAAATGTGTAATGTTTATATGCTTTGATGTAATTAATGTGAGCATTAAATAGTAAATGCTATAAGAATGATTGTAATAGTCAAAAAGTATGATAATAACGTAAGTTTTGTGTTAAAAACAGGCAATGCCGCCACGTAGACAACCCCGAAACCCGAGAGCAGAAGGATCAGTTAATAATGAAGGAGGTCAGGTAGACCCGATGCAAACTTTTGTTAATATGTTAGCAGAAGCAATTCAAAATCAAACCCCAGCAGTTGGAAGTTCGCTGGTAAATCAATTGGCGAACTTTAAGGATTTTAAAATAGTAAGACCACCGGAGTTTCGAGGAACAATAGATCCGATCGAAGCTCAGACGTGGATAGAAGAGATGGAGAAAGTGTTTGAAGTTACGCGTGTTGCGGAAGAACAGAAAACAACATTTGCCACCTTCATGATGAAGGGAGAGGCTAATTATTGGTGGAAGGCTAATAAAAATCGAGTAGGAGAAGGAATTGTTGCGTGGACTCGATTTAAGGAGTTATTCTTTGAAAATTATTTTTCAAATAGTACTCAAACAAGGATGGAAGTAAAATTTTTAGAACTCAAACAGGGGAACATAATGGTAGCAGAATATGCCGCCAAGTTCAATGAACTAGCGAGATTTGCGCCACATCAAGTGGACACGGAAGAACGAAAGGCAAGAAGGTTTGAACAAGGATTAAGTCCATGGATCTACAGTAAGGTTTCAATTCTTCAGATTAATACATTTTCAACAATGCTGGAGAAGGCAATCATAGCAGAAGGCGGGAGAGAATCGTTGTCAACATATAATCAAGAGATGAAAGGAAATAATAGTGAGGAAGAAAATGGTAAAGATAGTAGCGAAGATTGTAACGCTCAGAAACGAAAGAGGAGCCATAAAAATGGTAAGAATGGTCAAAGAAAAGGCAAACGAAAAATTGAAAGTTGTGAAAGTTGTGGAAAGAACCACATAGGTGTATGTCTAAAAGGGACAGATAGTTGCTATAGATGTGGAGGGAAAGGACACGGTGCTTCAAACTGTCCTGGTCCAAGGAAAAATAGAAAGTGTTTTATTTGTGGGGGAATGGGTCATCCATTTAAGGACTGCCCGAAGAAGGAAAGCAAGGCGAGAAGTAATATCAAGAAAGTCAAGAGGCATGGTGACAGGTATTTTTCGATCAATAATATAATCGTTTAGGTATTATTTGATTCGAATACTATCTGTCTGAGAATTTCACTAAATAAATAGAATTTCTCGAAGAAAATAGAATACTTTATTAAATTAAAGTGTCTTTAAATCAAAGGATTATGTTGGTTAGATAAAGAGTAAGTTATCCGTAAAATGAATCCGGATATACGAGGAAAAGAGTCAGGAAAAGATCAGATGATAAGAAAATCTTAAGTAATCTTATAACGGTGATTCTGGGGACAGAATCCTTATAAGGAGGGGTGAATGTAATGACCGAGAAAATTACGAACCCAATTTTTTATTTATTTAATTATATCCATAAAAAAATATGAGGTATGAAGTATGTGTATATGTGATAAGTGGTATGATGAGATGTATTAAATTAGTTAATTAAATTAATTAACTAAAGAAAGAAAAAGATTTCAAGAGAAGCTTATATGATAAAATCACAAAGCTTGAATGTTGGCCTTGTATGGCAATTAAGAAGATTTTTATTAAGCAAGTTAATTACTTGTATGAATAATGCGAAAGAAGAAGCAAATGAATTATTTGAGATAATCCAATGTGGGAATAATTGTTCGTGTACGGTTAACTATTTTATAAACCCAATTTGATGATAAGGGATAGTGAATGAATTTATTTAATCAAGTCAAATTACATGTATTATTAAGTGTTAGGGTTTTATTAAAACAAACCCAAGGATTTGTACGTGCTAGGATTATGTAAGCTAATTTAATTGAGGAGTCCAATGGACTTATAATTAGCAAATCTAATTGGATTATATTTTAAATCCAAATGAGTTGTTAAACTATGTCAATTAATTTTACCTAGTAGCTTATGTAATTAAATTAAACTTTAGTCCATGTAATTAATTAAATAAGCCCAATGCTTATTTTAATTAAATGTAGCATAGTTATTTAAATGCTAGCCCAATGTGTTAATTAAATTGAGCCCAACCAATTAATTGGATGAGCCCAATATATTATATCCTAGAGTCCAAAGTGGAGCCCAATAGCAAGTCAAAATGTTGGTCAAATATTATATATATGTATATATATAAATAGATGTATATATGTATAATAAATGTAATAAAAATAAAGCAAAAATGGGGGATTAAATCCCATTTTGCTGAGATTTATGGGGGCCCCACATGGGGTGGCTTGATTTTGCAAGGTAGCTTCTTCCACACTTCTTTCCACAGTTGGCCAACCACCCTAGTCATTCCAATTGGTCATTCATGCAATAGTAACCTCACTTAAGCTCCTAATTTCACCAACACAAGATGATTAGTAGAGTGATGAGGGATTAGTAATGTGCTGTATATAGAGTGCTACTCTTAGTTGTTATGTTGGTTAGATCATTTGTAGCATTTCTTAGAGAGAAAATGGAGAGCATTTTCAAGAGAGAAAGAAAAAATACACTTGTGAGTGTGAGAAATTTCTACAAGAAGGGCTTGGTGAATGTCAAGTAGCATCCTCACATACTTTGGTAGGAGAAGAAGAAGAGCACACAAATCTCAAAGGTTTAAAAGTACTCTAACCTTCTCATATTTCATTTTTGTAGCCTAGATCGATTTTGAACGGTTAAAATCTATTTTTAACCGATCAAAACTTGTTTTGATGGTCTAGAAGTCTTAAACTATGTTATATATGTATATTCATAGTTTGATGTGTTTATATCATGATTTGGTATGTGTGGTATGCTTAAAAAAGGTAGAAATGTTCATATCGAACTTTACCGGTAAAATCCTATGTAGCTATGTAATATATTTTGTGTCATTTCAAAATGTACAAGTTAAATACTTGATTTATATGGGTAGAAAGTTTTATGTATGAGTTTATAAGAAAACCCAACTTGAATCTCACAAAAATATGAAATAACAAAGAAGTTATAATTTTTTACCGCAAAGTAGGTCGTTTTGAAACCCTAAGTGGTTCGATCTTTAATTTTGTGTCAAAACGATTTCAAAAATGCGATCAAACTATGAAATGTTGTAAGACAAGAGGTTAGGAAGACAACGACACTAAGTTGGTGTCATTTGGATGAATAGATTTCATTTTATTCAAGTTTGAACCTTTAAAACCAAGGATTTGTGATTTTAGTTTTCACTTTGTCCTTGTAAGCCGTTTTTAGTCCAGTTCCGTTCGGAATTTGGATTTGTGATGTAAAGTGAAATTGTAGATCATGAAATTCTGATGAATTTAGACTCAAGAATCACCTCAAAATGTTTCCGTATGACAAAGTTATGATCAAATGAGTAAGAGAGGTTCCGGCAGCCAAAAAAAAAAAATGGTCCGGCGTCTAGACGCCCTAGTGTACGCCCTTGCTTCTGTCCATGGGCGTCTAGACGCCCCAAAAATGCCTTGGAGTGGCGTCATGACGCCCGGGCTTGATAAAAAAATTATTTTATTATTTTTTTTATTATTTTTAAATGAATAAATGTATTTTTAATGATAAATAATTGATTAATTATATTAGATAATAAATAAAATATTATTAAATAATTAATAATCTTAGATAATGATTAAAATATTATTAAATGACTAATAATATTACTAAGATAATAAAATATTATTAAATGATTAATAATATTAGATAATGAATAAAATATTATTAAATGAATAATAATATTATTAAGAGATTAAAATGTTATTAAATGGTTAATAATATTAGTAAGTTAATAAAATATTATTAAATGGTTAATAATATTAGATAATGAATAAAATATTATTAAATGGTTAATAATATTAGTATGTTAATAAAATATTATTAAATGGTTAATAATATTACAATATGAATAAAATATTATTAAATAGTTAATAATATTAGATTATGAGAAGAATATTATTAAATGATTAATAATATTATAAAAGGGAATAAAATATTATTAAATGATTAATAATATTAGATAATGAGTAGAATATTAATAAATGATTAATAATATTAATGAGTTAATAAAATATTATTAAATGGTTAATAATATTAGTAAGTTGTAGAATATTATTAAATGATTAATAATATTAATAAATGATTAAAATATTATTAAATGGTTAATAATATTAGTATGAGGATAAAATATTATTAAATGGTTAATAATATTAAGGAGAGGAGAAGATATTATTAAAGGATTAATAATATTAGTAAGATGATAAAATACTATTAAATGGTTAATAATATTTATAAATGATTAAGATATTATTTGATAAATAATATCCTTGGGAATAGTGTAAAACATTATTTAGTTATTAATAATGTTAATAAGTGTTGAGATAATGAAGAGATTAAGATGATTATTAAATGGTTAATAATATTGAGGAACTAGATGAATTATTATTGAAATAATAAATGGTTAAAATATTATTATACGATTAATAATATTATTTGTGGTATTTATATATTATCAACGGTGATAATATTATAAAGCAATGAAGTGATAGTTATGTGATTTAAAATATTATCAAGGGATTGATAATATTATTAAGAGATTTAAGGTTATGATTAAGTGATAGATGATTAAGACATATATGGTAAGGTTATTAATGTTAAATAAACCTATATGTGTTATGCTAATTGGAGGATCAATGTTGTTGAATATTAGGTCACCCAAAGGAAGTAATTTTAAGTTGAATAGCAGTAGTCAGCGGAACATGCAAGTTTCTCTAAACCTTAACTTGTATTTATTTCGCAAGTTATTTATGTAGAAATTGGAATTTATTTCTAATGCATGATGAAATAATTATTAAGAATTATTTCATATCTATATTGTTATTGACAATCGCACTTAGGTGCATTTGCATGACCGTTCACATTATGAACTGTTTAAAGAGAAATATCTATGCTATTTGTTTCAGCTAGATATTGCATGTGATATTATGACTGTTCTTGTTATGAACTGTTCTAAGTGAGGGTTCTATGCCAATTGTTTCGGCTAGACCATGTACGTTTTAAATTCATTAATCTGAATATTATTGAAGTTAGTCCAAACCATATTTTTGTGGTTCGGAATCTGATGGGATAAGCTGAAATGAATAGAGCAAAGTAAGCAGATAAGCTTACGGTCGGATGGAACATTCCCGATCAAAACGAACTAGATGGTTATATTGTGCACTCTATAAACGTACGATAGGCTGATCACCTAAAGTACCCATCACCGGATATGTCAATCGAAATGATTGTTAATATTCAAAACGAACTGACAGTCTACTGTCAACAGGGTATTGTAAATACTCAAAACGTGTGTTCATGGTCTTGTGACCCTTTCAGCATGATGAAGCAGTTTGTTATGTCAATTGAATTATATTATTCAAAGTTGCATGTCTTCACAATTATTGTATATTGTTGAAGTTTCCAGAGCTAAATCTTTTTCATTCGTGATATATCTTTTATTGTTTAATTAAACTTGCTGAGCAAAGTAGTTGCTCACCCTTGCTATATCATGACCTATTTTTCAGTTAAGCCGACGAATATAAGAAGTGCAACGACAAAGTAAAGCTGAACGAGTAGATGTAATTAGATGCTATTTCTAAGTGGTAAACCTTTTGTATTATAAGGTAATGTTTATGTATTAAGGTTAGTGGAACCTGGGATTGATGGTACGAATTGTGATACAATTATGTATATTTTCCGCGAGATATTGAAGATGTATTTTATGAATGTTTGACAAGTGTTGAATAGTGAGCACCGAACCCGAGGTTCAAGGGGCCCGGATTTGGGAGCGTCACATTTTAATTGGTAAATTAAATATGTACCAAGATGGTGATGAATTGTGTGTATTTAAAATAAATGAAAAAGTAAATAAATTGTTTGGAAATAATTTATGAAGAATAAGAGAAATTCCATGTAAAGGTACGAATAATTGTACAATTAAATTGTTATGAAAATGTAGAAATTATGATTTGATTGAGGTTATGTGGTAATGTAAAATATATGAAATTAGATATGTATATATATACATTTGTATATATATATAAATGTATATGTTTAAGTGATAATTATAAATACTATTAATTATGGAAATTAAGGGATTAATAATTAAATTAATCCAATTTTAAATGAAAAGCGAATGGAGAAGTTAATAAAATTGTAATTATTGATTTTAAATTTAATTAAGAATTATGGAGGAAGTTTAGAAATTAATTGAGAAGAAATGTAATTATATAAATTATATAATAATAATTATATAAGGAAATTAAAGTGATGTATGAAGAAAATTATAATTATATAAATTATATAAGAATGATTATATAATTTATATAAGATGATTAAATTAATAAGAGAGTTAATAAATGTATAATTTTGGTTATATAATTAATTAATGATTATGGAGGAATTCAAGAAATTATTCAAGAAAGGAGAATGTAAATATATAAATTATATAATTTATATATAAAGAAATTAATGTGAAATGTAAGAAATGAAATTAAATGAGGAAAAATGAATGTTTTAATTCATTAAAAATTATGTTTATGTATAATTAAATTATTATGACTTTTATGAAGGATAATATTTTTAAAACGTGAACATGTTAGTGTAATATGTTGTCCAAGTAATGAAGTGAAAAATTATGAAAAATAATTTTTATATGTCCTATGAATTAATTTATGATTTTTGGAGGTACAAATTACCTCATATAAGTACATGCATGTCATTATGCGTGTACAAAATTTGTCAAGTAAAGTGCCTAAAACAGGTATTAATATTCTTTATAAATCAATTTATGATTTTTAATGAATTAAAATAAATATTTTATATATATTATATAAAATATTTATTACACGTAATAATTACATAATGTATTAGAAAAAAATAATTATGCATGAATTTGGAAATTTCGAGAAGGCGCATGCGTGATAAGTCGGTGGAGTTTAATTTTATCCAACTTGGTTTGCTTAAGTGGATGACTTATAAAAGAATAAGAAACAAACAAGAAAAAACAAATATAAGAAGGGAAATAAAAAGAAACTCTCCATTCTTTTCCTCTTCCCAACCGAGCACCATCACCATGCCACCACCATCTCTGACCGTGCACACCATGGCCATCAAGAGAGGAGTTTGGTGTCATCAAGAGGAAGATTTACAAGCTTTGAAAGGTATAAATACTAATTTATATGATTTATTATGTATTTTTAGTAATAAATTAATTTTGTGGAAAAATAAAAAATAATTAGAATAATTATTCTAAATAATTTTAAGAAGCATATGTATGAATTATATAATGATTGGAGCAATTTTGTGGTAGAAATTTTGTTCAAAAAGGTGTATTTTGTGCTAAGTTGGGGCATGTGGGGGAGAGGACCGCGCAATGCGCGAAGGGTCGAGAAACGGCTGCGAAATGACGTCGTTTGGCTTCGGCAGTGGGGGACCGCGAGCTATGAGCGGCCGACGGCACGCGGTGAAATTACCGACGTGCCCCTGGTCTTTTACGGTAATTACCAACGTTTCTCTTGGCCACCGAAATTACGAAAATACCCCTGGGCTTTCCAGGAAATATTGAACGTGTCCCTAGCTTTGCAAAATGACCTGAATGTCCCTGAGCTTTCCGAAAAATGACCAGCGTGTCCCCAATGGCGCAAAAATTACCAAAATGCCCCCTGAATCAGTTTTTAATTAAATAAATATTTAAAAATTGTTTAAAAATTATAGAAAATTACTAAAAATATAGAAATGATGTTTGAGCATTAAATTTAATATTTTTGTAAAAATATTAAATATTGGGGATTAATATTTAAATATTTTAAATATTAATCTAATGAGTTTAAAGGTTAGAAAATGATTAAATAAATTTTTTGGGACAACTAGATATGTTAAAATTTGTCCGATGAGCCGGGTTGTCTGAAGTGAAGGAGTTGATATTAAATTATATTAATATTTAAGGGACGAGGTTAATATAATTAACCATATAAATTAATAATTGGCTCAGAGATTATATTAATTAATTAAATTAATATCATAAGAGGATAAATAATTATTATTTGATTATTTTATGATCATAGGTTGATCGAGTAATAGGTTTGAGCTATCAATTTATTAATTGGACATACAGACAAGTTCTTCAGTCCTTTAATGTTAATATTGTCTGTTCTGATATGTTAATACTTGTTTAAATGCATATATATTATATGTTATGTGATCTGTGACTAATATGACAACTATGTGTACTTTGTGCAATGATATGAGATATATTGCTATAGTAGAAGCACAAGCACATGATGTATGACACACACTGAGCGTGTTAAGGTATGTGCTATGTGAAGTATAAACTGTTGAACTTGCTGAGCCGTTGTGCTCATTACTTGCATGATACAAACTGTTGCAGGTTAAGAAATGAATTTCAAGAATATCGGATTGTGTAAAGATTGATCAACTTAGAAGATTGTAAAGGAAGTTGTAATATTCTGTGTGGTAAATTTGCAAAGTTTATGTTGATGTGTTATATATAGTTATATGTTGGATTCCGAATAAGATGATCAAATTCTCTTAGCTTAATCAGAATTAAAACCACAGACATCTTGTGTCCCCTTATATTCACGCAACAATTTATATGCACATACTTAACAAGAATTATCTCTTTATTTAATACTTCTATATTCAATGGGGATTCAATTTTCTCTTATGGTAATTCTAATCTTTATGCAAATTCAGTAGATACGAAAGAATAAGTAGTGCCCAAATCAAACAATACATATGCATTAATATCGTTGACTGAGATGATACCTGACACCACATCTTAAACTGTCATGTTGAATGTCCTCACTTTTGGTTGGTTAGGCTGTGTTAGTCCTCCAATGGTCAGCTTACTATTGCTTCTCATTGCATAGCACCACATATAAAACATCCTTGGTTCTTTCTTGGCTTGGGAAAGTTGGGCAAAATGTGCCCTTCCTGCCCATAATTATAATAGACGTTCTTCCCCTGTATGCAAACACCTTGATGGCTCTTGCCGCAGTTTCCACAAGCTATACTCTTCTTCTTTCCATCCCCCTTAATTGTTCCCAGTATTACTATTGTTTCTATTCCACTTCCTTTTTCTAGAGTTTCTTCCTCCACTACTACCTTTATGTGCTTCACACCATCGCTCTTCTTTCCCTTTTTTTTCTAGGTTATACTTTATCAGGGCTTCACTTCCACCCCTCAGCTATTATCGCTTTCTCCAACAGTGTTTTGAATGAGTTGATCTATAAAACTGACACTCTGCTATATATGCACGGCTTCAATCCTCACTCCAACATTCTTGCCTTGTGTTCTTTGGTGTCCACCTGGTGTAGAGAAAATCTTGCTAGTTCGTTGAAGTTGGCAGCATAATCAGCTATTGTCACATTCCCTTATTTGAGCTATAGAAACTTGACTTCCATCACTGCTTGCATGCTAGTCAGAGTGTAGTTTTCGAAGAATAGCTCCTTGAAACAATTCTAGGGTACAATTCCTTCTATCGCTCGACTCTTGTTAGCTTTCCACCCGTAGTTAGCTTCCCCTTTCATCATGAAAGTAGTGAAAGCTATTTTATGTGCTTCACCTACACGTGCAACTTCGAATACATTCTCCATCTTTTCCACCCAAGTTTGGGCTTCAATCAGATCCGTTGTTCCATTGAATTTTGGTGGTCCAACAACCTTGAATTCCTTAAAACTAGCTTGTGGAGTTACTACCGAAGTTGGGTTGGCTACGGGTGGTTCTCTCCATTGCATAGCTCTTACCAACATTTTTACGAAATGCTGCATTGGGTCAACTGGACCCTTCTCGTCGTTCACTGACTCCTTTTGTGCTGCATGTTGTCGTCTACGTAGCATCATTTTCTGTTTAATAAAATTTGTATTATTATCTCAACATTTATCTTTAGGCATTTAGTATATTTAAACATCTCAACATTTCAAAGCACATTTTAATAAAACTCGTTGATATTCATACGCCAATAACTTAGTGTATATCACTTTACATACATAATATACTGTTATAAACGTTCTACTATCCCTTTGTCTTGAACAAAAGATGGGATTAGTACAAAAGTATAGCCCTTAATATAACAAAATTTTGGTGTCAATTATAAACATCCCACAACTAAACAAAAGTTGGGATTACAATTAATTCATAAACACGTATTATTACAAACATCACTAATAAACCAAAACATTCAAGCATGCCACGCTGGATAGCGTCATCATACTCCTAACAACCAATGTGATCCATCAATTGTCGACTCATAATGTGATGAGTTTGTCCTTCCTCTGCTGGGTACCTGTGCACACTATCCTTCCATATCCCAAAAGTTGTGCTGAATATATAGCTCATGGAATCCAACCTAGCCTTCTTGGCTCAGACCTCCCTCTAAGTGATCCACTCGCCTGGCATATCTACTCCATGCCTCATCAATCCTGATCTTATTAGAAATTTCTAAGTCAAACTCGGCCTTTATGGCCTCATTCTCTGTCTATAGCTTAGCCTTCTTTTACTCAACTTCTTAGTACCTTTCACTCATCTCAGTAATCCCCGCGACTAAGTGATGAACTAGTGATTCATAATACCCCACCACGCTATGATAATCATGGTTTTCCTCCTACAGCTTACGAACTCTATCCTCGAATTTTGTGTTCTTATTAATCAACTGATATGCCATTGCCTTATATTGCTCTTCCATATACTAATGGGTCTGATTTTCCTCCCATAGGTGCTTAACTCTGCCCTCTAGCTCAAGGTTCCTGTGTAACGCCCTGAGATCTCTGCATTCCTTAATTATATCCGATTATCTCTTGATAAAAAAATTATTAACTTTAAATCATTTTATATAATCATAAAATACTTTCACGGCGATATCGTGCGTTAAAACTTAACCTTTAATCGTTAAAATACCTTTTTAATTGACCATAAATGCGGTACATATATATATATATATATATATATATATATATATATATATATATATATATATATATATATATATATTATCAAAACCTTATCTTACATTCCTTACCTGCCTCAGGATCGCAACGTTCATTTACCAATCATTAGAACTTAGGTCAAATATGAATTAAATTGTGACCTAGTCTATTACAATTTCATAGTCAAATATATACCCAAGATTTACATAACCTGTAAATAAAATTCGCCATGAACTATTCATACATGGCCCTGTCAAAATATACATGTTCTACATCCGATCCTATTCATATACACCTGTACACATACATAACTTGATCCATGCATATTTACCATATCTGCGAGTTCGAAAAAAATATATCAAACTCGACTTATAATAATATTACATTCATATATCTCATTACATCATTTACCTCAAATAATACATACATTCATGTATAACTATATGGATTTACAAACCATACATCTATTTCTATTGTCTAGGTTTAATATTTAAACAAAACTATTACACATCTTGCATCTATACAAATTTATATATAACAAATTTCTTCACGTATCTCCATGTATCCATATTCTTTACCTTAGCTTCATCGGAATCTCCGGCCTTCTCGTATTTTACCTGAAATGTTAGTTCATAGCAAGAATGAGCATAAACCTCAGCAAGTTAATCAGTTAACACTTTACATGCTTACAGTTTATATCAATGCGTCATGCATTCTTTACTTTATCATGATGTGCTTAATGTCACATAATTCATTTAACAGTTAGATCACGTAATGGCACGGAGTGCACATCTCAATTGTCACATAGCTGACGCAGTACAATTAGTACACTTAAGTCTGAAGAACTTTCCTTCTTAGCTTTTATTTAACTTAACCTTTTACCGCCTCGCTTGGCCGTTCTATCCTTCCTCGCCTCGGTTGCTAGTCTGAACCTTATCTGTCAATACATAACTTACACATCAATATAAGCTTATAAAACTTATTATAACTCATCAAAATTATCATAATTACACAAACATTCGTCTATAATCATATCACTTATGAAGTATTATACGTTATGTAGATTAATAATACATCCTAGCTTGCTCCCAACCTTTTTATAACTTATCTCATGCTTTGGCTTAGCTTTAGGCATGTTATGTTATGCCATTTATTGTTTTATTATACTTTAACACCCTTTAATTTGACCATTATTATCAATTCTAGGGTTTATATAATTTGTTTCTATCATCCCATATCAAAATATCTAATTTAGGAAAATTTTACTCTCTGTGAACAGTACACTGTGCCCTCAGCGTAATGTTTCTTCTTCAACATTTCGCTGGCTGCGCATTCTTCTCGGCTGTGAACAGTAACACTGTGCCCCGGCGCAGTGCTCTGGTGTAGGATTTCCTTATTTTTATCCATACTTTGCTGATTTTTAACTCTTTAACCACACATCCAATTAAGACTAAAATTGGAATAGTGCTAGACATTACTACATATTATTTTACAAAACTTTTATTTACCTCATTTGGCTTCTTAAAATCTGAGAAAAACTAGCCCATAGGAGGGTTGTTCAACTTGTTCCAACACTAACAAAAATTTTAAACTTCAAAACTCACTTTTTGCCAACTTGGTGATTTTTTTGCCATTTGCCTTAAAACTTAATTCTAACACTTGACATAGCTCATATAGGTCATATATGATATGTCCAAACTTTCAAAACCATAAAATTTCGCATGAGGCGAGTTTTGTTCGTTAAAAATCCATTTCGAGTCGAAACAATCATTTTCAATCGCTCGAATCGCCAATTCATTCAAATTTGATTCCGTTGATTACCAAAGCAACCTAGACACGTGTATTTACATAAAAACAAGTCATGTGTCTCCATTTTACCTTTAATTCCTTAAAATCGCCAAAAATACACTTTAGTGTCATTTTGCCAACTTTTACTAACTTTTCAAATTCACAACTTAAACTCATTAGACAACTTAAGCTCAACACACCACATAGGCAATCATATACACATTTAACAATTATACAAGTCCACATAACTTCTAACTATACATTCTAATGCACTTTACAGATTGCGATTCGGTTTATACACCAATTATAGCCTAATATTCAAACTTTCCATAACAACTCATACATATGTATCATTTATGATTCTTTAAAACTATCTAGCATGAAATTATGCATGCTATTTCCATAAAAACTTTCAACATATAACATATGATCCTCCATGAATCATGTTCCTTAGCTTGAAAATATACAAGAATAGTACACCACCTTTGGTCTAGCCAACTTAAACCTAGGGTTTCATAACATAATTCACATATAGAACACATAACTCACATAATCTTTACATCTAGCCATTAATTCATGCATGACTTCTATTGTTCTTACATAAAAACTCATAAAAGATAATTTTTGATAACTTAAACATGCGTATACTTTCTTTTAGGTCTCCTCTTCCTTGATATGAACCTTCTTAAGGTTGATTCTCCACCTTTGTTGCTAGTTGCAAGCCACTTGATCACTTTCTCTTGAATTCTTGAGCTTCAAAGCCAAAAAACCTAGTTCTCTCTTCCTTTCTTTCTTAAACTCTCATTTTTGCTGAAAACTTGCAAATAAAATGAACTTAGCTCGCTTGCTATATGAAAATATACATATATATAACTTATTTTTATCCTTCAACAACTAACCAACATAGTTAGCTTAACTTAAGCATGGTTAGGGCTAAACATGACAATTCCCATTGCTAAATAAGGACAAGTTAGTCATTACACCATTTTAGGACCTAAATATCATTTTCCAACTTGTCAAGGGCAATATGGTCTTTTGTCCATTTCCTAGAGAATTTAATTCCCTTAAATCATTCTCTGCTCATTTCTTATCCAATTCAAGCCCTTTTTGATCCAAACTTGTTTCATTGTGCTTGAATTCTATTCCTCATCAAATTAATCCATAAATGGCTTATCCTGTAACATTTGTCACACTTCAAAATATTAATTTCATTAATTACTCATTAATTCGTAACATTCACACATTGCATAATATTGCACTTCTCAATTCTCTACGAACCTTTTTGGTTCTGCATTCAATCAATCTCACTTTCCAATATCTTAATATAGTCAACTTGCTCACTTTTTCATAAACCGCTTTCTTGAGAGGCGAACCTTGACCGAATTATCAAAATCCATCATCATTTATTGAGTTAAGCTCATAATGACGATTTACAACTTTAACGTCTCATTTTCTTGTTACTTCATATACACAAGTCAAATTTGCACCTCACTTGCATACTACATTCTTTCTTTTCATTCTCGGGGGTATTCTATTTCTGTCTTTACACATCATAATAAATGATTATCTTATTTCGATCAAAAAATATCAATTTCTTAATAAAATCCCAAACGTTCATAAATCATTATCTTCCATCCTTAATAAACCGATTAGGTCATACGGTTTCTTCTTCACTGCACTTACATACATACCTTAAATTGTCATTTTCATATCCTCGCCTCTCCAGGCCTATTCATTTAGCTTACTGCTACTATTCATAACTAAACATCAACTCACATACTCTTTTATCATTCCATTATTTTCTAAACTTAACTCTTCTTTATATATTTGATTACATAAACATATACACATAATCACTCTATTACCTGCTGACACATAACATCGTGTCTTCAATAATTCCTTTTAAATTGCCTTAATGTAGGCATTACCATCAATCACTCATCTTTATTCCTTTATATTACCATTTAATCCTCTAAATTTATTCTCATTATAATTTCATGATCTGCTACATTTATAGTACACTTTACATAAATAACTGATCCATATATGTTCTATAGACCCTGATTTATATCAAGAGTCCCCCTCAACTATTTCAACCACACATGTCATTTATAACACATTGATCATATATGAGATCATATTTACACATTCCTTAATATATTCTGTCATTCAAACTAGGTTTTATCATATAACCTTTACTTAATTCATCATAATCCACATTTGGAATTACTCTAAAAATTCGGGGTGTCACATTCACCCCTCCTTCATAAAACTTCGTCCTCGAAATTGCTGGGTACTCATATCTGGCTTAATTGCAACATACATATCTCTTTGCATTCAATTCAACATAGCTAGGTTTTTAACTAACATTTACATTCTCTCATCTCTCTACACATCTTACCCCTTTCTATCCTTCATTCCAGGAGTTTGGAATGTCTTTCAAGAATCTCCACAATTGTTCAATAACTGTGAAGCAGCAAGAATAAATAAGAGTAGCTTTTCCATAAAACATAAAACTTTTGTTTATAAAACAAAACTTTTGCTGAGGGGTCACAAAGACCAATGAACTCGTTAAGAATATTAACAATCACAAAGACTGAAAATACCCAAGGGTCATAAAGACCAGGAACATGAGTTCACGACGCAACCACACCACTCTATGTCTTTTGGCCCTTTGGTACGCTAGGTGATCAGCCTATTGTACCCTTTCACTTTTCCTTTTGGGTTGAACCGTGTTAACCAACCCTTATACCATATCCCCTTTTCAGTGTTGTTCACTTCAGACTTTCAAAACATATTACTTTATTCATTATCTGGATTCCAAAAATATTTACTCAATTTTTAAACAGAATGGTCTAGCCGAAACAAATAGCATAGACTCATATCATTAAACTGTTCATTTCTTGAAAACTTAAAACTTTTTAAACATTCATTTTCACTATGACTGCATCACATTGTAACATGTAACGATGTATCAGTGGTTAAACTCCCACTTCTATACTTTTGTTACTGTAATGTCCTAGAATTTTAACGTCATTATTAATTTAATTTCTAACGACTTAGTTTTACGAGGTTATTTAAATCTTTTTGTGTGATTAATTAATTATATGATTAAATGATTATGTGATTAATTGCTGGGGTTAATTAAATAAGGCCACTAATGTGTTAATTAAATTAGTGAACAAATCCTAAAGTTTTAATATCAAAATAATTGTTAAGTTTCCTATTAATTAAATATTCAACTAAATTGAATATAATGAGTTAATTAAATTTGGTAAATTAATTAATATGATTATTAATTAATGTGAACAATGTGACATATTAATAATAATATTTACTTGTCCATTTAGTAATTTAACATTAATGTGCTAGATTATTTAATTAATTAATCAATTCAATTATTATTTAATTATGGATTGGATAATTAATGTGTAACAAAATTAATAACCAATCATTTGGGCTATATTAATTAGTCCAATGATAAATTAAATGGACTTGACTAAATAATAGTCCAAGTCATTTAATAGGAGTCCATTGGATATTAAATGAAGTCCAAAGTATAAGCCGACTTGGAATTAATTATGTAACTTATTATTTATTAAAAAAATGAGCATGTGACATGTTTTTTTGGGACAAAAGGTGTCCCCATCAGCCGTGTATATAGAGAGAGATTGCAAAGTATTTATTTTATTTTTTTATTTATTTAATAAAGGGTTAATTGTATTATTTTATATAGTACATGGACCATCTCTCTTTTCACCAACTTAGTACTTGGCCTAAATTTCTTGTACAAGTCTCCAACTAGCTTCATGATGGTATTTTTAATAGATACAGATTTTATATCTATCATCATTGTAAGTATACTTACAACTTAGGAGCTTTTGGTTAATCATTTTCATCTTTCATCTTCTAAGTCTTGAGAGAAAAATAATAAGAGACAGAATTTTGGAGAGCAAAACATACAGATATTTCGGGTGGAACTTCTAGGAAAAAGAAGAAATCCTAAGCTAGTTCATGCCATCCTCCTTCACAACATACTTTTGAAAGAAAATGAGAGTAGCCATTAAAACTAGGTATAATCCTCATTCTTTCAAACCCTAGCTTTATTGTTAGTAATAAATGACTAACATTTATTATTAGTAGTTCTTTATTTGTGTTGGGGTTTGAATGCTAGTTGGTTGTTATATTTTGTATGCTAAAAATATGTGTTTGGTAGTGTGTAAATAAGTCTTGGAAATAATGACCAAAAAAATATTTTTATAAAACCTAGATTTAATGTTCTAATATTATAGAATATTAAATCATGAAAAAAAATAAGGTTTGAATCACTCAAAATGGAGTTATACATAAAAAATTATGATTTGTAGTAGTTATGTGGTAAAATAATTTTTATGAAAAATATAGAATTAAATCATGGATACTTAAATTTTTATGTTATAAATTGATATTAAGTGATGAGTATTATTTTGGATTTTTTTTAGAGATTAAAAGCTTACTTGAAGGTATAATTTTCATTTAGGTGGTGTATTGCCGTTACTGTAGCTAATCTGTTCAGAAGAAAAAAAAAGAGCTGGCCGCGCATTGTGCGCCAGCAGTTCAACCGGAAGCGGGGATCAAACGACGTCGTTTAGAGCATGAAACATTAACCCGCGCGCTATGCGTGGAAGTCGTTTCCGGGTTCTTCAAAATGGCATCGTTTTGGGGCCTGGTCGGTGTTAAGCTCGCTCAATGCACGAGAGCCAACTTTCGGCAAAATTACAGAATTGTCCCTCCGTTTGATTTTCAGTATAATTTCAAAATTGTCCTCGGTCCGGTTTTTTAGATTAATTACAGAATTGCCATTCTGTATATTTTTTTATGAATTTAAATGTTAAAAAATTAATTTAAACTTTTAATAAAAAAAAAATAATACAAAAGTGATATTTTGGATTATATATATTTTTCATTTTGCTTAATATTTAAATATTTTAAATATTAATCTAGTTAACTAAATTTATAGTTAAGTTACATAAATACAAATTTCATTAGTTATTTATTATTTAATAAAAAATTTAATAAGAAATAAGGATATATAAATTGATTATTATTTGACATTAAATAATAATTAAATTAGATAAATAATTAATTATTAATTTAATTTACATTAAATGATAATTAAAGAGGATTAAAATTAATAAACTATTATTTATTTATTTTAAATTAAATAATAAGTGAGGATAATTACTTATTTAATTGTCACTTGATTTATATTAACTAATAAGATTTTAGAAGTCATCAATTATTATTTAATTAATAAATGATAATTAAAGATAAATAAAGTTAATAATTTAATTATTTATATTAAATAATAAATAAGGATAATTAAGTAATTAATTATTATTAAATAATAATTAAAAAATGTAAGGTTAATTAATTAATTACCTATTATTTAATTAAGATTAAATAATAATTACATAAGATTATAATATAGTTAAATAATTAATTATTATCTAATTAATATTAAGTAATAATTAAGAAGCATTAAAATAAATAAACTAATTATTAAGTAAGATTAATTAGTTATTATTTATAATTTTATAATAACTAAAGGTAGTTAATTAATTACTATTTAACTAATAAAAATAGTAATTAAAGAAAGAGTTAATTAAATATAAATTATTTAATATTCAGCAATTAAACAATTATATTAAATTGTTGAAAGATTCCTTAAGTGTTTAATACCTAGGATGAGTACTCCTACATTATTAAATCATTAACCTAAGTGTGATTACATGTCTATAGGGTTAATGTTAACATGTCAAATGATGTGAATAATGTGTTAGACTCATTTGTTAGATAAGTTCGTAGTAAGCATACAAACGTACCAGCATACGCCGTACTAATTATTAGACCGACTTGATTAATATTAGGTCATTCAAAGCCATTTAATTAAAGCTAGTTTGTTGTAGTTGAGCAGACAGACAAGTTCCTTATCTGTAAACTCATTTCATTAAGCAAGTTATTTGTTTAAGCTTGAACAGTAATTCCAAGTATGCTTCGAGTGGTTTAATTACTTTACAATTATTCCACATCGATGTTGTTGTTATTCGCCCTTGGTGCACTTGATCTTGTACAGTCTTTGACTTGTACCTTATTTAACATTCTATTGTTTAAAGAATTGTTCAAAGTAGGTCTAAGTTATTGTTCGACTAGACATTTATGTTAAAGTTTTTAAAAACTATCCAAATCATTGAAGATACGGATTCTTGGACTATTATGAACACTTTCCTATTATAGGGGAGTACCATGTATCTAATATCAAGTACCAAACATAGAAATTAAATGTTATGCATACACATATTGTACGAGAGGCTGATCCCCTCAAGTACATATTTCTGGTAGTAACCATTGGGTCAATCAACTATTGATTCTAGTGGAAGTTTATAGTTCAGAGTCTACTTGACTATCTTGATTTTTAAAGCAAATCATTATTCCTGCTTATGTTATTCATATTGTTGAATTGTTTCAGTTATTCCTTTTCATTCATGATATATATTGTCTCTTGTTGTTATTTAAACTTGTTGAGCAAACTAGTTGCTCACCCTTGCTATATCATGAACCTTATTGCAGTGAAACCCGAGACTTTTGGAAAGAACAAGGGTAAGGGAAAGATGAAGTGATAGACTTCAAGAGACAGTATTTAGTGTATTCGTTTAGCTAAAATTACTTGTTTTGTGATGTAAACCCTAAGTACTTTATTAAGGGTATTTGTGTACTTTTGTGTAAGGTTACCATATCTTGGGACTAGTAACACCTTTTGAATGAACAACATATGTTTATTATTCTGCATTTAGTTATTGTATGTTATTTAGGGGTGGATGTATTTATTGGATCGTGATGGCCGAATTCGGGTATTTGAGACCCTAATTTGGGGGCGTCACAAGTTGGTATCAGAGTTGTAGGTTAGAAACGTTAGGATTGTGAAACCTAAGTTATGCTTTGTAGTAAACTCGTATTGAGTGTTAAGAGATAAATAGGGGAGATTTATCATATGTGGTCTTGATGAATTGGGAAATTCATCGAGTTGAGTCGTACCCAATGAAATATAATTTCATTTCTTCAATGAATATATGTTATTATTGTACTGATGTTAGTTTTTCTGTTGTGTTGTAGGATGGCTATAGGCGAGACGAGCGATGCTCGAGAGGACGTGGTATTCATTGACATAACAGTGGATACGCAACAGTTGGTAGGATATGCACTCGTTGCACCTATATCACCAGTAGGAGAGTCAGACCCGGAGGAGGACGATAGTAGGGATATCGCAGAGCCTATCAGAGGCGGTGTTATGAGGTTCGACAGTCAGGACCAGGTGGCTGAGTCTGAGGATAGCCCTGCTTGGGGTGAGGAGTCTGAGAGGACCAGCCAAAGATGGAGGTTGAGGGAGCTGCTGAGGAGGTACCCGTGCAGGGATCTCCTATCTACCATCATTTTTAGATTGATTTACTCATAGAGTACGCCAGTCGTATTGAGGATCTAGAGCAGATTGTTGAGGAGCTGAAGGCCCGTATTGCTCATCTGGAGGAGCAGAATGTTGTCCATCAATAGATGGAAAATGTGTATAGGGATGAGGCATATTAGAGAGAGATGGATGGATGTAGCCGATCTGTAGGCTAAGTTTTAGCAGTTTGAGCAGGCTACACCACAGATGGGTCCTACTGTGCAGCAGCTTATGATCTAGAATAGTCAGCTGAGGTAGACGGTGGAGAGATTAGACGCTAGGGAGATGGCGAGTCAGATAGTTCTCCAGACCATCAGAGCTGAGCTTGATAGGGAGAGAGTTGACAGGATGCAGATGTAGGAGGTATGACTCAGGTCTACTAGGAGAGTTAGATTCGCTAGGATCGACACCTTGGAGTATGCCCTTGGCACTTCGTTTGATCGACTGAGGCATCGGGTTATGAGTCACCCTAGGGAGGCGGGTAACAGCCGACGCTGGATTTGTCATCGTATAATGTAGGAGTTGGCCCAGCAGGTTCTACGTAGGGTTGTTCGCCGCTGCAGGCGGTGATTTATCGTTGTTATCTTATTTGTATCTATTAGTAATGAGTCCCACATTTTATTTTTATTAGGGACGGTTCAGGTGTTGTAGGTCCCTATGTTTTGATGTATGCATCGGATGTTAGTTAGACAACAACTTTTGTTATGTTAGGGGGGTAGATGGTAGTGAATCCTCACTTTTGTTCATTGGAGGATAGTCGTTGTTAGGCAACTTATGCCTTGAGCGTTTATAGAAGTATGCCACTTGTTAAGTCTGTACTAAAACATTGGTATATGAATATAAATGCAGTTATTTCTTTGTTTAAATCAAATGTGCTTGATATATAATCTTGAATTTAACTATTAAGTTGGCTAAACTAATGCGTAGAATTATAAGTGTAAGTCTAAGATTTGCTATTTAACAGATCATGCAAAGAGGTAGACCACATAATCAACGTATCGCAGAGTCAGAGAGTGAGGTTGGGGATCAACCCAATCCTATGAGGATGTTTGCGGAGATGCTGGCGGAAGCCATGCAGGCCAGACCCCCACCAGTGGTAGTACAATCAGCACCGCAGCCAGCGCCGCACTGGCCAAATTTAAAGGATTTCAAACTGGTTGGACCACCAGAGTTCAAGGGAACTCTAAATCCGATCGAGGCATAGTCTTGGATCGAGGAAATGAAGAACGTTGCTAGGGTGGCCGAAGAATAGAAGACTAGTTTTGCTACCTTCATGATGAAGGGGCAGGCGAACTACTGGTGGAAGGCCAACAATGGTCGTGCGGGAGAAGACATCATTACCTAGGAACGCTTTAAAGAAATGTTTATGGAAAACTACTTTCCAGAAAGCATGCAACAAGAAATTGAGGTGAAATTCCTCGAGCTAAAACAGGGAAGCATGTCTATAGCCGAGTATGCGGCCAAGTTTAATTAGTTGGCAATGTTCACAACTCATCAAGTCGACACGGAGGCTAGGAAGGCTCGGAGGTTTGAGCTGGGACTGAAGCCATGGGTGTACCATTCTGTAGCAGTATTAAAGATTAAGAGTTTTGCAAAACTGTTGGAAAGGGCAATCATTACGGAGGGTGGCAGTGAGGCCCTGGCTAAATTTAACTAGGACAAGAAGAAAGGCCAGGAGGGCCAGAAAGCGGGGAGCAACGGAGGCAGCAACCCCAACAAAAGAAAATGGAATGAGAGCCAACGTCAGGAGGCAACAAATCCAGAGAAGAGGCTAAGAAAGTTGGCAGATGCAACAATTGTGGTAAGAACCACACGGGCGAATGTATGAAGGGCCAGAATGTTTGTTATAGTTGCAGGCAGCTGGGGCACATGGCCCCACAATGCCCAAAAAAGATGAAAGAAATATGTTTTTCCTGTGGAGCAACCAATCACCATGCCAAGGACTGCCCGAAGAGGAAGGGAGACACTGGGAGTGGCAACAAAAGTAACAATAACAACAGCAGTAGGCTGAACATTGGAGGGCTAGCTAGCCAGGCTAACCGACCCACAGCGCGCACCTTCAACATGACTGTGCAGGATGTAGTTGACTCCAAAGACATGGTGTCATGTATCATTCCTATCAAAGATATTAATGCATATGTATTGTTTGATTTGGGTGCTACCTGCTCATTTGTTTCTGAAGATTTTGCTAAGAGATTAGATTTACCTCAAGAAAAGCTAGAACACCCTATGAACGTAGAAATAGTAAACAAAGAAATCATTCCCGTAGACTACATTCATAGGAACTGTTGTGCTAAATTACGAGGGTTTAGACTTAACGTGAATTTGATACCGATTTGTCTGGGGAAGTTCAACGTAATCCTAGGGATGGATTGGCTATCGAGTCACGGAGAGATCATTGACTGTAAGAAGAAGTGTGTGCACTTAAAGACTTCGAATACGTCAAAAGTTATATTTTACGGTAGTAAATCGCCGAGACAATCAAGTTGTCTTACGATGATGCAAGCACGAAAGTTGCTTAGGAAATGGTGCATAGGTTATTTGGCTCATATGGTCGATACTCGACAAGTCGAGGGAGAACTGAGTCAGATACTTGTTGTATGGGAATTTGCTGATGTTTTCCCAGATAAGATTCCAGGGTTACCGCCGGACAAAGAAGTGGAGTTTGTTATTGATTTGGTATCGGGGATTGCACCGATATCGAAGACGTCGTACCATATGGTACCGGTGGAAATGAAAGAATTGATGGTTCAGTCATAAGAACTGCTAGATAAAGGTTACATTAGACTAAGCGTGTCACCGTGGGGAGCGCCGGTTCTGTTTGTAAAGAAGAAGGATGGTTCGATGAGGCTTTGTATTGATTACCGGGAGTTGAATAAGGTCACCATTAAGAATAAGTATCCGTTTCCCAGAATAGACGATCTGTTTGATCAACTTAAGGGAGCGAAATACTTTTCGAAGATCGATTTGAGGATGGGCTATCAACTGAAGGTGAGAGAGGAAGATATTCCGAAAACAGCATTCAGAACTAATTATGGTCATTTCGAGTTTCCAGTGATGTCATTTAGATTGACGAATGCACCAGCAGCATTCATGGATATGATGAACAGAGTGTTCAAGCAGTACTTAGACAAGTTTGTGGTTGTATTCGTAGATGACATATTGGTGTATTCAAAGACAGAGGAGGAGCATGCAGAACACTTATGGATTGCATTGGAGGCTTTGAGAAGGGAGAAGTTGTATGCCAAGTTTTCAAAGTGTGAATTTTGGTTGCAGAGGGTGCAGTTTCAAGGTCATGTTATCGACAAGGACGGTGTTTCGGTAGATCGAGCGAAGGTGGAGTCAGTTATCAATTGGGAATAACCAAAGACGCCGACTGAGATCAGGAGTTTCTTAGGGTTAGCGGGGTATTATCGGAGATTCATTCAGGACTTTTCGAAGATAGCATCACCATTGAGCAATCTTACCCAAAAGACTGTGAAGTTTGTTTGGTCGGATAAGTGCGTGGAAAGTTTTATGGAGCTGAAGAAGAGGTTGAGTCAGGCACCAGTGTTGGCTTTACCAGACAACACGGGAGATTTTGTAGTGTACAGTGATGCGTCACAAAAGGGTCTTGGTTGTGTGCTAATGCAACACGGCAATGTCATTACGTATGCGTCACGACAACTAAAGCATTATGAGAAGGGTTACCCGACTCATGACCTGGAGTTAGCAGCGGTAGTTTTCGCCCTGAAGATTTGGAGGCACTACCTGTATGGCGAGAAGTGTGAGATATATATAGATCACAAAAGTTTAAAATATATCTTCACTCAGAAGGAGCTAAATATGAGGTAGCGTCGATGGTTAGAGTTGATCAAGGATTACGACTGTGAAATTCTATACCATCCGGGCAAGGCCAATGTAGTAGTAGATGCCTTGAACAGAAAAGGCAGGGAGAAGTTGTTGAAGCTAAGAAATCAAGAAGAGTTGGTGAGAGATTTTGAACGTTTAGAGTTGAAGATCAAATATCCAATGGAGACGGATAAGAAGTTATTTATAGTAACAACAAGCCCGGCCTTATTAGACCAAATCAAAGAGGCTCAGGAAAAAAGGATGAAGATTGTGATGGTATTAAGAAGCCACTTGCTGAAGGCAATGAGCTTAAGTACAAGTTTGATAACATAGGGTTGCTAAGGTTCGATGGGAGAGTCTGTGTACTGTTGGATACGGAGCTGCGGGAAGAGATTCTTCAAGAAGCTCACAGTACGAGGTACTCAGTACATCCCGAAAGCACAAAGATGTATCAGGATCTACGACAATACTTTTGGTGGCCGAATATGAAGAGGGAAATGGCAGAATGCGTCGGTCGATGTCTGACATGCCAGCGGGTTAAAGCAGAGCATCAGTGGCCGAGCGGACTGCTTCAACCACTAGAGATTCCGGAGTGGAAGTGAGAGCACATCATGATGGACTTTGTGGTGGGTTTTCCACCAACACATAAAGGTTTAAACGCCATCTGGTAATAGTGGATCGTCTGACCAAGTCAACCCATTTTCTACCTATCAGAATATGGTATAATATGGAGCAGTTAGCGAAGCTCTATGTGAAGGAGATAGTGTCATGACATGGAGTACCGGTATCGATTGTGTCCGACAGAGATCCACGCTTCACGTCAAATTTCTGCAGAAGTCTGCAAGCAAGGATGGAACACAATTGAGGTTAAGCACAGCGTACCATCCTCAAACTGACGGCCAGAGCGAGCGAACGATTCAGACTCTGGAGGATATGCTCAGAGCGGTCGTGATGGACTTAAAGGGTAGTTGGGACGACCATTTTCCACTGGTGGAGTTCTCTTACAACAACAGCTATCACGCTAGTATCAGCATGCCACTGTATGAAGCGCTTTATGAAAGAATGTGTCGAACACCATTGTGTTTGGACGAGGTTGGTGAGCGAAGACTGCAGACACAGTACATTTTATCAGAAATCGACTAGTAGAAGCTCAAGATCGTCAAAAGAATTACGCAAACTTCGACGTGGGCAGTTTCGTATTTCTGAAAGTATCTCCCTGGAAGGGTAAGATCCATTTTGGCAAGAAGTGCAAGTTGCGCCCTAGGTTCATAGGACCGTTCGAAATCTTGAGACGAGTCGGTGAAGTGGCATACGAGGTAGCATTACCTCTTGAACTTGAGCACATTCACAATGTGTTTCATGTGTCATAGTTGCGGCCGTATAAACTAGACTACAAGCACGTTATATCCTATGAACCAATTCAAGTCGAGAAGGACTTATCATACGAAGAAGTTTCTGTTCAGATACTCGATATGGAGGAACAGAAGTTGAGGAATAAGATAATTCATTCCGTCAAAGTACTTTGGAGGAATCACGAAATTGCAGAAGCTACGTGGGAACTAGAGGAGGAAATGAAGACGAATTACCCGTTTTTATTTGAGTAACCTTATTTTACAATTTCGAGGACAAAATTTTTATAAAGGGGGGAGAATGTAATGTCCTAGAATTTTCACGTCATTATTAATTTAATTTCTAACGAGTTAGTTTTACGAGTTTATTTAAATCTTTTTGTGTGATTAATTAATTACGTGATTAAATGATTATGTGATTAATTGCTAGGGTTAATTAAAGAAGGCCATTCATGTGTTAATTAAATTAGTGAACAAACACTAAAGTTTTAATATCAAAATAATTGTTAAGTTTCCTATTAATTAAATATTCAACTAAATTGAATATATTAAGTTAATTAAATTTGGCAAATTAATTAATATAATTATTAATTAATGTGAACAATGTGAAATATTAATAATAATATTTATTAGTCCATTTAGTAATTTAACATTAATGTGTTAGAGTATTTAATTAAATAATCAATTCAATTATTATTTAATTATGGATTGGATAATTAATGTATAACAAAATTAATAACCAATCATTTGGGTTATATTAATTAGTCCAATGATAAATTAAATGGACTTGACTAAATAATAGTCCAAGTCATTTAATAGGAGTCCATTGGATATTAAATGAAGTCCAAAATATAAGTCCACTTGGAATTAATTGTGTAACTTATTATTTATTAGAAAAATGAGCATGTGACATTTTTTTTGGGACAAAAGGTGTCCCCATCAGCCGTGTATATAGAGAGAGATTGCAAAGTAATTTTTTTTCATTTATTTAATAAAGAGTTACTTGTATTGTTTTATATAGTACATGGATCATCCCTCTTTTCACTAACTTAGTACTTGGCCTAAATTTCTTGTACAAGTCTCTAACTAGCTTCATGATGGTATTTATAATAGATATAGATTTTATATCTATCTTCATTATAAGTATACTTACAACTTAGGAGCTTTTGGTTAATCATTTTCCATCTTTCATCTTCCAAGTCTTGAGAACAAAATATTAAGAGACATAATTTTGGAGAGCAAAACATAGAGAGATTTCAGGTGGAGCTTCTAAGAAGAAGAAGAAATCTTAAGCTAGTTCATGACATCCTCCTTCACAACATATTTTGGAAAGACGATGAGAGTAGTCATTAAAACTAGGTATAATCCTCATTCTTTCAAACCCTAGCTTTATTGTTAGTAATAAATGACTAACATTTATTATTAGTAGTTCTTTATTTGTGTTGGGGTTTGAATGTGTGTTGGTTGGTATATTTTGTATGCTAAAAACATGTGTTTAGTAGTGTGTAAACACGTCTTGGAAATATTGACAAAAAAATATTTTTATAAAACTTAGACTTAATGTTCTAATATTATAGAATATTAAATCATGAGAAAAACAAGGTTTGAATCACTCAAAATGGAGTTATACATAAAAAATTATGATTTGTAGTAGTTTATGTGATAAAATATTTTTTTTATGAAAAATATGGAATTAAATCATAGATACTTCAATTTTCATGTTATAAATTGATATTAAGTGATGGGTATTATTTTGGAATTTTTTTTTTAGAGATTAAAAGCTTACTTGAAGGTATAATTTTCATTTGGGTGGTGTATTGTCGTTATTGTAACTAATCTGTTAAGAAAAAAAAAAGAAAAAAAGAAAGAGATGGTCGCACATTGCGCGCCAGCAGTTCAGCCAGAAGCGGGGATCAAACGACGTCGTTTAGAGCATGAAACATTCACCCGCGTGCTATGCGCAGAAGTCATTTTTGGGTTCTTCAAAACGACACCGTTTTAGGGCCTGGTCGGTGTTAAGCTCGCGCTATGCGTGGGAGCCAACTTCCGGTAAAATTACAGAATTGCACATCCGTTCGATTTTCAGTATAATTACAAAATTGCCCTCGGTCCGATTTTTCAGATTAATTATAGAATTGCCATTCTGTATATTTTTTTTATGAATTTAAATGTTTAAAAATTAATTTAAAATTTTAATAAAAACAATAATAATACAAAAGTGATATTTGGGAATATATTTTTTTTCATTTTGCTTAATATTTAAATATTTTAAATATTAATCTAGTTAGCTAAATTTATGGTTAAGTTAAATAAATACAAATTTCATTAATTATTTATTATTTAATTAAAGATTAAATAATAAAAAAGGATAAATAAATTGATTATTATTTGACATTAAATAATAATTAAATTAGATAAATAATTAATTATTAATTTAAGTGACATTAAATAATAATTAAAAAGAATTAAAATTAATAAATTATTATTGAATTTCTTTAAATTAGATAATAAATGAGGATAATTATTTAGTTAATTTTTAGTTGATTTAAATTAACTAATAAGATTTTAGAAGTCATCAATTATTATTTAATTAATAAATGATAATTAAAGATAAATAAAGTTAATAATTTAATTATTTATATTAAATAATAAATAAGGATAATTAAGTAATTAATTATTATTAAATAATAATTAAAGAAATGTAAGGTTAATTAATTAAATAATTAATTATTATCTAATTAATCTTACGTAATAATTAAGAAGCATTAAAATAAATAAACTAATTATTAAGTAAGATTAATTAGTTATTATTTATAATTAAATAATAACTAAATGTAGTTAATTAATTAGTATTTAACTAATAAAAATAGTAATTAAAGAAAGAGTTAATTAAATATAAATTATTTAATATGCACCAATTAAACAATTATATTAAATTGTTTAAAGATTCCTTAAGTGTTTAATACCTAGGATGAGTACTCCTACATTATTAAATCATTAACCTAAGTGTGATTACATGTCTATAGGGTTAATGTTAGCATGTCAACTGATGTGAATAATGTGTTAGACTTATTTGTTAAATAAGTTCGTATTAAGCATACAAACGTGCCAGCATACGCCGTACTAATTGTTAGATCGACTTGATTAATGTTAGGTCCTTCAAAGCCATTTAATTAAAGCTAGTTTTTTGTAGCTGAGCAGACAGACAAGTTCCTTATCTCTAAACTCATTTCATTGAGCAAGTTATTTATTTAAGCTTGAACTGTAATTCCAAGTATGCTTCTAGTGGTTTAATTACTTTACAATTATTCCACATCGATGTTGTTGTTATTCGCCCTTGGTGCACTTGATCTTGTACAGTCTTTGACTTGTACCTTATTTAGCGTTCTATTGTTTAAAGAACTGTTCAAATTATGTCAAAGTCATTGTTCAGCTAGACATTTATGTTAAAGATTTTAAAAACTATCCAAATAATTGAAGATGCGGATTCTTGGACTATTATGAACACCTCCATATTATAGGGGAGTACGCTGTATCTAATATCAGGTACCAAACATGGAAATTAAATGTTATGCATACACATATTGTACGAGAGGCTGATCCCCTCAAGTACATATTTCTGGTAGTAACCATTAGGTCAATCAGCTATTGACTCTAGTGGAAGTTTATAGTTCAGAGTCTACTTGACTATCTTGATTTTGAAAGTAAATAATTATTCATGTTTATGTTATTCATATTGTTGAATTGTTTCAGCTATTCCTTTTCATTCATGATATATATTGTCTCTTGTTGTTATGTAAACTTGTTGAGCAAACTAGTTGCTCACCCTTGCTATATCATGAACCTTATTGCAGTAAAACCCAAGACTTCTGGAAAGAACAAGGGTAAGGGAAAGATGAAGTGATAGACTTTAAGAGACAGTCTTTAGTGTATTCGTCTAGCTAAAATTACTTATTTTGTGATATAAACCCTAAGTACTTTATTAAGGGTATTTGTGTACTTTTGTGTAAGGTTACCGTATCTTGGGACTAGTAACACCTTCTGAATGAACAACGTATGTTTATTATTCTACATTTAGTTATTGTATGTTGTTTAGAGGTGGATGTTTGTATTGGATCGTGATGATCGGATCCGTTTATTTGAGACCCGAATTTGAGGGCGTCACAGTTACTATGCTCTGAGAATGCCATCATTGGCTTAAAATTTGGTGCCATCATTTCACACCATATTTAATAGTGTGACAATTGTTTTATAAATTCATTTTGCAGTTTTAAAAATAACTTTGTCAAGCCGAATCAATTGGCATAGACCATGAATCACAGATTTTTTTAAAAAAAAAAATAAAACATTACATTTTGATACTTGAACAAAACATTTCGATGGTCTAGCATAGTTAGAAGAGTGGATTGTCTACCCAATCCTAATAATCTTTTCTTTAATTCATTCCTTAACTCATTCAATCACTTCATATATTGTTATCTCTTCATATATCCTTAATCTTAGCCAATATCTGAGAACTATATCTCTCAACTTATGGCTCTTTACTCTAACCCACCTTGTTCATCAAACTTGCCACGCATTTGGGCTCAGGAACTTACCACAATCATATGGTTTGAGGAGCTTGTCCTAGTCAGGCTATAGTCGCCCATTCGCTGAGGGGCTCCACCATATAATCATAAGTCACGAACTTACTATACATTTTGGTTTTTAGAACACGCAACTAACCTTACTCTTTCTCACTTGATCCTTCTCATTTCCTATGTGTCAGGTACATGTAAAAGAAAAGAATTACCTTCTCAACATACATAACCGATACCGTGATGCTGGATCTCCACTGATTATCACGATAGGAAGCTAAGTAAGTACAAATCCTCGCCCATACAAGGAAGTACACACTCAACCACTACCATTAGTCCTCAATGAAAAATCCCACATTTCCTCACTTTTCTTTACTCAGCTTTTATGTTACCTTTCCTGGATCTGATATGAATTTCATTAATTCATATCTTAGTGCTCATAATTCATCAAGAGTCCCTATTCATATCTTGTAATCCACAACTCATTAAGAGTCCCTTAATCTTCTCTTACCATTCACGACCCACCAGAGTCCCTTAATGTTTGATCACCTAGGATCTCACAGCCCTTTTGCCTTTTATCATTGTCTTTTCTTAAAATATCCTTTACTATTCCTTAATCCTAAATTCCCAAAATTTATTTCTTTATTACACACAACTCCTCTAGAGTCCATTACTTTACTATATCCTTATTTCTCACAAAAGTCATAGCCTAAGGTACTCTTACCTAAGGTCTATAACCCAACTGCTCTGATACCAACTATAATGCTCTGAGATCTCTACATTCCTTAATTATATCCGATTATCTCTGAATAAAAAAATTATTAACTTTAAATCATTTTATATAATCATAAGATATTTTCACGGCGATCTCGTACGTTAAAACATAACCTTTAATCGTTAAAATACCTTTTTAATTGACCATAAATGCGGTCCACACACACACACACACACACACACACACACACACACACACATATATAATATATATATATATATTTTATCAAAACCTTATCTTACATTCCTTACCTGTTTCAGGATCGCAACGTTCATTTACCAATCATTAGAACTTAGGTCAAATATTAATTAAATTGTGACCTAGTCTATTACAATTTCATAGTCAAATATATACCCAAGATTTACATAACCTGTAAATAAAATTCGCCATAAACTATTCATACATGGCCCTATCAAAATATACATGTTCTACATCCGATCCTATTCATATACACCTATACACATACATAACCTGATCCATGCATATTTACCATATATCCAAGTTCGAATATATATCAAACTCGACTTATAATTATATTACATTCATATATCTCATTACATCATTTACCTCAAATAATACATACATTCACATTTAACTATATGGATTTACAAACCATACATTTATTTCTATTTTCTAGGTTTAATATTTAAACGAAACTATTACACATCTTGCATCTATACAAAATTATATATAACAAATTTCTTCACGTATCTCCATGTCACTACTACAAAATAGTAAATAGATAACAGTTAAAAAACGTTGTAATTTTCTCTCAGAAACGTCGAGGAAATTAAACGTTGTAACTACTCTATGGCTAGGTGTATCCTCGCCACATATAGGATATGCTTTATAACCTTTTACAACACATCCAGATAAGTTCCCATAGGCAGGAAAATCATTGATAGTCCACATTAATTGTGCTTTGAGCATGAAGTATTCTCCTCTAAATGCATCATACACCCTTGGAACCCCCTCCCATAAACACTTCAAATCATCAATCAATGGTTCCAAGTAGACATCTATATCATTACCGGCTTGTTTAGGACCCGAGATCAACAAAGTCAACAACATGAACTTTCTTTTCATACATAACCAAGGCGGAAGATTATAAATAATCATTATAACAGGCCAACAACTGTATCTACTACTAAGAGAACCATGAGGATTGATCCCATCAGCTGAAAGAGCAAGTCTAAGGCTTCTAGGGTCTTTACCAAACTCCGGCCACTTATCATCCACTAGCTTCCAAGATGGTGAATCTGATGGATGACGCATATGACCATCGCTCATTTTATTATTAGCATGCCAAGTCAAACTCTCAGATGTCCTACTAGATTTAAACATACGTTTAAACCTCGGGATAGGAGGAAAGTACCACAACACCTTCGCAGGCACCCCTTCTCTTACATGCTCATTCTTATCCATCTTCCACCTTGAGAGACAACATTTTGGGCAATTAGTTTCCTGGTCAAATTCCTTTCTATACAAGATGCAGTGGTTAGGGCAAGCATGTATTTTCTCATAATCCATTCCTAAGGCATGTAAAGTCTTCTTTGCCTCGTACAAGGAGCAAGGTAATTGGTTACCTTCTGGAAGAAGTTCAGTCAAAAAAAGCAAGTGCTCTGTGAAACCAACATCACTCAACCCATGCTTCGCTTTCAAATTGTAGAGTCTAACAAGTGCAGCTAACTTACTAAATTTATAACCACGGTACAACGGCTCATCTCCATCCCCAATCACATTAAGAAACTCACACGGATCATTTGAGAAATCCCCAAAACCATTATCTTCCATATCTACTGTTTCAGAGACAAAGCCTTGTTCATTAGTGCCTACAAAAGGTTCATTTGCATCTGCATCTGACATATTAGGTTCTCCATGCCATATCCAAGTTTGATAACTAGTATCAACACCATTCAAATACAAGTGATCCCTTATAATTCCAACACCAAATTTTAAAATGTTTCCACATTTTACGCAAGGGCAATGAATAAGATTCACATGTCTCGCGTTCTCTACCGCAAACCTCAAGAATTCATCAACCCCTAGTTCATACTCTCGGGACCTTCTATCAGCACACATCCACGACTTATCCATCTTAATTAAATCTCACCCCAACCCTGCAAATAAATATGACTTACTCATTTAATATTTTTAAATAATTTATAATATTTATTTATAATATAAATAAACAAATTGGTTATATTATATTCTGAATTAATATTTTAAATCTAAAATTATGGTAATTTATTAAAACGAAGATTATACAGGCCCTGCAACGACAGTTATACAGAGCTGAGAGGATTCCGGTGATCAATTCTCCGATCAGGTATGTTCTCCGTTCCTTACATAGCCCTAAGCATTTGTCCCTAGTTATTGTTTGGACAAAATTGATGAACTAAAAAGTTGGCCTTTTTTCCTCCCTCCAATTAGCTTGTTGGAATATATCTGCTGGATTTTTTTGCTATAGATTTTTAGATTATATGGCTATCGTACAATGTGTTCGGGAAATTGCCGCTCTCTATGTAAATAAATAATCTCAATATCTTTGAAATCTGTGGGTTCAAAATCCCACTTTGAATCAGTGTGACTATAAAATATAGGAGTAATTTACAAGCTAAAAATTTGGTAATTTGATGTTTTATTTCAGTTCGGGTTTTTGTTTCTCACTTTTGCCAATATTTGCATGAAAAATCCTTTTATATCAAATCCTTTTAAGTCAGAAAATGGAGGCTGGAAGGCAAGTATTTTCTGTTGATCTTCTTGAGAGATATGCAGCAAAGGGACATGGAGTTATTACATGTATGGCTGCTGGAAATGATGTAATTGTTTTGGGAACTAGTAAAGGTTGGGTCATCAGACATGATTTTGGAGTTGGAAGTTCTTCTGGTATGTAATTTTATTTGATTTTTCTTTTAATTATGCTTCATTAATGCACGTATGTGATGAACCATACAATACCTTTATGAGCCTGCACCTGCAGTGTTCACACACACATATACATCATATTAGGGATATGTACTATGATTAACCAACTCTTGATTACACACCTTTTTGACGTATTATAGAATAGAGATCTTATAAGGGTCTGCCAATTGCCTTTATGGATTTCTTTGGGGAAGCTTAATTTGGGTTCTGAGTTTTGTTCAAATATTTGGAGTTGAGGTGAATCTATAGAGTGCGTATCTGATTTAGAAGACTCTGACCCTTTTGTTGTAGTTTCCTTTTGGAGCATTTCTTCTTTTACTTTTTCCAGTCAATCTTTTGCTTATTTTTTTGGTAAATGCTGTGTATAAATGGGTTTCGTATCCTGCCATGTTGTAGTGATACTTATTTTACTTGCGCTCCTGCTAACGAATGCCTAAGGAAACTTGTTATTCATTATTTTTTAAGAAAATTTTGTTATTGGAACTCTCCCTAATAAATTAGGTGCACTACATTCAGTACATCTTAACAAATTTCCATAACAACACTGTCTAAAATTAACTACATTACATGTACTTTCAGAAATTTCGATAACAACAATTTCCGGCGCTTTTTAAGGCACAATAAATACTTCTTAAAATGATTTATTTCAAAGGTGAATGCCATACAAAACCTTGTTCTTTGATATATATGTCATGTATATGCAAAGTTCAAAGTTGTGTAAGTTTTTTTTTCGTCATTGTGCTTCAGCACAAAGTCTATGAAAGTTTCTCCTTGGGATTGTGAGGAGGCTTGGGTGTCCGTCCTACTCATGGGGTGATTTCTATTTGAGTCAGGTTTAGGGGCTTTGGGAGGTACAGGGATGCCAAAATCCTATAGAGTTGTTCTTCTTTTGCTATTTTATGGGGTATTCGGAACTGAAGAAATGCTAATACAGACTTCAAATATCTCATTAAAACTTAAACATGTAATTAGACATAAAGATAAACCCAATATTATATAAATTGTGTAATTAATTTTTAGTCTAAATATTATGCATAAAGTTTATGAAACTTCTAACAGATATTCTGCTTTTCCATGACATTAACAAAAAGATAGATAGTGCAAGATCTGTAGCATCTAACTCAATACCACCACACTAAGCATCTGAAGATTCAAAACAAAAACCAAATAGTACGAGATCTGTAGCATCCTTTATTATCTATATACCTTTTGTGTTGATTTTGGATGGTCTTCAGCCTCCTCCGCTTCAGGGCAGGGGATTCTCCAAATCCTCAAGTGAAAGGAAGAAGGTCTTCTGCTCTACCTGAGATTCACTAATAAACATAATCAAAAACAAAAATAAAAAGACGAAAGTGGTGAAAAAATACAAACTATACTGCAATGCGATACCTTCTATTTAGGTCACGGCCGCCGATGAGACGATTCGAGTCTGTGATAGCGTTAGGGTTTGGTCCGTGCGGACTTGGGCTTGGGAATCTGGGACTGACTGACAATGTCGTGACTTCGAGGCTAGATTGAGCGAGAAGGGGAGAGAGCTGCTTCACTTGTGAGGATGAGTGAGGTAGATGAGTTCGATCGGGGCGAGAGAAAGCTACTTCACTCGGGAGGATGAGGTGATGTTTCTTTCTGTTTGATCGGGGAAGCATTCCTTCAAGTGTTATGAAATTTATTCATTTAATAATCAGAAATATATCTCCGTGTTTTAATTTCAAGTTTTCAGCTTCGCGCATTTTTTTAAAGCTCCGTGTTTTTTAAATAGATAACGTTTTCATTAAAAAACGTTATAAATTATAATCAAATTATTGTCCCTAATAAATACACAACGTTTTTGCACATGTTTCTATAACGTTTTTTTAAAAAACGTTGTAAAAAAAAATACCACGACGTTTTTTATGAAAACGTTGTTGTTTAAGTGTTATCTTTTTAATGTTTTGTAGTAGTGTGTATTCTATTCTTTACCTTAGCTTCACCGAAACCTCCGGCCTTCTCGTATTTTACCTGAAATGTTAGTTCATAGCAAGAATGAGCATAAAGCTCAGCAAGTTAATCAGTTAACACTTTACATGCTTGCAGTTTATATCAATGCGTCATGCATTCTTTACTTTATCATGATATGCTTAATGTCACATAATTCATTTAATAGTTAGATCGCGTAATGGCACGGAGTGCACATCTCAATTGTCACATAGTTCATATAGTACAATTAGTACACTTAAGTTTGAAGAACTTGCCTGTTTAGCATTTATTTAACTTAACCTTTTACCGCCTCGCTTGGCCCCGTTCTATCCTTCCTCGCCTCGGTTGTTAGTTTGAACCTTATATGTCAATACATAACTTATACATCAATATAAGACTTATAAGACTTATTATAACTCATCAAAATTATCATAATTACATAACCGTTCGTCTCTAATCATATCACTTATGATGTATTATACTTTATGTAGGTTAATAATACATCCTAGCTTGCTCCCAACCTTTTTATAACTTATCTCATGTTTTGGCTTAGTTTTAGGCGTGTTATATTATGTCATTTATCGTTTCATTATACTTTAACACCCTTTAATTTGACCATTATTATCAATTCTAGGGTTTATATAATTTGTTTCTATCATCCTATATCAAAATATCCCATTTAGGAAAATTTTACTCTCTGTGAACAGTACACTGCGCCCCCAACGCAGTGTTTCTTCTTCAACATTTCGCTGGCCGCGCATTCTTCTCGGCTGTGAACAGTAACACTACGCCCCGACACAGTGCTCTGGTGCAGGATTTCCTTATTTTTGTCTCTATTTTACTAATTTTTAACTCTTTAACCACACATCCAAGTAAGACCAAATTTGGAGCAGTGCTAGACCTTACTACATAGTATTTTACAAAAAAATTATTTGCCTCATTTGGCTTCTTAAAATCAGAGAAAAACTAGCCCATAGGAGGGTTGTTCAACTTGTTCCAACACTTAGAAAAATTTTAAACTTCAACACTCACTTTTTACCAACTTGGTATTTTTTTTTTGCCATTTGCCTTAAAACTTAATTCTAACACTTGACATAGCTCATATAGGTCATATATGACATGTCCAAACTTTCAAAACCATAAAATTTCGCACAAGACGAGTTTTCTCCATTAAAAATCAATTTCGAGTCGAAACGATCGTTTTCGATCATTCGAATCGCCAATACATTCAAATTTGATTCTGTTGATTACCAAAGCAACCTATACATGTGTATTTACATAAAAACAAGTCATGTGTCTCCATTTTACCTTTAATTCCCCAAAATCACCAAAAATACACTTTAGTGTCATTCTGCCAACTTTTTCTAACTTTTCAAATTCAAAACTTAAACTCACTAGACAACTTAAGCTCAGCACACCAAATAGGCAATCATATATGCATTTAATATTATTATTATTATTACTATTTTTATTATTTTTATTATTATTACTATACTATTACTATTATTATTATTATTATTATTATTATTATTATTATTATTATTATTATTATTATTATTATTATTATTATTATTATTATTATTATTATTATTATTATTATTATTATTATTATTATTATTATTATTATTATTATTATTATTATTATTATTATTATTACTATTGTTATAATTGTTATTGTTATTATTATTACTATTATTATAATTATTATTTTTATTGTTATTATTATTTGTATTATTATTATTATTATTATTATTATTATTATTATTATTATTATTATTATTATTATTATTATTATTATTATTATTATTATTATTATTATTAGTATTATTATTTGTATTATTATTACTATTATTGTTATTACTATTATTCTTATTCTTATTATTCTTATTCTTCTTCTTCTTCTTCTTCTTATTATTATTATTATTATTATTATTATTATTATTATTATTATTATTATTATTATTATTATTATTATTATTATTATTATTATTATTATTATTCTTATTATTATTATTATTCTTATTATTATTATTATTATTATTATTATTATTATTATTATTATTATTATTATTATTATTATTATTTATTGTTATTATTATTAGTATTATTATTAGTATTATTATTATTATTATTATTATTATTATTATTATTATTATTATTATTATTATTATTATTATTATTATTATAGTGTAGTTGTGAAGTTGATTTGGGAGGAAAATGTGAGTGGATAGATTTTTGAAAAAAAAAATGTTGAATTGGGGGAAAATGAGTGATATATTAGTGACAGTTGGATGTTTAAGCCCTAAATGATTTTAGACTGTTGGATGTTGAAGTTAAAATTGATTTGAGATCATTGAATATTAAAATCTTGAGATTTGAGCTGTTTTGTTTTATTATATAGATTATAGCATAATATTCAAATTTTCCTTAACAACTCATACATATGCATCATTTATGATTCTTTAAAACTATCTAGTATGAAATTATGCATGCTTCATATATGATTAACCTCTCAAACTAGGTTTCCATAAAAACTTTCAACATATAACATATAATCCTCCATGAATCATGTTCTTTAGCTTGAAAATATACAAGAATAGTACATCACCTTTGGTCTAGCCAACTTGAACTTAGGGTTTCATAACATAATTCACATATAGAACACATAACTCACATAATCTTTACATCTAGCCATTAATTCGCATGGCTTCTCTTGTTCTTATATAAAAACTCATAAAAGATAATTTTTGATAACTTAAACATGCATATACCTTCTTGTAGGTCTCCTCTTCCTTGATATGAACCTTCTTAAGGTTGATTCTCCACCTTTGTTGCTAGTTGCAAGCCACTTGATCACTTTCTCTTGAATTCTTGACCTTCAAAGCCAAAACCCTAGTTAGCTCTTCCTTTCTCTCTTAAACTCTCATTTTTGCTGGAAACTTGCAAATAAAATGAACTTAGCTTGCTTGCTATATGAAAATACACACACACACACACACACATACATATATATATATATATATATATATATATATATATATATATATATATATATATATATATATAAATTATTTTTATCCTCCAACAACTAACCAACATAGTTAGCTTAACTTAAGCATGGTTAGGGCTAAACATGACAATTCCTATTGCTAAATAAGGACAAGTTAGTCATTACACCATTTTAGGACCTAAATATCATTTTCTAACTTGTCAAGGGCAATATGGTCTTTTGTCCATTTCCTAGAGAATTTAATTCCCTTAAATCATTCTTTGCTCATTTCTTATCCAATTCAAGCCCTTTTTGATCCAAACTTGTTTCATTGTGCTTGAATTCTATTCCTTATCAAATTAATCCATAAATGGCTTGTCCCGTAACATTTGTCACACTTCAAAATATTAATTTCACTAATTACTCATTAATTCATAACATTTACACATTGCATAATATTGCACTTCTTAATTCTCTATGAACCTTTTTTTGTTTCGCATTCAATCAATCTCACATTCCAATATCTCAATATAGTCAACTTGCTCACTTTTCCATAAACCACTTTCTCGAGAAGCAAACCTCGACCGAATTATCAAAATCCATCATCATTTATCGACTTAAGCTCATAATGACGATTTACAACTTTAACGTCTCATTTTCTTGTTACTTCATATACACAAGTCAAATTTGCGCCTTACTTGCATACTACATTCTTTCTATTCATTCTCGGGGGTATTCCATTTCTGTCTTTATGTTGGTCGAAATCGGGACGGTTTATTTAGTAGTAAAGTTCCAACATCGAGTTCGTTTGAATGAACAATAACGCGCAAGCATACGCGGTCAACAAGTAATAAAGTGATAAGAAAAAGTCGATCCCACGAAGAATTAGTTCTAACATTTTCCAACACCGCTTCATTCAAGTCGATCTCATTTAAACGATTATCAATATTGGCAATAGAAAAGTAAATGCATAAATTAACATCTACACTATAAAGCAATAACGATATGCGAATTAGAGAATGCAATTTCCCCCAATAGTTCATTTTAAATCTCCTAACTCTCTCTTCAATTATATGGACACAACGAATTATTAACCGAGAATTCATTATAGTACTAACATGCCTCTCTCGAAGGTCATGCAGCGAATCCACCCAAATCTGACACGAAGGCAACAGAAACAGGAAGGAACATCCTAATCAGGAAACTCACTATATCTCTATGAGAGTTTAACCTAACAAGAATTTTAAGCACATATTCTCTAATTGGCTACACGCGGCACATAGATATATTTCTATCCTACATACAAATTAAGCATTCAATCCTAAGATCAAACAGTAAAACACGTGTCATTGTACTCAGGTCCAAACTTATAGTCCATCGTTCGATTTTATATAAGTTACCACATAAATTACTTAGGCCAAACAGATATTACAATTAACACAACATATGAAAACCAATTCACATGGTCGTAACCGATGAATGGTCAACCGAGAACTCGTGAGTACTCACACACCTCTTTCGAGGTCACATAAGCATATCCCGTCTAAATAACCCACTATATGTCTATGAGGATTAACATTAAACAAGGATGATGAAGCCTACGTTCTCAAATTGGTTGCACATGGCGCTAGGTATATGTCTATCCTAGCCACAAATCATGCATTCCATCTATGTAGAATAACACAATCACATGTTAACATATATGGGTCTAAACACTATAATCCCTTTGTCAAGTTCATATAGGTTACTAAATAATCGCTCGACCAAAGCATTATAACGCACAAACACAATGAAGCAACTCCTATGGCCATCCAAGAGACAAGAACCCAAGCAACGAAGCATAAACATATGCGAAATACAAAACGAGCTTCTCTTGGACATTTCATCGAACACTTGGCGTGCACCATGAATTTGTTCAATACTAAACAACTACACATATGCAACAACAACCAAAGAGAAGAGCAAATCAACTACTACAACCTATTGGGTTCCCAAGCATTCAAAGATTCCATGCCAATCTAATATAATCGGGTAAAACAATATCCAACAAGAACAAAATAACCATTCAAGCTAAACATGCAAAACACCAATCATAATGAATAGAACATGCATTGGATTCAATACAATACATAAACATTACATCCATGGATTACAAATCATCCAAGTTCATCAATATCAAAAGATAAAGATTATCCAAAAATTAAACATTCAATGGTTACACAAAAATAGAGAGAGAAAGGGAGAAGAAACAACCCTTATCCTCCTTCAATCCATGACTTCCAATGATGTACTCCACTTCTAGCCTCCATGGGGGCTCCATAATCTATCCACAAAATCGCCCATGGCCACCTCTTGGAGAAGAAATGAGAGTGTTATGAGTTAGGGCTTCAAAACTGACTTAAAAACTGAAATATGCGCGTATGAACAGTGCACCGCCGCGGCGGTCAAACTTTCTGCTAATTTCAGGTTTTGTACTACCACTGCGGCGTTAGAAACCACCGCTGCGGCGCTAGTACAAACTGCCCAAAAATGTTCCTCTTTTGACTGATGCAGCATCCTTCAGTGTTTTGGGCATATCTTCTTCATACGAACTCCGATTGAGGTGATTCAAGATGTTTCGGAAAGGAGACTCGTAGAACTACAACTTTAATGTTTTACAAAATTGAAGATTCGGAATGGATCAAGGCCAAAATTGGACTTTAATTGGCTGCTGCGTAAACAGAGCGCAAAAAATGCGAACCGGGCAATTCCAAGCCTTGATCCACCAAGCCCTTATTATAATTCCTACAAAATGAAATAGAAACACATAAAAATAATATAACACCACATCCTATACAATGTGATACAAAAACACATACAACTAAATCAACACTTAACATATAAATTACGAATAAACTACATAAAAACGACATATAATACATAAAATACCTAAACATGATATAATTCACCATATTATACAATAACATAAAAACACATAAAATCACATAAAACACTTAAAGATTCACAAATTATCAAAGCTTAAATGTATTCAATTCGTAGGTATAAAACTCACTCATCAAATACCCCCAAACTTAAACATTTGCTTGTCCTCAAGCAAAACAAATACCCACTAAATAAAGCAAAATAACTAAATAAAAAGATCAAAATAAAAAATAAATTCTACTAGTTAAAAATCACAAGAAATTACTTGAAGAATCACAAATTATGAAGGTCAGGAGTACTCCAAGCATACATATAACATTAAATAACCCAAATACCCCCAAACTTAAACATTTGCTTGTCCTCAAGCAAAACAAAGACAAACTATATAAACGAAAACAAATAACACTAACTTGAGCAATGAATCGATATAAAAAATAAAAGGCTCCACAAATTATTCAAATTATAACTACAAGAAAATTTCAAACTATCGCAAACTCTAGAATTTCAACCTATATGTTAATCCTACATTACTCATGATCCACGTGTGTGTGTGCACCATTCGTAACAAACTAATTAAAGCTCAGATAGGTTATGTAAACAAATTAACTTATTAAAGAAAGCAAAAACTTCGAACACACGCATAATACATCACTCTACACTAGTCCCAGCAAAATTCAAATTAAAAACTTGACTTGTGCAATGTCTCCTTCTATTAGGCTATACAGAGTTACTCGTGTAACGAGCGTTTGGCTAATGACTCCCAAACCAGTTGGCTTTAGGACATTAGGTGTAAAGAAACCCCTAAGAGCCTATTAACTCGAGCAACAAAGGCCACAAAATTCGACTAGTCAAGCAACTTATTATATTTTATTTATATATATATTTTTCTTTTTCTTTTTTTTTCTTTTTTTTTTCTTTCTTTCTCTTCTTTTTTTTTCCGTAGTATATACACATGTGAGTGCGTTTTACGCTCCATCTCACATTATTGCTAAATAAACAAATCAAAAATGGGAAAACTAGCTTCGAATGATGCATGAACCAGTTCTAAAGTAAAAGCTTGCCTCGATAAGCGTGTAGTCCTATAAACCATCATTAAGCAACTAATAGGCTTGAACAAATGGATAAGTGCTCAAAAGCGGAAAGGATCACAAGAAATGTAAAAACCAACGAAAAATCAAGCACACAGACTATGCAACATTAATCTATTTTCTACGACTTATAATAAGAATAATCAATAGCCCGATACTCGATTAAAGTTCAAATCACATCCAAGCAAGGCTGAAGAGACTCAAACCTATACTACAACGACTCAAAAACAAAACCGCACGAAAACAAAACAAAACAAAACAAAACAAAAACAAACGAACACAAAACAAAAATAAAAACATAAACCGACAAAAACAAAACAAAAATAACACTAAAAACTCCATTTTCGTAGGAATAACGGTTGCACTTAGCACGTGCAACAAGCTGTTAAACCCCAAGGTTGCCCAAGAGGACGAGTTTTGTCTCGTGAGGGTTTGCAGAGAATATACCCATAAAATTCAAAGCTTAAATACAATTAAAAGCAAAAAAAAAAATAATAAAACTAAATACAAAATCTTAAAACAAAACAAACTAAACAAAAATACACAAATCATATCAAAACAAAACACAAACGACCCCTAAACTCGGAAATTACAACGTCCTCACAATATACAATGAAAGAATTAAAAACAAGAGACTTCCCTGAAAAAATTGGGTCAATTTATCAACTGTCGCCTTCCGCAACCGGCTCTTGCGATTTGCTAAGATATGACCTTTGTATGAAAAACAAAACTAAACAAAACATTAAGTAAACCTGGGTTGCCTCCCAGTTAGCGCTTGTTTTATAGTCAATAGCCCGACTTCTTATTTCTTATTCCGAACATTGAAAATGTCGCGAACACAATCAAAAGTCCAAGCGAAAAGTAAAAACAGGAATGCAAGTTTAAACAAAGACCAACTCGAATGAAATCAATAGTGAAAAACAATCAGAAACTAATTCCCCGGCAACGGCGCCAAAAACTTGTTGGTCGAAATCGGGACGGTTTATTTAGTAGTAAAGTTCCGACATCGAGTTCGTTTGAATGAACAATAACGCGCAAGCATACGCGGTCAACAAGTAATAAAGTGATAAGAAAAAGTCGATCCCACGAAGAATTAGTTCTAACATTTTCCAACACCGATTCGTTCAAGTCGATCTCATTTAAACGATTATCAATATTGGCAATAGAAAAGTGAATGCATAAATTAACATCTACACTATAAAGCAATAAACATATGCGAATCAGAGAATGCAATTTCCCCCAATAGTTCATTTTAAATCTCCTAACTCTCTCTTCAATTATATGGACACAACGAATTATTAACCGAGAATTCATTATAGTACTAACATGCCTCTCTCGAAGGTCATGCAGCGAATCCACCCAAATCTGACACAAAGGCAACAGAAACAGGAAGGAACATCCTAATCAGGAAACTCACTATATCTCTATGAGAGTTTAACCTAACAAGAATTTTAAGCACATATTCTCTAATTGGCTACACGCGGCACATAGATATATTTCTATCCTACATACAAATTAAGCATTCAATCCTCAGATCAAACAGTAAAACACGTGTCATTGTACTCAGGTCCAAACTTATAGTCCATCGTTCGATTTTATATAAGTTACCACATAAATTACTTAGGCCAAACAGATATTACAATTAACACAACATATGAAAACCAATTCACATGGTCGTAACCGATGAATGGTCAACCGAGAACTCGTGAGTACTCACACACCTCTTTCGAGGTCACATAAGCATATCCAGTCTAAATAACCCACTATATGTCTATGAGGATTAACATTAAACAAGGATGATGAAGCCTACGTTCTCAAATTGGTTGCACATGGCGCTAGGTATATGTCTATCCTAGCCACAAATCATGCATTCCATCTATGTAGAATAACACAATCACATGTTAACATATATGGGTCTAAACACTATAATCCCTTTGTCAAGTTCATATAGGTTACTAAATAATCGCTCGACCAAAGCATTATAACGCACAAACACAATGAAACAACTCCTATGGTCATCCAAGAGACAAGAACCCAAGCAACGAGGCATAAACATATGCGAAATACAAAACGAGCTTCTCTTGGACATTTCATCGAACACTTGGCGTGCACCATGAATTTGTTCAATACTAAACAACTACACATATGCAACAACAACCAAAGAGAAGAGCAAATCAATTACAACAACCTATTGGGTTCCCAAGCGTTCAAAGATTCCATGCCAATCTAATATAATCGGGTAAAATAATATCCAACAAGAACAAAATAACCATTCAAGCTAAACATGCAAAACACCAATCATAATGAATAGAACATGCATTGGATTCAATACAATACATAGACATTACATCCATGGATTACAAATCATCCAAGTTCATCAATATCAAAAGATAAAGATTATCCAAAAATTAAACATTCAATGGTTACACAAAAATAGAGAGAGAAAGGGAGAAGAAACAACCCTTATCCTCCTTCAATCCATGACTTCCAATGATGTACTCCACTTCTAGCCTCCATGGGGGCTCCATAATCTATCCACAAAATCGCCCATGGCCACCTCTTGGAGAAGAAATGAGAGTGTTATGAGTTAGGGCTTCAAAACTGACTTAAAAACTGAAATCTGCGCGTATGAACAGTGCACCGCCACGGCGGTCAAACATTCTGCTAATTTCAGGTTTTGTACTACCGCTGCGGCGGTGGAAACCACCGCTGCGGCGCTAGTACAAACTGCCCAAAAATGTTCCTCTTTTGACTGCTGCAGCATCCTTCAGTTCTTCATACGAACTCCGATTGAGGTGATTCAAGATGTTTCGGAAAGGAGGCTCGTAGAACTACAACTTTAATGTTTTACAAAATTGAAGATTCGGAATGGATCAAGGCCAAAATTGGACTTTAATTGGCTGCTGCGTAAACAGAGCGCAGAAAATGCGAACCGGGTAATTCCAAGCCTTGATCCACCAAGCCCTTATTATAATTCCTACAAAATGAAATATAAACACATAAAAATAATATAACACCAAATCCTATACAATGTGGTACAAAAACACATACAACTAAATCAACACTTAACATATAAATTACAAATAAACTACACAAAAACTACATATAATACATAAAATACCTAAACATGATATAATTCACCATATTATACAATAACATAAAAACACATATAAAATCACATAAAACACTTAAAGATTCACAAATTATCAAAGCTTAAATGTATTCAATTCGTAGGTATAAAACTCATTCATCACTTTACACATCATAATAAATGATTATCTTATTTCGATCCAAAAATATCAATTTCTTAATAAAATTCCAAACGTTCATAAATCATTATCTTTCATCCTTAATAAACCGATTAGGTCATACGGTTTCTTCTTCACTGCACTTACATACATACCTTAACTTTTCATTTTCATATCCTCGCATTTCCAGGCCTATTTATTTAGCTTACTACTAATATTCATAACTAAGCATCAACTCCAATACTCTTTTATCATTCCATTATTTTCTAAACTTAACTATTCTTTATATATTCGATTACATAAACATATACGCATAATCACTCTATTACCTGCTGACACATAACATCGTGTCTTCTATAATTCCTTTTAAATTGCTTAATGTAGGCATTACCATCAATCACTTATCTTTAATCCTTTATATTACCATTTAATCCTCTAAATTTATTCACAGTATAATTTCATGATCTACTACATTGCTAGTACACTTTACATAAATAATTGATCCATATACGTTCTATAGACCCTGATTTATATCAAGAGTCCCCCTTAACCATTTCAACCACATAGGTCATTTATAACACAATGATCATATGTGAGATCATATTTACACACTCCTTAATACATTCTGTCATTCAAACTAGGTTTTATCATTTAACCTTTACTTAATTCATCATAATTCACATTTGGAATTACTCTAAAAATCTGGGGTGTCACATCTTGTCTGCCAACTGCTCTGCCAAATGATCCTTAGCTGGCAGCTCATCTAGTGAAGTATAGTTTTGCACCTCCTCATTGGCCTAAGCTATAAACTCACACACATCAACTGGCTTCTCCTTGGCTACCAGCTCATCATCGGTCTCAACTATGTGATCTACCTCAACCTCAGCCTCAACTAATCGTGGCTGCACAGTATCTACATAGATATTAACAAACTCCTCATCCTCAATAATAAGCTGACTAGATTCTTTGACCTTAGGAATTCTACAACCACAAATAGGAAATAACTAACAACAATAAACCATCAGTATCAAAATAAAATATATTCATTGATGAAATAAAATTATATTTTATTATGCACAAACTCAGCTCGATAAATTTTCACAATCCACCTCCTAAGATACTCAACTTGATGAATCTCCTCGATCCATCTCCCAACGATACTCTATACATATTTTTTTCTAAGGTCATATCCTAGGTTTTGCATCCTAAAGTTTATAACTTAGAACTCTGATACCAACCTATGACACCCCCAAATTCGGGTTCTTGTAACCTCTAGTTTGGTGCTCACAATCCAGCACAAACATAACATCTAACTACCCATTCATATGCGAAAATATAAATATTACATTAACATAACCATTCATACATGATCCCAGGTTTGTCTAACCTAAATTCAAAATATAATATCCAAAAAAGCTACAATATAAAGTAATTAATGGATATAAGCACAATCTACTCTTGAAATTTGCTATTTCCTTTATCCTTTTTGCTTCTTTCTAAAGCGTCGGGCTTAGCAGCAATTGATAATATAAGAAAATGTGAGCAACTAATTCACTCAACAAGTTTAAAATGTACAATAATGGTTTGTTATAAATAAGTAAGGATAAGCTTCTCAATGCCTTCAATAATTGAACAATAATTATGAAGGAAATAAATAATAACATTCTCATCGATAATGATATATAACTTAATTTAACATGCTAAGTGGTTATAAAGAACCATCAATAATTGGGAGATGTGAACATTAATTCTACAGAATATTTCACATTTTCAAGAATGAAAAATATTCTCAACAAGTACTTAAGGTGATCGGCCTCTTGTACTTTACGTATATGCATATTGTTTAGTTTTCTACATCAGATTAACTGATAAAAATTCCCTATATTAGGATTTTGATCACCTCAGTTTTACATTATAATTATGTACAACAACAATATGGTTTGGATTAGCTTCAAAGAATTTATTTGAATTTAATAATTTCTAGTAACATCGGTCTAGCCGGATCAAATGGATTAGACCCTCATGCAATAATCTAATTTAAATGTAAAAGAACGTTAAGCATAAACAATTCAATATATGAATATTCTGACAAAGTGCACATAGTGCGAAGCATGACAACATACAATAAATATATACCAATAAGGAGTTTGGGATAGGACACCTGCCGATACGTTGACTATCTTTGATCTTACTACCTTATCAATTATACAACCTACATATATAAGCATGTCGGCTCACAAATTAGTTATACATATACTCATTGTTATTGTCATTCAAAACATAACGTTTTAATAGACATATTAATAGTCTTTCAACTTATTCTTAAGTTTGACTTAGTACAGACACCAAAACAGACAGATGTTACTGTCTGGTTTAGAAATAAACCAATACAGACACTAAAGAAGACATGTTCTACTGTCTGCTTCTAATTAAATTCAAACAGATAAAAAATTAGACTAACGCAGACACTTAAATCAGATAGGTCTACTTGTTTGTTTCGCCCCACAAAAACTGATTTCCAGATTCATGCTTTTCAGCTTTTCACTTGCAAATTCTTTCATCCTATTTAACATACCACTTATACCAATTATTAAGGATATCACACGATGGTGTATTTAACACATACGCATATATATCAACTTAGTTCCTTTATACCTTTCAAATTGGTTAATTTACACTTTTTCAATCTAATAATAATGAGAAGTCAATTAAAATATTATTAAAGGGTAATAATACTAGTAAGCAATTAAATTATTATTAAAAGAGTAATAATAATGATTAAGGTAAACTATTATTAAAAAGAAATTAATAATAGTAATGATTATTTAAAGTGTTATTTAATAATTAAATAACATTATAAGTTATTACTAATTAATAGTAAGAGTTTAAAATATTAACCAAGACAGATAATATTATGATAAATCATCGAGTTAAATGATGTGATTAAGTTAAACCAAGGGTATGGTCCATTAATGACTAATTAGTTGTTCAACCTAAAGAGAAATAAGGTCCAGACATTAATGCAGTGACATTAATAAATGTCAGAACTTCATAGTTTGTACAAAAGATTTACGGTGTTGAATATGAAACACTGAGTCAAGTCAACGAGAGACTAAAATATGAATTTAACCCTATTGATTTAAAAGGTGACGATAAGAAGAAATAAATATCTTTAAAGGTTTAGTATTGAGTCAAATTGTGACTGATATTGTGCACCGTTGATCTCACATACTGTATAGGTGATGCAAAGAACGTGAAAGATTAGCGTAAGCTGGTTATACAAGTTCAGACAAGTTTTTCAAAACGTGTTACATTATGTGCCTGATTTAGAATACTATAAAATTATTATGCATGCATAAATTATTATGTTTCATAGTGTGGTAATGTGCTTTTGTTATACAAGTTGAAATAAACTGTTGATATGCAGTAGATGATTAAGTTGATTGCTCTATATTTATTAAACTGTATGAAATTGTAAATGACATGCATGAATAGCATGAATCACAGAGTAAATGCAAAGCATGATAGGCATGAGATATGCAGTCATTGTAAAGCATGAGATGTATGAAGCATGATGAAATATGTCTATATGTTATGTGAAAGTGTTAGACTTGCTGAGTCGTCATGCTCACTCTTGCTTAAAATAAAACATTACAGAGCAGTTTGGGAAAGCGGATTACTCTGGTAGAGGCAGATGAAGATTGACTAACGAGTCATCAAGATTGAAGCGTAGGTGCCTTTATAGTAAAACTTGCGATAGATTAAATTACCTTTCTTATGTAACATTTACGATTAAGTAATGTTTTAATGTGCTACAAAATAGCAAACCTAAATGTTCAAAGAACATGTATAGATTATTTAAGATCGTTTGCAGAGGTTGTCCTTTATGTATGAGGATAATAGATGGGGTAATTGAGTCACTATACATATGATCTCAAAGTTGTAATAGAATGTTTAAAGATTGCGATTCTGGAATGGAATAGAGTTGAATGTTGTATTCAAACGTACCGTTTGTATTCATTTAAGGTTTAATACCTAGATTATAGTAATAATTGTATTAACATATTGTTTATGAGTTTAATATAACTAGTTTAAACTCAAGATTGAGGTTACTTTTAACGGACCAGATTCGGGGTTAAAGGAGTCCGAATTTGGGGTTGTTACATCTATCCCAGGTTTACAAACCTTTATACATTACAAAACATTAATTGCTTGACATAGTACAAAATATTACATTTACAATGGTTCTATAACTATATAATTATTGCTTGCTCGCTTTTCCTTTTCCTTTGTCAGTCCCTGGCCCTTTTGCATGTTCGGGCTTGGCTGAGATATAATGTTAAAGCAAGAATTAGCATAAACTAGTTCAGCAAGTATATAACAAGTATTGACATGATATCCCAGATTAATAAAAGAAAATCTTTTACAATAGGGTTGAACCATTAAACGGTTCTACGAAGAAACTTAAGAACATAACATAGACTTTTGCATAATTAACTTAAAACATTAACTTTTTTTAGCTGTACGGTCTTAAGACTAAGAACTTGTTAAGATCAATATCAATTATAAAGACCGATACTTCCCAATTTAGTCATAAGACTGCATTCTATTTTAGATGTGTACTCTAGGTGATCAGCCTATCGTACCTTATATTGTGCACAACATAAACATCTAAAACACAACCACGCCATGGGACTTAATATCCCTCTTTAATTTTATTGCCTTTTATATCAAGGTTGTTCTGTTACAGCATTTCCATAGATTTCGTACCACAACAAAATGGATTAGAGGACATAACAATGAATATTTGAATATTAAAATGAACTGTCACATATGTTTGGCCGGATCAAAATTGGCATCGACATTTCTCAAAGTAGTTCAATAATAAATGAACTTTAAAAAGACTTACAAGAATACATAGCATATATAACTAACCAAGGAACTACAAAAGAGAGTTCAGATAGAACACTTGCCTTTGTCCTCGTTTACCTTTACCGTTAATATCTTATCCCATTTATGTCCTACACAACCATAATGTTGGTACATGCATTAGTTATATACATTTACATGTTTTACCTTGACATACAAGTTATCATTTACCTTTACATGTATCTTAACACATAACATGTTGGTTATTTATACCTTAATACCTACCACAGTGATCATTTTTATCAATTTATGGTTTACTATACAAGTCTCTATCACATAATATTAAAATATTTTATTTAGGTTCAAAATAAAAAAAACCAGGACTGTGCCCCGGCGAAGAACATCTCACCCCCAGCGAGAAGCTCTCAGTTAAATGCGCCTTGGAGCAGTCTTTAGAGCAAAACTTCTCGCCCTGGCGCCGACTGTAGACACCAGTTTTTCAGATTTTTTTTCAAACTCTTCTCATACTATTTTTGGCCATACACTACATTTCTCTATTCTAACACATGATTTAGCATATATAACATAAATATGATTTGCCTAGGCCTTCAAAAATATTAAAAGTTTCCAAACGATCCTATTTTTTCGAATTTCACGTTTTAAGTGTCGACGAACGTTTTTAAACGTCTAAAATTCACTTTTATTGTCGTAAACACCAATTGACTACCAAATTGACACGAAGATGTGTATTTATATAAAACTTAGTTATTTAGCTTCATTTTACCTTTAAATATTCAAAAGGTCAAAAATAACCCTTTAATAGGAATTTACCCAATTTACCTAAATTTTTCATAAAACTCACACTTGAGTTCTTGAACCTTACTTGTCATATAAGTCATAAAAAGGCTATTTACGAACACTCTAACCTCATATAACACATATAGTCTCCTAACCAAACATACAACTATTTATATTTGATTTCCATGCATTCAAAACACCACTTAAGGTTTTTAACCAAACAAACCCATATTTTCTATATATCTAAGTATCAAGCATACCACCTAGCATACAAATACACATGCCACATTTATAACACTACGCTAGCACCTAGGGTTTTATTATACATCAACCATATATCACATAAATTATCTTTTAACCATAAATACATGTATGGCTACATATGTTCTCACATCTAAACACATAAATAAAGAGTTTTAAGGCAAGAATACTTTTAAACCTTTTTAAATCTCTTCTCCTTCTTGCTAAGAACCTCCTTAATGATGGATGATCCACTTTTAATGATAGCTTTGATCATTAGAACACCTCTTAATCACTTCTCCCAAGCTTTCTCAATCACTTTCTTGATCTTTTTCTCTTCAAGTTTCTCTCTACACTTGGCCAACTTAAGAAATGAAAAGGATGGATTGATACATACCGTAATACTTGGAAAACCTATACTTACATAAATTATATCTCACTTTCCTATAACGAACTAGCATTAGGTAGTTTAATCATGCATGATTAAGGTCATTCAATACAATTCACCTCAATATTTATTGGTACAATGGACAATTCACACTAACTAGGACACCAAGGTCATTTTCTAATTTGTTGAGGCTAAAAGGGACATGTCTCATTTTCTCTAGACATTTTACATAATTCATTTTTGCTTCAAATTTGCTTATTCAAGTCTCATTTGATCCAAATTTGTTTCATTAGGCTTGAATTTTATTCTATAATCAAATAATACATAAATTGTTTATCCCAAAACACTTGTTACCTTTCAAAAATATAATCTCATTATTTATTTATAATATTTACAACATTTATCGAAAATTACATATCATTATAGAGATAGAGGCCATAAATAAGATGGAGTCTCACCAATATGTTTCTTACTAATAGATGTGTGAGTTGAAGGATGAAGTGAGAGAGAAGAAAGTGAAGCTAGATAGGGCAATATATGCCTATCGCTCTTCACATGGTAGATTTCAGAGGAGGGTGTACAATTACCCAACTGAGAAGGGTCAATCCAGGCACACTATTAGTAGAAACTTGGTGATGGCCATTGAGGATGAGAAGTGCAATGGTGAGATTCGTCGGGGGATGCACCGTTAACTAGATAGCAGTTATCTTTTATGATGTTTATATATAGATGTCGTTAAACCCAACTTTTGTATTGTTAGTGGGTTAATATGCTTGTAAATCTCAACTTTTGGAGTTAGCGAGATATGTTTATTTTAAATCCCACCTTTTGTAGTCTTGTAGGGATAGTAGCATTTATAGTAATATGCTTATGATGTAAAATGCCATGCACTATGATTTGGCAAATGAATATAAATGTAGTTATGATTTAATTATGTTTATGATTAAAATGTTTACAATTAAAATGTTAATACTTTAAATAATGATAAAGAATGAAATAATAAAATAAAAGACAAAACTAATAACTTAAAAATTCTTCTATATAAAGAAAATACCACCCCGTAGAAGAAGTCAACCACTGCCACCGTCACATGAAGAACCAGTTAATGTATAAAGGGTATCTCCAAACCCAGTGCAAGACTTTGTAGAGTTATTGTTGGGAGCATTTCACAACTGAAATGCCAACGCCACGGGAGCATCGAATCTTGTCACTCTACTAGCAAATTTTAAGGACTTTAAATTGGTAGGATTACCTGAGTTCTGAGGAACGATGGATCTGATAGAAGCCCAAATATGGGTAGAGAAAATAGATAAGGTGTCCGAGGTTGCACGTGTCGCGAAGGATCAAAAGACAGCATTCACCACCTTCATGATGAAGAGAGAGGCTAACTATTTGTGGAAGGCTAACAAGAGAAGAACAAGAGAATGGATAATCACATGGACTCATTTTAAAGAGTTATTCTTCAAAAACTACTTTCTGGAGAGCTCACAGGCGAGGATGGAAGTGAAATTCTTAGAGCTCAAGCATGAAAACATGTCAGTAGCAAATTATGCAGCGAAGTTTAATGAATTGGTAAGATTTGCTCCACACTAGGTGGACACTGAAGTGCGGAAGGTATGGAGGTTTGAACAAGGACTGAAACCCTGGATTTTCAGTAGAGTGGCAGTTTTGTAAATAAACTTATTTTTAGCACTGCTAGAAAAAAGCCATAATAGCGGAAGGCGGAAGTTAGGCCCTACCGAAGTACAGTCAGGAGCAGAAAAAGAAAAATGATAGGAGAAAAAAGAACCACAACGGTGGTGGTAGTAACAACAATAAGAGGAGGTGGAACAGTGAAAGCAATGACAAGAGCTCAAAAAATCAGCAAGGAACTTCACAAAAGATGAGGGCATGAGGTAATTGTGGTAATAATCACTTTGGGGAGTCTATGAAATGGAAGAATGTGTTTTATAATTGTGGCCAAGAGGGACATATAGCACTAAATTATACTCAACCAAAGAAATGAGGATGTTACTCATGTGGAGCAGCAGATCATCGAATAAAGGACTATCTAGTGAAGAAGGGTAACAATGGAGGAAGTGGCAACCGGAACAACAATTATGGTACCCTCAAATCTGGGTTCTATAACCTTGGGTTTGGTGCTCACGAAACAACGTCATTAAACACATTTTGTAATCTAAAGTGGAATAAATAAACATACATTGTTCAATAAAAAAAATTACTTTTAGTCCCAAGGTCTATTAATCTTTACATAATACCTATACCTTAATTGTTCAAAAGGGTTTACATAACAAAATTACAAAACACAAAGTAGATAGCATGCATAGCTACACTATTCTTGAACTTTATTATTTCCCTTGTTCTTCTTCGAGCTTTTTGGCTTGACTGAAAAGTAATGTGATATAGCAAGGGTGAGCAACTACTTTGTTCAGCATATTTAAATTAACAGAATTGTATGAAAGGTATATCACGACTTAAAGATATAAATTTTAAGGTTTCTATCAAGATATAACACATTTGAAGAAAAGAGAATCAAGTTCCAATTTAAAGGGAATAACTGAATCTTTACTACCGAGGGGTCACTAAGGACCAAGAACTTGCAAAAGAAAATTAGAATTTCATTTGACCCATTCAGTATTTTGGTATTCGAGGGGATCAACCTCTTCAACCCATATATATATATATATATATATATATATATATGCATAACACTTAGACATCTGAAACAGGTTCAGTTTCCCGATATTAATCCCCTGATAAGGTTGTTCTTTCTCAATCTTACTATAAAAGTTTACACCAACTATTGATTTGGATAAGTTTTAACAATATTCAATTTATTGAATTTAATCATGCAAGGTCTAGCTGAAACAATTAGCATAGGCTACTTCTTAAACAGTTCATGAATAATAGAACTCTAGTGTTTCACAAATAAATAATGAAACAATTCTTTAAGTACACTCAAGTTCGAATAGTAATATTGATGTGGATTAATTTTTAATAATTAACCCACACAGCATGCTTGTAAAATAAACGTAAGACTGTGTAAAGAAAACTTGCCTCGTTCATGAATTACTACTTAAAGTAAACTTATCCACTTCCTTTGGAAATGACCTAACATTGATAAGGTTAACCTCTCAATTAGTAACACACATTAACTTATATTAATAACTTTAAATCGTCTTAATTACTAACATTTAATCATATAATCAAACATGAACACTTAGATATATTATCATCCTTTGATAATATTTTAATTACTTAATAAACATATTAACCAATTAATATCCTTTAAACTCTTGTCTAATATTATTAATTATTTAATAATATTTTATTAAGTTTCTAATATTATTAATAATTTAATAATACTTTATTAAGTTTCTAATATTATTATTTATTTAATAATATTTATTAAGTTTCTCATATTATTAATTATTTAATAATATTTTATTTATTTTTAATATTATTAATTATTTAATAATATATTCATAATATTTAATTTTTCACAAATGATTAAATCATTTTAAGGTCATTCATAATGATTAATTGTTACATTACTTCAAAATTATTTAAATTGATTTTGAATCAATTTATTATTATATTATTAAATAATAAAGATTTATTCAACTATTAGCCAAACACTATTAAACAATTTAATTTAATTATTTTAAATTCTTATATTTCAATTCATTTAATAACCAAGTCATGTCATTAATATAATACATATATAAAAATGACTAAATTATCCTTGATTAGTCTTATTAACTTATTTTAACATATATAAGTCCATAAAATTATATTTCATAATTTTATGATGTGATGCCCCCAAATCACTATACTTCCTATAGCTGACTTGGTGCTCACTATAAATGGTAAATCATTAGGTTTATGCATGATTTCCTTTGTTCATAAACAAAGTTCTCATCTTAATTCCCAAATATCTTTCATTATTATATATCAAGTCCTTGTAATCGATACAAGAGACTTAATACTCAATCGTAACATTTTATCCTTAATATTTAGATATTCTATAACTTTACATGTTCCGACATCCACGACATTAAATCATTAGGACGACTCTTAGAAACAGAGAATTTCGCAGTGAATGTTTGCATCTTCACCCGTGATAAATGTTTGCATCTTTATCCGTGACAAATAGTTGTATCATTGTCCGGTGCAAAATTCTCTTTCCGTACAGAACATTACCCAACTAGTTAAAACCCTCATTCAAAACATATTTGTTTATAGTGATATCTCTTTATATTAATAATTCTACTAATCCGACATTCAGAATAGTAATAATGAGTTATACCTAGGTCCGAGGAACCTTAACGATGAATTTGACCAGTCAACATCGCTTAGTCCTATCTTGGATGTACAACACTCACAAGTTATTTACTAATCCTCATTCAAATAAATAAATCATTATTAATACTATGTTAAGTTTTAAATAATTCTAACTTTAATCAAAGTAAAGATATAATAAGAGAATGTGGTAAAACTTGATAATATTTATATAATATTTGATTACATGTGTGGAACCTGTTTTTATTACAAAATGTCATTATGACTGCAGTTAAGAATAAGTAAGGAAAGCAGTAAACTAGTCTATGCATTTCTTCTTTCCTTTCTTCTTTGAGCCGGAGCTCTCGGGTTTGTCTGCAATTTAGGTTTATGCAATAGTGAGCTAAGATACTCAGCAAGTCTTAAGCACATAGCATATAAGTGAACTCACACCGATATGGATTATAAGGATTCATGACACAACAATTGATATAATAAATATTCTTAACATACTAAGACTAAGTGGTGGTTAGACCTTGAAATGTTCTTTGTCTTTCGACTTAGAACCTTTTATAGTGGATTATGTTATACATAACATACTATACACTGGACTAATTATGAACAGTGATACATACTTGTCCATCTCAGTTTACTTAACATGTCATGATCGCCCCAAGACAATTTGGTTTGATATAATAAAGCATGATTCGAAATATATTGCGAATAAGCATTTCGTTTTTCAAGTTATGCTGAAACAAGAAGCAATAACTCACATATCAAAGATTTATAACACGTTGTTTGTACAAAATGTATAAATCACATAAAAAACAAGTAAACAAAGGTTAAGGATAGAAAACTTTCCTTAAGCACAATTTAGGGTTTTTCGGTAATCGTTTAAAGCACCTATATAAAGGGTTTCGCGTACCGAATGTTAGTTCATCAAATTTTCTTGTTCTATAACAGCTTTTATACCTAAACTAGACTATTTTCATTCAGCTTTGACGTCATTTCCGGTAACTGTCATAACTATTTCATAGGAAAATATTTTGAAGTGATTCTTAAGTCTAAATTGCTTATAATTTCATGATCTATAACTTTAATTTGCATTGCTAAGGCATATTAGAATTTTAAATTTTATAAAAATGGCAAAAGCAAACAATGAGTTTGCTTTGATCAAAACTTTTATGGTTAACCATGTGAAACATGGTATCGATTGCTTAACTCTTTAAGAAATCATGTTATAAGACTTAAAAACACTTAATAACATAAAAATAATAAATTATAAAGCTTCACATAGAAAGATTCATGACTTTTGCTCAAGAACACACGATGAACGGATAAACCGTACATGGTAACGAATTATGTTCTTGAGCTTTTGGTTTTTGTACTTGAAATAATTTGAGCATTATAAGTGCTTACATAAGTGATTATGACACTTTATAATTAATAAAATTAGGTCATTATAACGGCTTGCATAATTGATTAATTTTTTTTATAAAAATGCTTAAAAACATATGAAGAACATGGAGAACGGATAAATCGTACATGGTACCGACGTATGTTCATTGAGCTTTAAACTATGAATTGAAATTCGATATTATAACTACTACAAAATGTAGAAAGGCTCAAGAACACGCGAAGAACACGGAGAATGACAATCGTACATGGCTACGCCCCGCGTTCTTGAGCTTTTGAAAAATTAAAGACGAAAGAAAAAATGAACATAATAACTTTTAGAGATTGTATCTTTGGTGTTTGCAAGCTTTAACTATTTTTTTGCAATATCCAAGGTTGTAACTCACTAGAAGTCTCTCTTAATATATGTATAGCTTTGATACTAGATTTTAAGCTTTGAAAATGAATGATGAAACAAGTGAATACGCTTGCTATTTATAGGCCATGCAAAGCTAGGATATAAAGGTCATTGTGACAAAACTTCTAAGCTAAGCTAACATCAAGTGCATCACCTTTTCCCATCTACTTTGGCCGGCCAAACATGCTCCATTAAGACCATTAATGCTTGAAATCATCACATTTTGGTGACACCATAATAATCCACATGTTAGATTCCAATTGGTCCACAACTTAGCCTACCAAAGGAATAGTATTAGGCCTTGTTTGGTTGGTCATTTAATCATTTAATTTAGGGGTAGTCAAGGTCTTTTACCAAGTTTGATCAAGGGTAGATTAGTCCTTTTGATACTCTAGCTTAGTCAAGGTTAGGTTAATTAGCAATAACCTAGGTTAATTAGGTTTATTAATTCACTGATTAGTTTAACTTATAGATTAGGTTAATCTTTAGCTTAATTAACCTTAATCTCAGTTCGGTTAAGTTTAATTACATGTTAATTAGGTTAGATGGTAATCTAGTTACCTTAACTTAGTTCAATTCCAACCGGATTAGTGCTAATCATCTAATTAGGTTAATTAGTTAGCTAATTTAATTAATCTGTAACTAGGTTTAGGTCTAGATTAGGTTTCCCAATCCAGTTATCTCTAACCTAGTTCATTTCTAAGTATTCCGGTTGAATTAATCTTTATTAATTTAAAAGTCAGATATTACAGAGTTTTGTTCTGAATAAACACTATTCTAAAAAGTCCAAAAGATGTTGCACGTTTTTTGGTGAATAGTGTTTTTTGATTTTCATTTCTCAAAAAATGGTTAGACGACCAAAAAGGCGAAATAAATATTTTTCGTCTTTTTTTATTTCGTCATATACCCAATGTGTTTTTCTAGAAAAACTTTTATCGGCTATAACGTGTTTTGAAAGTGTAGGAAAGATGAATCCTAAAACATAATGTCATTTCGATGTGCACATCTCGCTCAATGGTCTAGGTTAGATTTCCTAGGGTTTGGATCATAGGGTTAGGGTTTAGGTTTTAACTTATTTTCAGTTTTTGAAAAAAAAAACTTTTACTCTCCAATTTCGTGTTAAGGTTGGATATTCGAATCGAAACACATAAATAAACATTAACAAAGATTCTATAACACATATATAATGTAATTCAATCTTTATTTATTCATATAAAGTCGAATTACAATTCTCTCGCAAGTTCGGAATATTACATATGACTTAATTTACATTAATTTCTTTAATTCTTCTTAGCCCAATTGTATTTATTAAAAAGACCTGACTGACTTATTTTTTTTATATCTTATGTTATATCTTTAGTATAATATATTTTACATAGAAAATAATTTTTCAAGTTTATTTCCTATTTTAAATAGGTCATTTCTGTCCAAAATAACAACATTTATCAAATAATATCTATAGATCAGAATGAAATGAAATTTACAAAACAACTACATCTCAACACTTAATGCGTCCAAAAACAATTTCATAATTTTCTAAGCTATACAACTCAAGTTAAAATAGTTTCTTTTTAAAATCGTAAAATATTTACCGGGCCATATCTCACTCATTTGACGTCAAAATAAGCTCATTTTTGGACAGTGTCTGCTTTATACCATATATTATCAGGAATAAAATGGCCATAATTTTTGACATAATATAAGTGGCCAAAATAGCCCCTTTTAAAATATGGACAGTTGGTTTTTCAGAAAACTTCCGGCAGGAACTTTTTTACGAGAAAAATTACTACGGACAGCTCGTTTAATATTTTTTAGTCTTTCAACTTATAAAAGTTCTGTATCTCATAGTCCTATCATCCAAAATTTACGGATCTCGAACATGAACTACGAAACATGAATGGTAACATTGGGAATCGGACTGTTCTATTTAATCAAGTTTATTTTGACACTAATGCATATAAAAACTCATGTTACTACCATGTGACCTTAGATATACAACTGTAACATGGATCTAAGATTAGAGAGTTTTGAAAAATGGGTTTTGACCATCAAAATACATTTTGACCATTAAAAACACTTTTCAAACACATGCATGAACATATACACATAGTACATATATAACTTCATCAAAACTCCATCCTTATACCTTCGAAACCCTATATGGTTTCCTCAACATATAAATCTCCCACAACCAACCATGGAAAAGACATTTAAAAGAAATTTTAACCATAGAAAAGTAAAAAATATAAAGATAGAACACTTTTAAACCTTGATTATATAGATGTTCTTCTTCTTTTTCTTCCAAAGTATGATATGAGACTAGATGGCATACAAATTTACCCTCTTTGTTCTACCCGAAATGTTGTAGTATTCCAGCCAACTAAGTTTTTCTCTCAAAAACTCTTAAGAACTCAAAAACACTCTTGTTTTCTCTAAACAACTCTCTCTATTTGCTTTAGCTTTTTCCTCTAACTAAGAACTAATTAAATGAAATGAAATTGAGAGAGTGTGAGTGATAGAATAATTAACTAGTTAAACAACTTACTAACAAAATGTGTATGTATACACATCAAGTGCACCTCAAATAGGCATACTAGCATACATTGAGGAAGAGATTTGTAAAGTGGTCTCTTTAAGACATGCTTGGAGCATTGCACCCCATACCCCTTTATTTTCTCTTAGTTTTTTCTTTTTTTTTATTTCTTAATTGGTAATATATATATATATATATATATATATATATATATATATATATATATATATATATATATATAGTAAGGTTCAATGGCATACCCTCTTAAAGGGCATACCAAGATCACCCCCTTTAGCGACAGATCCGGCGACGGTTTCGTCCACCGCCATATGTTCGTCCGTTGCTAAATGTTTGTCTGTCGCGATATGTTGTCCGTCGCTAAACTATTTAGCGACGGACGAACCTATAGCGACGAACCAAACCGTCGTCGGGTCTGTCGCTAAAGGAGGTGAGCTTGGTATGCTCTTTAAGAGGGTATGTTATTGAACCGAGTCATATATATATATATATATATATATATATATATATATATATATATATATATATATAATCACCAACTTGTATAATTATTGATCAACATTTGACTTATACAATAGGCTCCACATTGGGTTAAATTAGTTATTTTTATTGGGCTCATTCATTTAATTTGATTGGGCTCAATTAATTTATTTCATTAGACTAACATTAACTAACATATGATACTTGAAATTAAATTAAGCGTTGAGCTAGTCTAATTATAACATGGATTCATTACATAGGCATTGTTGAAGGTTGTTTGATTTGATCATGATGACTGTTGTGCAAAAATGATTGTGATAAATGTGCTTACATGGTTGATTTTCAATATGTATATGACAATGTGCTTACGTGTTAATGTGTTTATGTGCTTACGTCCTTACTTGATTATGTGCATAGATGTTCTAAAAGTGCTTATGTGGTTTATTGACAAAGTGATTATATGTTATTCAAACTATGTGCCTACTTGATCATGTGTATATGATATATATTATCTACTTCAAATACTGTATCATACTTGTATAACACAAATATGATCTTGCTGAAAACTATCTTGTCGTATAAAAGAGAATGAAAGTTATCTGGTTCAAATGTTGTAAAGTCCTTTTAAAAGATATATGTGTACAAAGGACTTAGATTATAAAGATCAGAAATGTTAGGTTGATCTTTCAGTAGGAATCACTCTACATAAAAGATGTATGATATAAGCAGAGTAGTATAAGAATGAATCATTGTTGTATTTGTGTATGACAGAGTCTGTAAGGTCCTTTCAATATATATAATGATGTAATAATGTACGAAAGGACTTAGTTAGAAAAGATCAAATCTGTTAGGTTGATCTTATGTTAGATCTGATCAGTCTATATAATCGTAGAATGGACTCTACGATTCCAAGCAAAGAAGACTCAACGATTCAGTATGTTTGTAGAGTGAAATATACGACTCCTTACCAGGATAACTCTACGATCATCAAAGAAAGACAGATGTGCAAGAGGTCTACAGAATATACAAGCTAAATTGAAGAACTGATCAATTACAAATAGTAGAGCAGAACTCTACGATCGTCGAACAGACAGCTAAGCAAAACTGCAGTTAACGTAGAACCAGAAAAGAAATGTACTCTACGATATACACAATCTAGCAAAATCGTAGAGTAAACTTGAAGAGCAAGCACATACGAAAACTATACGATTTGCACAGTTAGAAGAAATCATAGAGTGAAACAGGATGACAAGACAATGCGGAAAATTGTTCTACACATAGGATAATTGTTGAGTAGAAATAAAGGATGTGCCAACGAAGACAACAACTCAACGATTCCACTGAGAAACACTGCAGTTAACAAACTCTACGATTTGAACAAAGATCGTAGAACGAAATCGTAAAGCAAAGCACTGCAGACAAACTTTGTGATCTGAACAGAATAGCAAGATCGCAGATTAAGAGAAAAGATTGCTCTAACTCAATGTTTTACTTGAAATACCTCAAGTAACATTCATGGAGCTGATTTCACAGAATCAGAATGAACAGCCTATCACTCGACGAATTCACTGAGCAGTTCAGAACCAGTAAACTAATAGAACGACAATATGGTGCGAAAGAAAAGAGAATACTCCTCGCCCAGATTCAAGAAAGATTGAGTGCTCTTGAGATACAGATGCATGTCAGAGTCACAGAAGACTTTGTGCCTAAACGACTATAAGTCAGGACCCACTGCTCAGGAAAATAGTGAATAAAGTCAGACAAATGGGACATCTCTGAATGCATCTGAACAGCTGGGGTTCTAAAAGTCAAGGAAGGTATTTATTGATGGATCAGAAGATTAATTAGCAAAGAATATAATAATCTTTACTGAACAACTCTGGGAGTGCAACGGCTATAAATTCAGAGAAAAGCTAAGCTATAGTTTGATATATCAGAGCATGTCAGAAAAGGGAAAAAGAACTGACACAAGCAGTAAGAAAGTCAACATCGAAGATATTAAAGGTCTGGACAAAGCCAAATGGAACTAACGGGATTTCTTTCAACGGTAAAATATGCACAAAGATATAAAGGCTTTGATAATTCATAAAGAAGAAGTTGTTGAATAGACAAGAGAGGATGGTGGACAGCAACAGATCGTAGAGTGAAACAAAAAATGAATATGATGAAGAACTCTACGATCCATCAAAACACAAATACTGAATTGAGAGAGACATAGAGAGAAATTACTCTATTACAAGAGAAGTGTTCAGAGCTGCTAGGCACATGGTAGAGCGAAGCTTAAACGCCAAATTGATACAGACATGGTAGCAACTGAGTACCAAAAGGAATGAGCATTACAGTCATCTCAGAAGCCCATCTCGAGAAGCTATAAACTGTCTATGGTGAGAAAGAACAACTGAGTACCAAAAGGAAGGGGCTTCACAGTCATCTCAGGAGTTCGTCTCGAGAAGTTATCAAGTACCAATGGAGCTGAAGTACAAAAGCCTAGCAGCACAATGGGTAATCACAAGAAGATATATTAAGCATATAAAGAAGCCAAGCATCATTACCAAACTCAATATTATATCAAGAATGATCACATCCTGCTACTGAGTATTTAAAGACAATGGAGCTTAAAAGTACAACTCAGTAGCAACTTCAACATCCATCAACAAGCAAGGAGTCAAGTCTGTTGGACTTGAAGAGGGCAGCTATGTCCTTGTCCTAGTGACTAAAGGAGCCAAGTCTGCTGGACTTGAAGAGGGCAGTTATGTCCTTGTCTTAGTGACTAAACTAGCCAAACCTGCTGGGTTTGAAGGGTTCTTAGTGAACCAAAGTTTCCAGGCCTGATGTGCTTGAAGCGTTCTGTATGAACCATTCTTAGTGAATTTCCTACTCGTTGTAGTAGAAGAGTGGAGTAGGAGTTATTCATCTCCGAACCACTTAAAACTCTCTTGTGTCACTTACATTCTGTCATATATACATGTAGACACCCAAATTTTGCACTTGTGTACTGACCTTGACAGGAGGACAAAATCGTCATTCGACCCAACATATGAACAAGAAAGGTGGGCCCCAACCCGAAGTCACCACTACAGCTTACGATCAAAGCTGTCAAACGAATAACGAGCATCAAGTCATTTGAGGCGAGATACGAAGTAGATCCAGACGAAACACGATTCGGTCGCCAAAGACGGCAAATGACCCCTACGCTTGCGACAGTCGGAGGGGGTCTCGCTCTTTGGAAGCCAGGCACCAGAGATATTTATACATTAGGTGACAGCTTTCCAAAATAAAACAGCAGAAATTGACGATTCAAGACTGCGTGGCATGGAAATCGACAAAAACGAGCTGGGCAGCCGCAGGTGCACCTGCGGCCACCGACAAGTGTGAGATTTGCACGGCTCGAGGAGACAAACCGGCAGCCGAGGATTCGGCCCGGGCGGCCACAGCAGGCAGCCTCAGATGCACCTGCGGCTGACTTCAGTCACCTATACAACGCCATTTTTGATCTGCAGAAGGAGATGAAGGAGGTTTTTTTCTAAATCTAAGAGAGAGAGTACGCGGGAGGAGAGAGAAAGGCTCGGGATTTTGATAGATTCAAGTGATAAATCCATTTTCTTTTGCTAATTAGTCAAGTGTCCTTGTGGTTTTGTCCGATTTGTGAAATAAGAAGCTTTCGTTGGTATTTTGCAAGGTTAAAAGGGTGTTTTCTTTGATATTTTATTGTTTGTATTGCTAGTATAATCTTGTGCTTTGGGTTGTTTAATGTAGTATGTTGTTATATGGATGATGATCCGTGGATTAGGGGTTATTAGCGATGGTTCTGTCGGAACGTATCTTCCTCCTAATGCCCCGATGACATCCGTACGGTGATATATCGTTTATTGTGGTAATGAATAGTTCGTAGTGTTGGATTTTCGATCTTTGAGTTGTGCAATGAAATAACAAGTCTAGTACTGTTAGATTCGCCTTGGTATGGTTGTGCAGTGATTTGGGTAACTGTGAGCCTAGGGAGGAGATCCTCGTGATAAAATCCCGATGATGGACATTTTTCGGTGTATGTAATCATTGTATAGGGTCCATGGTTGTATATATTTAATATCGGGCCTTAAAGTGATACCAAACCGTGATCTAGTTAACGCCCCGTAATAGTGAAATATGTGATTGTGGGTGTTTGGGGTTATTTAGACAGCTTACATGCCCATGGATAGCCCCGACACGTTTGAAGGCTTGTTTTGATTTACGACATGAAAGATGGTTTTCCAAAATAAGGCAAAGAATGAAGATTTCCTAAAAATGATCAAATTAGGATATTAGATTCACGAGGTTTAAAAATTAAGAGTTTTGGCGAACTTTGAGCCTGGTTTGACGAAAAGGCTCCAGTTGGTTTTGAAATGTCATAAAAAATGTTTTCGTAAAAGAATAGATAAACGTTTTCATTAAACTTTGTGCATAGGGTTAAAGAGTTCTAGAAGTTGCCTTTATTTTATTTTAATTTACTGTTAGAAGGCAATGTATAGTCTCTATTCCTAATTGACAAAAGCTTAAAAACTATTGTTTTCTAAAAATGACATCCAATAAAAACCTCATCGTTTTCGAAATTAAAATCAATCTTTATTATAAAAGACGAAGCCTTGTCATTTGGGTCAAAAGACGTCTAAACGCTTTCTGACAAAACACGTTTTTCCTAAGAAATCAAAACGATTTTCACGCAAAATTCACCACAACTATCACCTAGGCACGCACGCATACACACGCAACTCACACATTTTTAGGATTTTGAAAAGGATAGGAAAACATCGAGATTACGACAACCATGTTTCACGGAAGTCGGGGGGTGCCTAACACCTTCCCCTCGCTTAAGCAAGCCCCCGAACTCTATGAATCTCGGTTCGTGGACCAATTAATTCAGAGTCACATATGAGTCAGCAATTACGAAAATAAATTCGGATGAGTTGGTACATCCATTTCAAAAAATACCAACTGGCGGCTCTGGTCAATTGGCTCATCAAGAAATCAACCTTTTGAAACCCCATCCACACTAAGCCAACCCTTTTCAAAAAATCACATCTTAATCTAAAGGCTAAAATTGGAAAGGGCTTTTAATATTGGGATTTTTATATAAAAAACGAAACGACAAAAATCCCGGCGTCGACAGCTGGCGACTTCGCTGGGGATCATTAGAGGGCTTAGGCCGCGTTTAAAATCTCGACGTTTTCCTATCCTTTAAAAATCTAAAAATATGTGGTTGCGTTGCTTGCGTTAAATTACCTTTTGGTGCGTGCATGCGATTGGTGTGATTTCGTTTTCTTTTAAAAGCTTTACTTTATTAGCATCATATGCATACGGTGAGGAACGATGAATGAATGATGAATGTAGGATTGAGCGATTCCTCCTCTTGAGGCAAACCCGTCGGATGTGGATTACTGGACTCAAAGGGGCGCTCCCCGGCGAGGCTCAGGAAAAGCATCCACTCAGATCCAATCCAATTGAAAGATCGGATTTATTTCCTTCTAGTATGTTGCAAAGATCTGGGAACCTTCATGCTAAAAGCTACCTCATACACCACTTCACCAACTCTCTTCAATATCTCAAACGGTCTTATGAATCTTGGACTCAATTTCCCTTTATTCCCAAATCTGATTTTTCTTTTCCATGGTGATACTTTCAAAAATATAAAATTTCCCACTTCGAAAGCTTGCTTCCATCGATGCAAATCTGCATACTTCTTCTAACGGTTTTGAGCTGTTACTAGATGAGCTCTAATAATTTTGATAATCTCTACTGTCTACTGAACCAATTTTGGCCCCAACAGTTGTTGTTCTCCCACTTCATCCTAACATAAGGGTGTTCTACATTGTCTTCCATATAATGCCTCATAAGGAGGCATGCCTATACTCGCGTGATAACTGTTATTATACGCAAAGTCTTCTAAAGGTAAGATGGTCCTCCCAACTTTCCTTGAAATCCATCATACAAGCTTTGAGCATGTCTTCCAATTTCTGAATAGTTCTCTCACTCTGCCCATCCGTCTGTAGATGATAAGCGATACTCAAAGATTCCTCCAAAAATTTGACGTGAAATGCGGGTCTCTATCAAACACAATAGATACCAGCACTCTATATCTTGAAACTATCTCTTTGATGTACAACTTGGCAAACTGATCCAAATTGAACCTTATCTTGATCAACAAAAAATACGTTAACTTTGTTAGTCGATCTACGATCACCCAAATAGCATCGTATCCTTTCTGTGTTGCTGGAAGTCCTACCACAAAATCTATCGTCACATGCTCCCATTTCCATTTGGGAATCTCTAATGGCTGTAATAATTCACTCGGTCTTTGATGTTCTGTCATTACCCTTTGACAAGTTAGGCACCAGCTAACACACTTTGCGACCTCTCTCTTCATATTTGGCCATCAAAAATATTGAAGCAGATCTTAATACATCTTTGTACTACCCGGATATATTGAGTATCTCGTACTGTGAGCCTCTTGCAAAATCTCTTCTCGTAATTCAAGCACTAAAGGTACCCAAACTCGATTTTTAAATCTTAGCAATCCTTTACTATCAACTTTGTATTTGATCTCCTCTCCATCGGCCATCCTCTTCCTTATTCGATCGCATTCTTCATCCTTAGCTTGAGCCTCTTTTACTTTGTCTAATAAGGTTGGACTTGCTTCCATTTCTGCTAACTTCTCCTCTGACTTCTTTAGATTTTTCACCTCCAACTCCATTCAAGTCATTTCTCTTACTAGTTCTTCCTGGCCTGTTAATACAAACAACTTCTCTCTGCTCTTCCTGCTTAGAGCATCTGCTACTACATTGGCCTTACCGAAATGATATAGAATTTCACAATTGTAATCTTTGATCAATTCTAACCACCTCATTTCCCTCATGTTTAACTCCTTTTGTGTAAAGATATACTTTAGACTCTTATGATCTGTGTATATCTCATATTTTTCTCCTTATAAATAATGCCTCCATATTTTAAGGGCAAACACTACCGCTGCTAACTCCAAGTCATGGGTAGAGTATCCCTTCTCATAATCTTTTAACTAGCGTTATGCGTACGTAACGACCTTACCGTTTTGCATAGGCACACAACCTAGTCCCTTGTGCGACGCATCAATATAGACCGTAAAACCTCTCGTATTATCTAGTAAAGTCAACAGAGGTGCTTCACTAAGTCTCTTCTTTAACTCCTGGAAACTCTCCTCATACTTCTCCGTGCAAACATACTTCACTGTCTTCTTCATAAAATTTGGTAACGGTGTTTCTATCCTTGAAAAATCCTTGATAAATTTTTGATAGAAACCCGCTAAACCTAAGAAACTCTTAATCTTTGTCGGCGTTCTCAGTTGTTCCCAATTTCTCACCTCTTTCACCTTTGCAGGATCTACTAAAAACTACTTCCTTGTCAATAACGTGTCCTAAAAATTGAACTCTTTCTAACCAAAATACACACTTCAAAAATTTCATGTACAACTATTCCTTCCTCAATATCTCCACTACCAACCTCAAATGTTCGACATGTTCCTCTTCAGTCTTGGAATATACCAGAATATCGTCAATGAACACAACTACGAACTTGTCTAAGTATCACTTGAACACTCTGTTCTTCAGGTCCATAAATGCGGCTGACGCATTCGTCAGTCCAAACGACATTACCAAAAACTTATAGTGACTATAACGAGTTTTGAATGCTGTCTTCGGCATATCTTCTTTCCTTACTTTTAACTAGTGATAACCAGTCCTTAAATCAATCTTTGAAAAGTACTTCGCCCCTTTTAGTTGATCAAATAGATCGTCAATTCTTGGCAAAGGGTACCTGTTCTTGATCATTACTTTGTTCAACTCTCTATAATCCATACAAAGTCTCATCGATCCATCTCTTTTCTTTACAAACAACACAAGTGCTCCTAATGAAGAAACACTCGGTTGAATGTACTTCTTATCATATAATTCTTGCAACTGTATCATTAACTCCCTCAATTCTATCGGAGCCATCCTATATGGTTCTTTTGATATTGGCGCTAACCCCGGCACTAAATCAATTACAAATTCTATTTCCCTATCCGATAAAAGTCCTGGCAGTTCCTTAGGAAACACATCCACGAACTCCTTAATTATTGGTATCTACTTCATTTATGGATTCATCATCTGTGTATCCACTACATGAGCCAAATACCCTACACATCATTTCTTTAACAATTTCTTGGACTGCATCATCGTCAGATAGCAATATTGTCTTGAAGACTTACTACCATAAAATACTACCTTAGACCTATTTGGTGTCTTAAGTTATATGCTCTTCTTCTGACAGTCAATCACTGTCCCATGGTTAAATAATCAATCCATTCCCAAAATGACATCAAGCTCTTCTAAGTGTATCAGAATTAAATTCACGCACGTCTTTTGACCCCGTATCTCCGCATAATAATTTCTATGTATATACTTAACAAGAATCACTTTTTTATTTATAACTTCTATATTCATCGGATTTTCTACCTTTTCTTTAGGCAATTATAGTCGTTTAGTAAAATTATTAGACACAAATGAACAGGTAGCACCCAAATTAAATAATACGTAAACATTTATATTATTGATTGGAATAATACCTGACACCACATCTTTTGACTCCACGACATCTTTCACCGTCATGTTGAAGGTTCGTGCTGTCAGCTTGTTCTATTGTACCGGTCCCCCAATAGTCAATCTGCTATTATTGCTCTTGTTGTTGCTTCCTCCATCATTCTTCATTTTAGGACAATCATTTATCCTATGATCAGTAGTGCTGCACGAGTAGGTATCCTCCCTTCTTTTGGTGGGGACACTTTAGAGAAATGTTTCCCTCTTGCCCACAGTTGTAGTATATGTTCTTACCCTTCATGCATTCTCTAAAATGATTCTTCCCACAGTTGTTGCATGCCTTATTATTCTAAAAATTTCCTTGTTGATTTCCAAAGCTCTTATCCTTATTGTTGTCCTATTTTCGTTTATTGTTGTTGCTGCCACCACTGTTACTATTCTTATTTCCACCTTCACTTCTCTTTTTGTTTCTTTCATGGTTATATTGGATAATGCCTTGTTTCCTCCTTCAACTATGATTGACTTCTCTAGCAGAGTTGAGAATAAATCAATCTGTAGCATTGCCACCTTACTAAATTTCCATGATTTTAAACCATTCTTAAATCTTCTAGCCTTACGTTCCTTCATGTCCACCTGATGTGTAGTGAACTTGGCCAACTCATTAAATTTTGCTGCATTCTCGAGTACCGACATATTCTCCTACTTCAGTTCTAGAAATCTAACCTCCATCCTACTCCTTATACTTTTTGAAAAGTAGTTCTCATCATATACCTCCTTAAACCTTGCTTATGACACCACCTTCTCTAGCCCTATTCTGATTGGCTTCCCACCAGAAATTAGCCTCCCCTTTCATCATGTAGGTAGCAAAAATAATCTTTTGCTCCTTTGCCACTCTTATAATAATGAATGCCTTCTCTATCTCCTTTATTCATTACTAGGCTTCAATTGGGTCTACTGTTCCCCTAAACTCTAACGGCTCAACTGTTTTGAAGTCCTTGAATTTAGTCAACTGATTCGGTGGCAGTGGCAGATTTCTTACCATTTAATGTCGATTCTGCATTGCCTCTGCTAGCATATCGACAAAGTTCTATATTGGGTATATATTATGTCCTCCCTCGTCGTTATTAACTGACTGTTCTACCCTTTGGCTTCTTGGTAGTTGTCTACGTGGCACCATTGTCTGATTTAAAGAGAAAATAAAACTTCTAAGTTATTATTATTACTAAATCTTATTCTTTTATCTTTTAAACATTAAACATTACATGTGAAGATTTAACCAATCAAAATACATAATCATAAAACATAACTGCACTTGTAATAATATGCCAAAATATAGTGCATAGCACTTTATACCAAAAGTATACTACTATGAATGCATCTATTCCCAAAAGGCTACAAAAGGTGGGATATATCATAAAAATATTCCCTAAACTCCTACACTTAGAATTCATATCATACTAACCCACTACCAAAACAAAAGTAGGGTTTTATTGCATCCGTCTACATGCATCATAAATAAAGCATACTAACAACCATAACTACTAATCAGCAAATCTATTAATGGTGCATCCCCCGACGCACTGCATCATTATACTCCTTATCCCCCGTGGCTATCACCAAGCTTCTACTGATGGTATGCTTAGTTTGACCCTCCTCTGTTGGGTAGTGATGTACCCTCCTCTGGAATCTACCATCTAAGTGCGATAGGCATATGTTTCCCTATCCAACCTCACTCTCTTCTCTCGAATCTCTTCCTCCGATTCGATCATCTGTCCATGTGCAGCATCTCTTTGTACCTCCTTCTCAGCCTGAATTTGTTGAACTCTCATCTCAGCCTTGGTAGAAATAAAGGAATTGATGATACAATTGCAGGAGTTACTGGATAAGAAGTACATTCAACTGAGTGTATCTCTATGGGGAGCACTAGTACTATTTGTTAAGAAAAATGACGGATAGTTAAGGCTTTGTGTTGAATATCGAGAGTTAAACAATGTTACGATCCAGAACAAGTACCCGTTACCTAGAATAGACGATCTTTTTGATCAACTTATAGGAGCAAAGTATTTTTCGAAGACAAATTTGAGGGTTGGTTACCTTCAACTGAAAGTGAGGAAGGAAGACGTACCAAATACATCATTCAGAACTTGTTACGGTCATTATGAGTTTATGGTGATCTCGTTTAGACTGACGAATGCACCAGCGACGTTTATGGACAGGATGAACAGAGTGTTCAAGCAGTACTTGGACAAGTTTATGGTTGTGTTCATTGAAGACATCTTGGTTTATTCCAAGACTAAGGAAGAGCATGCCGAGCATCTAAAGTTAATATTGGAAATATTAAGAAAGGAGCAGTTGTATGCAAAGTTTTCAAAGTGTGAATTTCAATTAGAGAGAGTTTAATTTTTAGGTCATGTTATTGACAAGGAAAGGGTTTCTATAGATCCTATAAAGGTGATGGTGGTTATTTATTAGGAACAACTGAGGACGTTGACAAAAATTAGGAGTTTCTTAGTGTTAGCAGGGTACTATCGAAGATTTATAATGAATTTTTCTAAGATAGCTACCCCACTAACAAATTTGACAAGGAAGATGGTGAAATATGTTTGGACGAAGAAATGTGAAGAGAGCATTATAAAGTTAAAGAAGAGGCTTAGTGAAGCGCTTGTGTTATCCCTACCAAATAATATAGGGGGATTTGTAGTGTACAACGATGTGACCCACAAGGGTCTTAGATGTGTGCTCATGCAGCATGGTAAGGTCGTATGTGTCATGATAGTTGAAAGATTATGAGCAGGGGTATCCGACTCATGACATTAAGTTGACAGCAGTAGTGTTTGCGTTGAAGATTTGGAGATATTATCTATGTGGGGAGAAATGTGAGATATATACGGATTATAAAAGTCTGAAAGATATCTTCATACAAAAGGAATTAAATATAAGGCAAAGGAGATGGTTAGAATTGATTAAAGATTATGATTGTGAAATTTTATATCATCCTGGTAAGGCTAATGTGGTGGCAGATGCTTTAAGCAGAAAGAGCAGAAAGAAGTTGTTTGTATTGATAAGTCAATAGGAACTGGTAAAAGAGATGGCTCAAATGGAGTTGGAGGTGAAAATCTGAGGGAGTCGAAAGAGATATTGTTAGGAATGGATACGTTCCCAACTTTATTGGACAAAGTAAGAGAGGTTCAAGACAACGATGAAGAATGTAGGAGGATAAGAGAATGTATAACCGACGGTGAGGAGGTCGAGTTCAAAGTTGATAACAAAGGACTGCTAAGGTTTAAAAATTAGGTTTGTGTACCTTTAGTACTTGAATTACGGGAGAAGATTTTACAAGAGGTCCATAGTATGAGATACTCAATACATTCGGGTAGTGCAAAGATGTATGAAGATCCGAGTCAGCATTTTTGGTGGTTGAATATGAAGAGGGAGGTTCCAAAATGTGTTAGCCGATGTCTAACGTGCCAAAGAGTAAAGGCAGAATATCAAAGACCTAACGGGTTATTACAGCCGTTAAAGATTCTTGAGTGGAAGTGTAAGCGTATTAAAATGGATTTTATGGTAGGACTTCCAGCAACACAGAAAGGTTATGACGCGATATGGGTAATTATGAACCAACTAACGAAGTCAACAATTTGGATCAACTAGCCAAGTTATACATCAAATAAGTAGTTTCAAAACATGGAGTGCCAATATCAATTGTGTCCGACATAGATCCACCCTTCACGTCAAATTTTTGGAGGAGTCTTCAAAAAAGAATGGGGACGCAATTAAGGTTAAGTACCGCGTATCATCCACAGACTGATAAGCAAAGCGAAAGAATAATTCATACATTGGAAGACATGCTCAGAGCCTATGTGATGGATTTCAAGGGCATTTAGGAAGGCCATCTACCTTTAGTAGAATTTGCATATATAAGAGTTATCACGCAAGCATAGGCATACCGCCTTATGAAGTATTGTATGGGAGAAAATGTAGAACACCTCTATGACTGTTGGGGCAGGAACTGGTTTAGCAGACTATAGAGATTATCAAAATTATAAGAGCTCGACTAGTAGTAGCTCACGATCATCAGAAGAAGTATGCAGATTTATACTAACAGAAACGAGACTTTGAAATAGGAAGCTTTGTGTTTTTGAAAGTGTATCTTTAGAAAGAGAAGATCAGATGTGGAAATAAAGAAAAATTGAGACAGAGGTTCATTGGACCCTTCGAGATACTGAAGAAAGTGGATGAAGTAGCATACGATGTAGCTTTGCCTTATGAACTAGAGCATCTTCATAATGTGTTTCATGTATCAGTGTTGCGGCCATACAAGACTGATTATAAGCACATCATAGCATACGACCCAATTCAGGTTGACAAAGACTTATCATATGAAGAAATTTCTGTCCAGATATTAGATAGGAAAGAGTATACTTTAAGAAACAAGGTTATACATTCTATTGAAGTTCTTTGGAGGAACCATAGTGTTGATATATATATATTCATCTCTTAAATGTGGCATTAAGGAAGGGATGAATTAATTGAATAAGCCCAACCATGGTTTGAGTTAGGGCTTGTAGTTAAATCAAGTATTTGGTAGTCTAAATAATTTAAATGGGTTAAGCCTAATTGAATTATTTAATTAACCTAATTGTAACATTTAATATGTTAGACCATGAATTAATAAATGCTAACCCTAGTGTTGGTGCAATTAATTGATGTCATTAATTAAGTTTCATGTGATTTAGTTAGTAGCCCAACCAATTTAAATGACTATCCCCATTGTTGGATTAATTGTCTAGCCCTATAATTAAATCATTGTAGCCCAAATGGAAAGGAACCAATGGCCCAAACAATTTGAATGGATGAGCTCAAGAAAATTAATGCTAGAGTTTAAAAGGTATAGCCAAATGCAAGCCCAATGAATTACTCCATTGTGGCCCAAACCCTATATATGTATTAGTATGTATGTATGTGTATGTGTGTGTGTGTGTGTGTGTGTCTGTGTATAAACATTTAAGCAGCAAAGAAAAAGGAAAATTAAAATAATTTGGGGTCTTGTGAGGGTCCCCTCACTGGGCCAATTTGGGGGACTTTTAGGGTGCTTCTATAGCTTCTCTTGGAAGCTTTGTTACATGGGAGGAAAAGAAGGATAAGTGACATTAGTTAGTGTGAGCTAGGAGGCCAATTTTGATGTGTTGGGTGAGAGTTATGCTTACAACTTATGTAATTATACAAGATGACCAAGAGAGTCTCTTATACTAGCTATCACTCCACAAAGTTCAATTCATTTCTTTTAAGTGTTGGGAGAACACTCAAGAGAGAAAAAGCTTGAAAGAAAGAGAGAAAAAATAGAAAGAAATATAGTAACCCTATATATCAAAGAAGAATAAGATAATCTAGCCATAAAAGTGCATGTCATTTAGTTTCTCCAAATACCTAGCTAAAAGGAAGAGAGCCACCAAGACAAGGTTTAAAAGTGCTCTCACCCTTAACCCTTTTCATTTTGTAGTTAATGCCTATTATAAATATTTTTCCATGGTTGGTTATGGGAGTATTTTGTGTGGTGGAGCTATGGTGAGCTCGAAGGTGTAAGGATGAAGTTTTGATGGAGTATATGTGTACTTATGTGATCATGATTGTTCAAATGCATTTTATATGGTCAAAATAAGATTTTATAGTAAAAAATATAGTTTTATTGGTTCAAAATCTATTTTAAAGCTCTATGGTGTTAGTTTTATATTATATATATAGATCTATAAGTTATGTGGTCATTTGATACAATATAGGTCCATGTATGTAGGAATGTTGATAATCAAGTTTACTAGTAAAAACCATAATTTATTTATCGTTTGTTGTGTTATAAATGAGTTGTAGTTATTATTTTTATGAGTTTTATGGCTTGAAAGATAGATCTAGGGGTCATAAACATAACCCAACTTAAATCCTTGAAAAATGTGGTGAAATGTGTAAGTTATGATCATTATGGTAAAACATGTTGTTTTCAAAACCCTAGTCGATAGATCCTAATTCTTATGTCAAAAATGTTTTCAAAAAAGTGATCGATCCATGTAATATTAAAGAACGTTAAGTTACGAAGATAACAAATCTAATTTGGTATTATTTGGATGTGTATATTTAATTTTATTGAAGATTGAACTAAAAGTGTCAAATGTTGGAAAATCTGGAATAAAGTGAAAAATTTAATTCTGCAGGACATGTGCCGAGGCCTATTCCGAAATTTTAAAAATATATATAATTTTATTATCCAGTTGGGTCAGGTCAGCCCTTACGAGTCGAGTCGGGTCGGATCAGATCTTTTAAAACCAAAATGTGTCAGGAAAATGTAAACTAAATAATATGATTATTAGACTTAATTTAAATAAATAAAATATTATTAAATTATTAATAATATTATAAACTTAATAAAATAGTATTAAATAATTAATAATAATAGAAAATGAATAAAATATTATTAAATGATTAATGTCAAGATCTTTTTTTTAAAGTTTGGCTTCTTAACACATAACCTTCAAGTATTACTACAACATGCGTTTTAGTTTTCATTTCTCTAAGGTTATGTTTGTCTGTAAAAAAAAATACTTGGGATTTGACTATTTATATTAATTTAACACCACTTCAAACTATTTTATCCCATGATGAAGGATTATTAGTCCTTAAATTTTGGACTATTAGTTGATAAGTAGGTTTTTATATCTATTTATTATGTATTTTATGCTTAATTATTTGTGGTTTTTTAAGTATTTTTAGAGTTTTAGGTAATTTATTTAATTTAATGCATTATTATTATTATTATTAGTCTTTTATATTATTTTTAATTAATTTATATTTTATTTTGTAGGAAATTTGGAGCTGATGCCAGTTTGGCTTTTGTTTCCGCGTGGCGTTCCATCAACAGATAAATTAAAGGATAATTTAGGAATCCAATTGCAATCTGGAATAGGAAAATAAATAGGAATTTTATATTTATTTTATTTGTATTTTAAATCCTATTAGGGTTAGGAAAGTGTAATTCCTATTAGGATTAGGAGGAACATGTAGCCTATAAATAGAGGGCGTGAGAAACAATTGGAGATACAACTTTCATTAGAAAAATTCTCTCTTTTATTCTTTGGTGTTCTCTACAACTATGTGTAGCTAAATCATTTTCTCTTGGTTTAAGTGATTGAAGCCATCAAGATTTATACACTGTGAGATCTAATTTATTTTAATTGTTCAATTTATATTTTGAGTATTGAATATTTTTCTGCGTTTAATTTTATGATTGATTCGTTTGATTGCTAAGGTGCACACTAATTTATTATTCGTTGAAATCTACTACTAAATTAAATATCAAATTTGTAATTGTTTGGTCACTTTAATTTGCAAAATAATTGAGATTAATAATTAATTTGCATATCAAAACATTGTTATATCTTAGGAAAAATATTCATCTAAATTAAATGCAGACGCTTGGATTGTGTTGTTTAGTTCAACGATCTCTCTAATTCTTAAAGCTTCTGCTAAGTTAAATCTTTAGCGCTTGTTTTAGGTTATTTAGTAGTAAGGGTTATTTAGATCGTTTGTTTCAACTTAACTAAAATTAACGAGAGATGAGAAAATTATTCGAATGGGAGTAATTATTACACGTTGAATATTTAAAATATGAATTGAGTTATTCTTGCATCAATGATCAGTTGTAAATTCTTGATGGTGGATGTTAACTTAAACCAAGATTTTTTTTCTTATTTATTTCATTAAATTACTTGTATATTTATTTTAGTTAATTTTATTTAAATTATTTCTTTAATTAAAAACCCCCAATTTTGGTTCACAAAATATAAAATTAAATTAATCATTCTTTGTGGGATCAACTCTTACTTGCACTACTACATTAATATTTTTCCAAAGTATGATTTTATTTTTGGGTGCTTGCGACATCACACCATTAGTCCCATAAAGCCATTTAATAGCTTAAAATGCGGAGGACTATTAATCCCAAATTTATCATGAGATTATATAATCCCTCATAAATAGTCTTAAGAATGATAAAAAAAAAAAAAATCCATAAGACTATTTAAAGGATAATTAATCTCCTATTATGGGATAAAATAGTCCAAAATAATACTAAATTAATACAAATAGTTTAATCTCAAACATATTTTTTGCAAACAAACATAGCCTAAGTGCCTTAGTGTAGTCCATAGTCGTCTCTTAACTTAGCAAGTTATTATTCTTCTAAGCCTCTAGAGCTACCGAAGCAACAGTTCATGAGTTCTATTAAATAATCTCACAAAATCTCTACAAATTAGATGAATGTAGTATCATGTATTGATTTAAGAAGGAATTTCAACATAGCTCAAATTAAAAGTTCTTAATTAAGGTTCTTCCAAAGGTATAAACTACTTTCCTTAATAATGAAAATTGTTATTATGTAGTTAGTTATAATTAGTTATAGTTGTTGTATGTTTAGGTTGTGGGAGTTGAAATTAAGCAGGGAATCGAGGAGGATTCAGTTATAAGGTTGGCTTGATGAATGGAGATAATGTTTTCATGGTTGATTTTCATAAAATTAAGTTTTTAACTCATGCATGTTATATGTTTGATAAAATGATTCAAAGAGGTTTTTTTTTTAAAGAAACTTGAAATTTATGCACGGTTTTGTCAGTATAAAATATGTATATATGTTTTCTAAACTAAATGGCTAAAATACGATAATAAGAATCATGATTTTGGTATATTTGGAGCAAGGAGATTCTACACAAAAAAAAATCTGCAGAATCATTTGTCTCTAGTACAGGGCAATTACGCCAGGGGCGCATATATAAAGCAGGAGAACTGGGACGGGGCGCAGTCTGCCAATTTTTATTTATTTATTTTATTTTAAATTATGAGTCTCTAAAATTGATTTAATTCATTGAAAAATAATTTTAATATATAGATTATAATTATATGGGATGTGAAGTTCAAGTGGATTAATAAACTAAAAATTCAAAAGTTATATTATCGTGTTATATAAAACGAACGGGGATGTACATATAAAAAAAAAATGTTTAAACTTATATGAGGTATGATATATCGAGCATAGGATGAATTGAGGACTTATAAATTAATCTAGAAGTTTGTTAAATCTCTAATGAATAAACGCATTGTAACACGAATGGTTATATATAGGTTATACACCGATGGATATAATTTGGATTAAGTTAACAGATGGACAAGTTGTACACCAGACGTTTGATTTGTGTAAAATAAGAAACGAGGAAAGTTTCTCAGTCTTAACTCTTATGTGATATTAAGACACTTTGAACGTGGTTTGAAACTGTGGATTTACAGCAAAGTCTCTATATTTCAGATTGGGACTTTTGTAGGAGTGATGGAGAACGCCATTTTAGCAAAAGGAGGCAGTGATGCCTTAGCCAAGTACAAGCAGGAACAACATGGCAAGAGAGCTAATGGGGCTAATAGAGGAGGAAGCAGTAGAGGAAGTAACACTAACAAGCGAAAATGGAAGAGTAACAGTAATATAGCTGGTAACAAGTTAGGAGAACCAAAGAAGAAGATGGAGCCATGTCCCAATTTTGGAAAGGGGCACTCAGGTGTGTGTCTAAAGGGAAAGAACGTTTGTTATAAGTGCGGCCAGGAAGGACATATCGCACCAAATTGTCCAGTTCCAAGGGTGAACAAGGGATGCTTTAATTGTGGAGAAATGGGGCATCGGATTAAAGATTGCCCTAAAAAGAAAGCCGACGGGGAAAGCGAAGGCAGAAGTACCAGTAGCGGGAAGCTTGCAATTGCCAGACCTACTCAGCTAGGAAGACCGACAGCCCACACATTTAACATGACGGTAAAGGATGCGATAGCTTTAAAAGATGTGATGTCAGGTATCATTCCTATCAATAATATAAATGCATACGTATTATTTGATTCGGGTGCTACCTGCTCCTTTATTTCTGATGATTTTGCAAAGAAATTGAACTTACCCCAAATAAAGTTGGAAAATGTGTTGAATATAGAGGTAGCGAATAAGGAAGTGATCCAGGTGGAAACTATTCATCGAGATTGTTGTTTGACAATAAGAGGGCATAAGTTAACATTTGACTTAATTCCTATATGATTAGGAGAATTTGATGCGATATTGGGAATGGATTGGTTGCATAGCCATAGAGCAGTAATTGACTGCCAAAAGAAATTATGAACCTTCAGACTCCTACCATGTCTAAGGTAGTTAAGTCGCCACGACAATCTTGTTGCTTAACGATGATACGGGCCAAAATGTTGTTAAGAAAATGATGTACGGGATATTTAGCTCATGTGGTTGATACACAAAGAGTGGAGTCAAAAATGGATCAGATACCTGTGGTAAAGGAATATGTGGATATGTTCCCAGATGAGTTACCGGGACTTCCACAGGATAGAGAGATTGAATTTGTTATTAATCTTGTACTAGGAATGATGCCAGTGTCTAAGGCACCGTACAGAATGGTTCCAGTGGAATTGAAAGAGTTGATGGTCCAATTGTAGGAATTGTTGGACAAAAAATATATCCAACCAAGTGTGTCCCCTTGGGGAGCGCCAATTATGTTCGTAAAGAAGAAAGACGGGTCGTTGAGACTTTGTATCGACTACAAAGAGTTGAAAAAAGTGACAATTAAGAATAAGTATCCGTTACCAAGGATCGATGATTTGTTTGACCAGTTACGGGGAGCCAAGTATTTTTCGAAGATAGATTTGAGAAGTGGTTATCATCAGTTGAAGGTGAGACCTAAAGATGTACCTAAGATAACTTTTAGCACTTGTTATGGTCATTACGAGTTCCTGGTGATGTCTTTTGGGTTGACGAATGCACCAACTGCATTTATAGATTTAATTAATAGAGTGTTCAAGCAGTATCTAGACAAGTTCGTAGTGGTGTTCATTGATGACATTCTGATCTATTCAAAGACTCAAGAGGAGCATGTTAAACACTTGAGAATTGTGTTAGAAAAGTGGAGAGAAACAAAACTATAGGCCAAATTCTCGAAATGTGAATTGTGGTTGCAAAGGGTACAATTTCTGGGGCACGTGATTGATCAGGAAGGAATATCTGTAGACCCAGCCAAGGTAGAATCAATAATTAATTAGGAACAACCAAAGACACCTACAGAGGTGCGGAGTTTTCTTGGTTTGGTAGGATATTACAGAAAAATTTATTAAGGATTTCTCAAAGTTATCGGGGAATCTAACTAATTTAACGAGGAAAGATGTGAAATTTGTATGGTCAGATAAATGCGAACAGAGTTTTCTAGAACTCAAGAAGAGATTAAGTGAAGCACCTGTGTTATCACTGTCTGATGATACGGGAGGATTTGTAGTGTACAGTGACGCATCGCATAAAGGACTTGGTTGTGTGTTAATGCAACACGGCAAAGTCATAACATATGCGTCAAGACAGTTAAAAGACTATGAAAAAGGGTATCCTACCCATGATTTAGAATTATTAGCGGCGGTGTTTGCTTTGAAGATGTGGAGGCATTATCTATATGGGGAGAAATGTGAAATATATACAGATCACAAAAGTCTGAAGTACATTTTTACTTAGAAAGACTTGAATATGAGGCAAAGAAGATGGTTAGAACTAATTAAAGATTATGATTGCAAGATTTTATACCATCCAAGGAAAGCAAATGTTGTAGCTAATGCCTTAAGTAGGAAGAGTCAAGAAAGTTAGAACTGTTAACTACCCAAGAGGAGTTGATTAAAGAAATGGGAAGAATGGAGATAGAGGTAAAGTATCCGATGGAGTCGGAAGAAAAATTATATGTTATGGAAGCTCTGTAATATCCCGAATATTTAAATGAATTAGAAATAAAATATTTAATATTTAATAAAGGTTGGAGTTTGATAACCTAGTAGTGATAGATAAATAGAGGTCCAAATTAAATTTAACGGACTAACTTAGATATGGTGATATCAATTTTTTTTATAAGTTAGCAAATACAGTGATAATTCAATGAACTTGGCTAATAGCAAGTCTAATTAGATTAAGAGAATTTAATTAGTGGAGTTATGAAATTATGCGACGTGGTTGCGTGTAAATTAAATATGTATTTATATGAATATATATATATATATATATATATATATATATATATATATATACGTGCATATTTAGTAACATAATTTAATGGTTAATTAAATTGTGGTAAACAAATAGATTAATATTAAATTAATTCAAATTGAATTAAAATGTTTATTGTGGAATTAATTTAGTTATTATATTGATTATATTCATTAATCAATATTTATGCAAATTATTGATAAATTATTTGTGAGGAAGAATTATGTAATTTATATAATTATAGATTATATAAAGTAGTTGAATTAAATAAGGGAGCCCAATGCAAAATAAACCAGTAGCCCAAATATTGAGTTCAAATATAAAAGTCAAATATTGGTCAATATGTTGGGAGAATAAATTCAAGTATTGTTAAATGTAGAGAATTAACTAATATAGGGTTAATTGAATAACCCTAGTTGGTAAACAAGAGGGAGTATTAACCAAACATTGGTTAATTGCTAAGTGAATGAATGTGATGATGAGAATTAACTATGGATGAGTTAATTGAGTAACCCTAGGTAGTAAATAAATTAAAGATTTAACTATGCATGGGTTAGTTGTAGGAAGAATATTATAGATACAATTATGTATGTATATAAATCACCAATATAGAATTGGTAGGTAACCATGAGTTGGATGTTGTAGAGAATTAACCATACCTTGGTTAATTGAGGAAATGATAAAATAAGTATAACTATTTATATGATGAGTTTAGACCATGGTTGGGTGTGTGGACCAACCTAGGTCATTTTAATGTAGAGAGTTAACCACATTGTGGTTAGTTGTTTTGAGATATATAAATATTAAAAAATAAATAAGACGAGCCTTAACTAAGGTTGAGTATTGTGTGACCAAGGTTAAATGTTGGTGAGTTTGGAGATTGAGTGTTCTATACTCAATTGGTTACTTGTTTTGCTAGCTTGGAAAATTGCAAGTAACATATCACACCATGGTCAATCAAGCTAGTCATTCCAAATGGCCATTCATGCAATAGTAAGCTCAATTAAGCCTTAATTTCACCAACATTGGTGAATTAGAAAAGTTAACGAGGTATTAGTGGAGGGCTATAAATAAGACATCCCACACTTGTGCTATGTTTGTTAGTCTTTTTACTAGAAAAGCTAGAGAAAAAGAAAATAGAGAAAAGCTCTAAAGAAAAAGAAAAAGAAAGTTAGATCTTGTGAGCATTGATGGTTGGATGATCTTGGAGCAACATTTAAAGATGGAGGTCTCATTAAGAGGAAGCTATCTATGTAAGAAAATTGATCATCTAAGCCTTTTCAAAGTTCTAACAAAGAGGATAATCAACAAAAAGGTATAAAACCTTCTAGTTTGGTATTGTTCTTTGGGTACTATGTAATTTCTATGGTAGAAATATAATTTTCAAAGTCTAAATGAATAGATCCATGCTATATTGGTATATCTAGGGTTACATGGGTTTAGCACAGGTTTTTATATGTGTTTGTGATGAAAAATTTAATCAAACTCATTGAATAAATTTTTACCGACGAAAACAAGTGAATCTAATACATAGCATCCCATTCACGGAATTACTGTTCACAATCTGTAAGTCGGATTTATGATCCATCAATTTTGGGTGATAGATCCATGAAATATGAAGATTCACCAAGTTGAATGGCTAAAATCCAATTTAAAATGAGCAAGATATGGATTTTCTACCAAAACACCCCACTGATTTTAGGGTTGTGCATAACAGTCTGGTTTAGATCTATTTTCAGTGACCAAAACAAACCCAAATTTGATGTTTGATAACAAAATCATGTAGTTCGGGAAGTTACGAATTCATCGATACCTAATAGACCTCAATCGAACTTGTGGATTTCATTTTATTCAAGTTCCCGTCGGAGACCCCAAGTCTAGAAAACTCAGAAACTAATCTGCCTATTTTTAAAAAAAAACCCGGTCGGTTCGGTTTTTTCCGGTTTTTCATGATTTCTAGGTATGGCCGGTTCGGGCATTTTTAGGTCGGGTTTTGAGTTGGTTTTAAAAGAGAAAATGCTTATAATTTTATAAAGAAAATTATAAAAATTTAAAATCTGAAATTTTCTGTTATTTGGTATTTATTAGAATTAATGATGGATTAAAGCTTACTAAATTAATAATAATTATAGAAAAATTATTATTAATTACAGAAAAATGATATTTGAACTCTTGACATATTATTCGAGTGATGTAAAATAATATGTGAAAAAAATTGGGTGATTCATCATCAATTAGCTATTTCTTAGTGTGTAAATAAGCTAATAAATTAATTATTTATTATTTAATTAATATCAAATAATAAGTAAAGTTAAGTAATTAATTAATTATTATTTGATAAATATTAAATAATAATTAAATGATGTTAAAGTGAATAAGTTAGGTATTTATTATTTAATGGATAATAAATAATAAGTAAAGTTAAGTAATTAATTAATTATTATTTGAAAAATATTAAATAATAATTAAAGGATGTTAAAGTGAATAAGTTAGGTATTTATTATTTAATGGATAATAAATAATAAGTAAAGTTAAGTAATTAATTTATTATTATTTAACTAATAATAATAATTAAAAGATGTTAAAGTAAATGATTTAGTTATTTATTATTTAATCGATATTAAATAATAAGTAAAGTTAAATAAATAAATTTTTATTATTTAATTAATATTAAATAATAATTAAAGGATATTAAAGTTAATAAAATAATTATTTACTATTTAATTAATATTAAATAATAAGTAAGGATGATTAATTATTTAATTATTATTTAAACAATATTAAATAATAATTAAAGGAAGATAAGGTTAGCAAAATAATAATTATTTAATTAATATTGAATAATAAGTAAGGATGGTTAATTATTTATTATTATTTAAAGGATATTAAATAATAATTAAAGGAAGAGAAAGTTAATAAGGTAATTATTTATTATTTAATAAATAAGAATGATTTAATTATTTAATTATTATTTAAAGGATATTAAATAATAGTTAAAGGGAGATGAAGTGAGTAAAATAATCATTTGTTATTTAATTAATATTAAATAATAGAATTTAATAATTAAAAGGAAATAAGGTTAAGGAAATAATTGTTTATGTAAAGATAAGTAAACAAGTAAAGTTAATTATTTATTTATTTATTTAATATTAAATAAATAAAATGAATGAATGAAAGGAATAAAGAGGTGATTAAACAATTTTTAGTTAATTGTTTAAACCTTTAAATATTACTAAAAGAGTAAAACATTATTAAATGATTAATAATGTATTTAAGTGATGAAATATTATTAAGGGATTAATAATATTATTAAGAGGGTAAATATTATTAAATAATTAATAATACTCATGAATAATTAAAAATATTATTAAATGATTAATAATATTTATACGAGGGTAATATATTATCAAAGGGTGATAATATGGGAAGCGTTTGGCACGTTATTAAATGTCTGAATGATAAGTTATGCTAAAGAAGAAAATTTAATTAAACCATTGTAATTAGTCCGTGAGTGACTAACTAATAAATCAACGTATTAAATATACATGGTATGTTAAAAGCAAGGTATTGATATAAGTTTGGGAAGTGTACCCAACATGTCCAACTATGGTTTGAATAGGGTTATCCGGACGTTAAACGTTCATTGTCGAACCTTGATAAAAGATAATAAAATTAAAGTTAGGGTCTTAATCAAGGCTAATGAATGATCATTGTAACTAATAGTTACGTTAATCTCATACTTAATTGTAGGTTGAACAAAACGCGCAGAGCTAGCGGTAAGGCGGATAAGCGAACCAAACAAGTTTTTCAGAACTTGCTCTTATATGCAATAATATGCTATAATGTGATTTAAATTAATAGTATGAAGATATTTTGAGGATATTTGTGATATGTGAATAATATGAAATATGGTTACATGTGAAATATGTATCAATATGAAGCATGATTTGTTAGATGCTAGTTGTTATTGCATGCAAAGCATGAGAAGTATGATGCATTCATATAATGTAATGCATGAAGTATGAGAAGCATGTATAAAACATGAACTATGTGTTATGTGCTATCTGTTGAACTTGCTGAGCCATCGTGCTCACTCTTGCTTAAACCAACAATTTCAGATAAGGCTAGTTACCTGAAGTTCTCGATAAAGAACAAGGAACAGGAAAACATATTACTTCCATTGAAGATCTAAATATCTATTGTAGATATCAGTCCGAATTAGACAGGTAAATGATTGTGTAGCATAAAACTTAGTTGGTATGTTATATGAGTGTTAAATACATAAGTTGATTGTAATAGAATGTCGTATCATGTATGATATTAAGACATACTAGGAATGTGTAAAGATTTCGATTCTAGAATAGAAAGAGATGTTGTAAAATTGTAAATAAATGGTTATTTACCAATTATAATATTGTTGTAATTCATGAACAATAAGAAAAATGTTGTACTAATGTTGAACCGAATCCAAGGTTCAAGGAACCCGGATTTGGGGTCGTCACAAGCTCACCCAATGTTATTGGATAAAGTAAAAGACACTTAAGTGCAAGATGAAGAATGTGGAAGGATAAAAAAATGGATTTCGGATGGACAAGAAACTAAGTTTAAATTGGACGAAAAAGGATTATTGAGGTTTGAAGGAATGGTTTGGGTGCCAATGGTATCCGAATTGAAAGAAGAAATTCTACAGGAAGTGCACAGTTCGTGATATTCAGTTCATCTAGGCAGTACAAAGATGTACCAAGATCTTCGACAACACTTTTAATGGACCAACATGAAGAAAGACGTAGCAGAATGCGAAAATAAATGCCTAACTTGTCAAAGAGTTAAGGCAGAACATCAAAGACCTAGTGGACTGCTACAACCTAGAAATTCCAGAATAGAAGTGGGAGCATGTTATAATGGATTTTGTAGTGGGACTTCCAACTACACAAAAAGGCTATGATGCAATATGGTGATAGTGGATCGACTAACGAAGTCTGCACACTTCTTGCCGATCAAAATCAAGTTTAACTTAGATCAACTAGCGAAGCTTTATGTAAAGTGTTAGGGTTTCGACACAGTGAAAGCAACGGAATTTAAAAAAAAATTCGAAACCCTAAGACAAGATCCAAGCGAAAAACAGATTAATCAGAGGTTTAGATTATTTTACCGATTATCTGAGATGGACAGGAGACGATTGAATTCTGGAACAGCTTCGAATCTTCAACGCAATCCAGCGACTGCGTCTCTACGGTATCCACACGAACGCTCCGCGAATCGTCCCACGATCTGCAGCAAAAGGAACCACGGTACTAGCCACCAAGATCAGGATTTCCCAATTATTTTTCTCTCTAGCCTCTTTCTGAAAGCGGCTAGGGTTTTAGTTTTTCCTTACGTGACTTTTAGACTACTGATATATCATATATATAGTAGTTAATATGAATTAACTAAAACCTAAAATAAATAGAAAAATAAAATCCGAATTTATATATATTATATTTTAATTAAGTCTTACTTAATTAATATACATATATACAAATTATCCTATTAATTTAAATTCGTAATTTTTTAAATACTATCAATCATATTGATATATTTAAAATACTTACAATTTAAATTAATTCCCTTTTAATTACGTTCTAAGTGTATGACCCTATAGGTTATTATTATGTTGGCAATAATTTTAAAATCATATTATAAAATTATAAACAATGAGCGGCATCTAGTAATGCATCACTGCTACTTTTCGTGACCAATGTCTCAATGTAATTTAATCCTTTTAACCTTATATCCTAGATTAAACTCGAGGCATGGAATGTGTCATACTCTTCATAATTTAATCTGAGTTTTCTTGATCAATGAGTAGACTATATGAAACAAATCAATATTTGAGCATGACCATGCATTTCATAGTCCTACTCAATCAAGAGGCCTATGGATATCACCCCTAATATATAGGAGGGTTAAATTCCATCTAGATCACTCATATTCCTCACACGATTCATGATGTACCCAATAATCACATTTATCGTCCACCCTATTAAAGGTGACATTTGATGATATCAAAGTACACAAATTCTCGTGTAATAATATAGTGACTTCAGGTCGGAGGATCATTACATCATTGTCACTATAAGAATTTCTTATGACACTTTGCATAATGCTCCATGTAGAATTCTCATGGTGGGTTAGTCCAGTACATTGTTCTCTAACATGTACCTATGCATTGACTCAAATATCTCATATATTTATGACCAATGAGATTTGGCCATCAGTTAATCCACATACTAGTCTCAATGCATCATTGTTGTCCCATTAACAATGATACTCGACTAGGGACATTTAAGAGCAATGATACTAATTATAATTATATAATCTCATGTTCAAGTCACATACTTAAAGCTATATAATTCGTATCATTATTCTAAGGGCTTTTATTATGTTAACATTTATATAACGCAGTAAATGAAATCATAATAAAATAATTCATTTATTCAATCAAATATAATATCAAAAAATGTTAAGCAATTACATCAAATAATTAGCCTCTAGGGCATAAACTCTAACATAAAGGAGATTGTGTTAAGACATGGAGTTCTAGTATCAATTGTTTCGGATAAAGATCCATGATTTATGTCAAATTTTTGGAAGGGTTTTCAAGAGCAAATAGGTACGCAATTGAGGTTGAGCACAACATATCATCTTCAAACGGATAGACAAAGTGAACGGACGATCCAGATGCTAAAAGATATGCTGAGAGCATGCGTAATGGATTTCAAAGGCAATTGGGATGACCATTTGCCATTAATAGAATTCGCATATAACAACAGCTATCATGCAAGCATCGGTATGCCGCCTTATGAGGCATTGTATGGAAGAAAGTGTAGAACACCTCTCTGTTGGGACGAGGTGGGAGAACATAAATTGTTAGGACCCGAAATAGTACAACAAACTATAGAAATAGTCAAAGTAATACGATCGAGACTCATAGCAGCTCAAGACCGAGAGAAGAAGTATGCAAATTTGCATCGTCAGAAGAAAGACTTCGAAGTAGGGTCCTATGTATTTTTAAAGGTATCTCCTTGGAAAGGGAAAATCAGATTTGAAAAGAAGGAAAAGTTAAGTCCAAGATTCATTGGACCGTTTGAAGTGCTAAGAAGAATAGGAGAGGTAGCCTATGTTGTGGCGTTACTTCTAGAATTAGAACACATACATAATGTATTTCATGTGTCGGTGCTGAGGCCGTACAAACTAGACTACAAGCACTTGATCGAGTATGAGTCTATCCAGATTGAAAAAGATTTAGCGTATGAGGAGACTCCTATTCATATCATTGACAGGAAAGAGCAGATACTAAGAAACAAAGTGATACCCTCTGTAAAGGTAGTGTGGAGGAACCACAATATGGATGAGGCAACATAGGAGTTAGAAGAGAAAATGAAGAAAGAATATTCAAACTTGTTCGTGTAACTTTGCAATGGTGATTTCAGGGACGGAATCCTTATAAGGAGGGAAGAATGTAATGATATGCAAATTGTGAGCATTGCAAATTAGTAAATTATTAATGGAAATTAAATAGTTTAAAGTGTGACAAATATTTTGGGACAAATTCTTTATGGATTATTTGATTGAGGAATAAAATTCAAGTATAATGAAATAAATTTTGATCAAAAAGGACTTGAAATGGATTGAAATTAAACAAGTATGGATTTATGGGAAAGTAAATTCTCTAGGATTTTGAAGAATGACCATGCTACCCTTGACAACTTGGAAAATGACCTTGGTATCCTTATGGTGAGAATTGACCAACATGCCATTAAAGAATGTTGAGAAATGACTTGTTTAGCCCTAACCATGCATGAGTTAAGTCAACTCCATGTATGGTTAGTTGTTGGAAAATTTAAATAACACATATGTGTGTATATTTCAAGTATCAAAGCTAGTATTCTTTATCTTTCAAGTTCCAAACGTGAGAGCATAAGAGAGAAAGAGAGATAAGCTAGGGTTTGAAGCAAGCTTTAGGATTTCAAGTAAAAAGTGATCAAGAAAGGAAGGTTATAAGCTATTAAAATGGAGAATATAACTCTAGCAAGGTTTACAGTAAGGAGAAGGAGAGCAACAAGAAGGTAGTGATAAGTTTTGTGTTGAAACTTCATGTTTATGTGCTTAAATGGAAAAGTAAAAGAAGTCATGCATGTATCTTTGCCTTTATGTGTTGAGTGTATGAATTTTTGTGAGTCTATGTGCTTCATGTTTAGTGTTGAATGAAACCCTAAGCTCATATGTGCTAGAACAAAGGTGGTGCACTATTCATGAAATAATCCAAGCTAGTAATCATGATTTAAGCATTTTTATGTGTTATTTGTTGTTAGTTTTGATGGAAAGCTAGTTCAAAGTGTTGATCATGTTGAATATATGAGAAATTTCATAGTAGATAGCATGATAAGTCCATTTATGGAAGAAATGCATGACTTCATATGGAAAGGTGCAATATTACGTTATGTTTTGTATATAAACCAAACCATAATCTATAAAGTGCATTGAAAGTTATATGTAGAAGTTATACAAGAACACAATGTTGCTAAATACATATATTTTCATGTATATGAAGTGTAGAATTGAGAATTTAAAGATAGCTTAAGTTGTAAGTTATGGAATTTTGGTAAAAATCCCATACAAGGGTAATTTTTGGCCATTTAGCATAAATGAAGATTAAATGAAGCTAAGCACTTAAGTTTGATGTAAATACATGTGTTAGAGTCGATTTGGAAGTCAATTGGTGTCTATGGCGACAATTGAGGATTTTAAACGTTTTAAAACGTTCGCCGATACCTAAAACGAATTTCTTGAAAAAATGAATTCATTTGAAAACTTATAAATGTTTTGAAGGCCCGTGCATATCAAATACATGTTATATGTGTTATAAGTGGTGTTAGAATCAAGTTTTACAAAAAGGGACCAAAAATAGCAAGGATTTTTTAAAGAATTTTTTTTCAAAAAAACCAATACTGCGCCGGGGCGCAGTGCTCTGTGAGGAAGCTCACCAGGGCGAATTCAGGGGGCTCTAGGGCACGGTTTATCAGAGAAGATCTCGCAGCCAGCGAGATCTTCAAGGCTAAACATCTCGCTAGGGGCGAGATGTGTTGTTCTAGCCAAGAATTTTTTATTTTTTTATTTAAGTTCAAAATGAAATGTTGTAATATTAAATAAGAAAAATATGTATGTAAGCCATAATTTGATCAAAATGACCAATATGGGAGATGTTAAGGCATAAATGAACAATGTGTTACGTGTTAAGATTATGTAAAGCTATATGGTAACTTATATAGCAAGTTATGGCATGCATGTATATGTAACTAATGCATGAACCAACCTTATGGTCATGTAGGTTATAAACGGGATAAAATTTTACCAATTGAGGGAAAAAGGAGATAAAGGCAAGTGTTCTATCTGAACGTTCATTATAATTCTTTGAATAGTTATTCATGTATACATTCATGAAAGCATTGTAAATTTCATTCATCTTTGAACGACTTTGAAAAGGTCGAGGCCAATCTTGATTTCGGCTAGACCCATGAGATGATTCATATTGAAGTCAAATATTTGTTGATATGTCCTCCGATACATATTGTTATGGTGAGGAATCCATGACATGTTGTAATAGAACAACCCTAAAATAAAAGGGGAATAAAGTTTATAGATAAAGTGACGTGGTTGCGTCGTTGGATATTTATGTTGTGCACAATATAAAAGTACGATAGGTTGATCACCTAAAGTACACATCTAAAGTTAAAAATGAAGTTTAATGACTGATCGGGGTAGTAGCAATCTTATAATTGATATTGTTCTTAACGAGTTCTTAGTCTTGTGACCATACAGCAAGCAGAATTCATGCTCCAAATTAATCATGCACAACTTATGTTATATTTGTCCAGTTCATTTTCAAAACTGTAATGTTTCAGCTTTATTATATCATATTTCATTTCCTTATTTAGAAATATCATGTCATTATATGTGTATGTACTTATTGAGCTATTTCATGCTCACTCTTGCTTTTAACGTGATATTTCAGCTAAACCAGAACAGGCCGAGGGATCGGGAATAGATAAAGGAAAAGGAAAAGCTAGCAAGCAATAGATGTATAGCTAGAAGTCCTTTGTAATTATTATACTTTTGTAATATGTTGAATGTGAATGTGATGTATGTATAAAGGTATTTAGAACTTGGGAATAGTTATATATTGATGTAAATTATGTTTTATTATTCAAAATGAATGGTTGTGATGACAGGGTAGAATAATAACGTGAGCACTGAATCTGTGGTTCAGGAGACCCAGATTTGGGAGCGTCACAATTATAAGTTAAAGTGAATTGAATTTATGGCATGAAGATGTATGCTAAGTGTTCATATAAATCTATTAAAGATCTTGAGTAAGCATATTTTGAACAAAAAGAAATAAAGGATTAATATATATAATAAAGGATAGATATAAACAAACAAAAACAAACAAAGATAGATAATAATAAACACAGTGATTAATTAAAAGACTTACATGGAGGATCCATGGAAGCCTTGCATTTGCACCGTGGTGAAGGAAATAAACTCCAAATATTATTAATATCGAAATAGTTTTTACAAGAGGGAGAGAATGAAAACTAAAAAATAAAAGTTTGCTTACAAACCCCAAACTACTAACAATTTATACAAGAGAAAAGTGAAACTCAAACATAAGCAATGACCTAATATGGCATACAGCCAACACATAATTATACAACAATAGTATTACTGACTTTATGACATGACGGTTACTTTATTAAAGCAGCAGATTCCTCCGGTTGTTAAGATTTATCTTTTCCTTTGTCGTTTTCTAGAGCACCTTTAGGTTGCGTGTCTAATTCTGAAAAATCTTCCTGGTGCAAAATATATTGCACTGATTGAGCAAAATCTTCTGGAGATTCCTCCTTATCTTTTGATTTATCTTCTGAGTCAGAAGCAACTGTTCGTGTAGCCATTGAAATGCCATCATCTTCTTTATCACTTTCATCTAACTGAGCCAAATCCATTAATTTTTACTATAATTCAACTCTAGATGCATTAGGAAATTTCTTTTTTAATGAGTCTTTTAAAGATCTTATTGGATCTATTATCTCATCCTTTTCATTTGCTTTAAGGGCTTGTCTTTGTAAAATCTGAAATTGTCAAATATCTTCATAGACTAACTTAATTGTGTCTTCAACATTCCATTTGTTCCACCATTTGTATTTGAATTGGTGAATCAATGTAGGGAGACCATAGTTGAAATTTTCAACAAATTTAGTTCCAAATTGTCATCCCCAAATCCAAAGGATTTGATAATTCGTAAAAAATTTAAATAAAGGGAGAGTGTTTAACACAGTTTTATTTTGAAATTGAGTATGAAAAATTTTAAAATTAATATACAAAGAGTATAACTCTTGAGGCAAAATTTATGGCTCAAGGCCTAATCTTTGCCACCAATTATAAGCCCAATTAGGCAAATCAGTATTACTGAATTCTAGGCTAAATTGAAAAAACCAAGTACGTTTTCTCATTAGATTATCATAATAGAAACAATTAAACCAAGCATCTTTATAATCCCAATAAGAAAAATCTTGATGTGGATAGTTTACCATGTGGCGACTCCTATTAGGATATAAACCCCACTCAGTAGGGTGAAGCATTTTTTTCAAATAGGTTTTAGAAAAGGAATAAGGAGCATGCATATTTGTGGTATCACCACCTTTGTAAAAATGTTCAAAATCAACAAATTGAGTCTCACTTAAAATATTTTCATAAAAACTTCTAAAATTTTTAGAACCTTTTAAAGGATAATTAACATTAGATTCAAAATATCTAGAAGCCACATAATTAGGATCTTTAAACCACTTCAGATCTTGATTTTCAACCGTTAATATTATTTCACAAAATTTTAAAATATGGATATTATCCATTTCATTTTTTTGAAGGACTTCCTTCATTGTGGGATTTGTCGTTTCTTGGCTTTTAAAGCCTCTAGAGGTATTACCTCTTGCATATGAGGATGATCCTTCTCTAGAGATTGAACTACATCGACCATCTCTTTTAGAGGCGATGGTTTGCCCTAAAGAAATTCATTGGTTAAATAATCATGAAGAGAATTTAATTCTCCTTTAATATACTCTATTTGAAAATTAAATATTGCCAATAAAGATTGCCATCGAGCAAATTGTTGTTTTGTAACCAAATTTTTTACATCCTTTTCCAGGACTTCTTTTATAGCAGAACAATCAATACGAAAAACAAATTCTTGATTTAACAAATCATCTTAAAATTTAAATAAACACTTAATCACATATAACATTTCTTTTTTAATTGTAGAATATTTACTTTGTGTCATATTCTAAGGACCAGAATAAAATCTAACTAATTCTTCTTTATTTTTTAAAGGATTTAATTGTTTTAAAATTCCTCCAAATCCAAGATCAGAAGCATCAGTTTCTATAATCTTTTTCCATTGAAATTGTGATAAACATAAGCATGGAATTGATTTAACTTTGAGTTTAATTTTTCTAATAGCATTAGTATGATTTTTATTCTAAGCGGGAGGGTTTTTTGTCAATCTCTGATATAATATTTTAGTATCTTTTGCTAAATCTTTATAAAATTCTGCTATATAATTTAAACTTTCTAAAAATCTTTATAACATTTGTTTATCTTTTATTTCATCTAGAATTTTTTTTCCAAAAGCAATAGATCTATCAATAGGAATTATAGTTCCTTGACAAATATTATGTCCTAAAAATCTAACCTTTGTTTGAAATAGACTTATTTTAGAAGTAGAGACAACTAATCCATTTCTCTTAGCAATATTTAAAAAAATATTTAAATGTCTAAAATGTTGATCAATATTATCAAAAAAATACCAAGATATCATCAATATAGACAATACTAAAATTTGAGTAAGGATAAAAAAAAATCATTCATAATTTTCTGAAATTTAGAAGAAGCATTTTTTAATCCAAAAGGCATAACAGTCCATTCAAAATTGTTCAAAAGGAACAATAAAAACAGTTTTATATCCATCTTTTAGATCTATTTGAATCTGCCAAAATCCAGATTTTAAATCAAATTTTGAGAAAATATTTGCATTTGCTAATCTATTTAACAGATCTTTTTTATTAGGAATAGGATATCTAATCCATTTTAAAACGTTATTAAGAGGTTTATAATTAATTACTAATTTAGGAGTACCACACTCTATTTCAGAATGTTTCATAACATAAAAAGTTAAGCAACTCCAAGGAGAAGAACTACGACATATTAATCCTTTCTTTCAAAAGAGTATCAATTTCTGTTTTATAATATTCTAAAGTCTCTTTATCCATTTGTGAAGGTCTTGCCTTAGTAGGAATTTGATCTTTAGAAAAATCTTCTTTATAGGATAATTTTATCATGTGTTTTTTTCTATCCCAGAAAGCATTGGGAAGATTTGAACAAACTTCACTAGTAATTTTTGTTGTTATTTGTTTAATTTTTTCTTATATTAAAGGTTCTTGTAATTTATTATCAATAGTTAATAAATTAATTTCTTTTTTTAAAAAATTAATCTGATTTTGCTTGAAAATTAAATTTATTTTTAATTGATTTAAGTCTTTTGTAATAGGTGTAGTTATAAACTTATATGTTATTTCAATACCATCTATTGTAGTATGAATTCCTTTAGAATCAATAGTATTAGGTTGAATCATATTTGAAAACGGTGTTTCTAAAATCATAAATTGAGTAAGATTTTGAACCATTATAAATGGAGTTTTAAGACACATTCCTTCATTACAAATATAAGCATTAATTAATTTATAGTTAATATATTCATTTTTGTACCATCAGCAGTACTTAAACTTTTTTTAGTTTTTTTCAAAATAATGAGTTGGAATTAATCCTTCTTTTACACAATTCATATCAGCACCACTACCAATTAAAGCAATAGTATTCACAATGAAATTTTCATTAATTACTAAAGTTATTTCAACATACCATTTTTGAAAAGTAATTTTCTCAATTTGACATAAAAAATTGTTCAGATGCATAGTCTTCATTATTATCAGCTTCTAAGGATTTTGGAATACTCTTAAATTATTTTAAAACTAGGCTTTTGTTGGATCGCCGATCGGAACTTGTTTATTCTATTTTTATGTTTTTATACTTAATGAGTTCCGACCTCGACGAGTTCGTTTAAATGAACAAAATGCGCAAGTATACGCGGTCAACAAGTAATAAAGAGTAAGTAGAGTATCGATCCCACGAGGAATTATTAACAAGAATTGCCAAACACAAACTTATAACCAACTCAATCCTATTTAAACGAATGATTAATTATTTTTTAAATTAAACTAATAAAATTAAACTAATACTAGCTACTGAAAATAATTAAATATAGGTAAATCTAAGTATGTAACTTCCCCCAATAGTTCATTCAAGTCTCCTAACTCTCTCTTTGGCCATTCGGTCACGACGAATTGTAAACCGAGAATTCTTTATAATAGATATGGCCAACTCTCGTTGCACCATACCCGAATCCATCCAAATCCGACCCAAGGGCAACAGAAACGGGAAGGAACACCCTAACTAGGCAACTCACTATATCTCTATGAGAGTCAACACTAAAAAGGTTTTGAAGAATAGATTCTCTCTTGGCTACACGAGGTGAGCTGGTATATCTCTATCCTAACTCACGAATCATAATCCCAACACCATGTGGAATCACGAACACGTGTCATTGTATCTAGGTCTAAACTGGTACTCCCTTTCTCAGTTCCGCATGAGTTACCACACTAATAACTAGGTCAAACAAATACGCGATTGGCGTAAAATATGAAAATCCATCCACACAGCCGTAGTCGATGAATGGTCAACCGAGAACTCTCTATAGTACTAACATGCCTCTCTCGAGCACATGTAGCGATATCCTACCCAAATCTGACACAAGGCAACAGAAACAGGAAGGAACGCCCAAGCTAAGAATAACGAGGGTTGAAGGTCAAGTTCTCAAAGGGTGCACATGGTGGATCGGTATATGTCTATCCTTTCCACGAATCATAATCCCAACACCATGTGGAATCACGAACATGTGTAACATACTTGGGTCAAGAACTATACTCCCTTTCTCAGTTCCGTATAGGCTACTAAGTAAATGCACAACCTAGAAATTGACCACAAGCACAAAAACAACAACCAATCCATATGGTGCCAACCAAAGAGAGAGAAATCAACTAGAACAACCTATTGGGTTCCATCACAATACTTAGATTCAATGCTTAGTTCATACTAAACAAGTAATACAACATCCACACATACATAGCAAATGAGTATAACTAGATTCAATATGAATAAAACATGTACAACTTTTACAAGTTCCAAAAATCAACATTCAAATGAATACATGAAATAGAGAGGCAAGGAAGTGAAAGAGAAAGAAATGTGAACAAACTCCCTAAATCATGGAATCAAGTTGATGTAGGAGCTCCATGGAATCACCAAAATGTCCTCCCAAAGTCGCCCAAGTCGCTACCTCTCAGAAGAAACTGATATTGTTATGTTTTAGGGCACAAAAAGTGGCTTTTATAGCACTTTGTTCACGGCTTAACTGGCGTACGGCGCAGCTGCGCCTCACCATAGTGCAAAAACGGTGCAGTTGCGCAAAAAGTTGGTCTGACTGGCAAACGGCGCAGCTGCGCCTCTCCATAGTACAAAAATGGCGCAGCTGCGCCATTATGCAGAAATCTGACATTTGGCTGCTTCAGGGTCCTTTTGTATTTTGGACGTAACTTCTTCATACGAACTTCGATATAGGTAATTCAAGATGTTCTGGAAAGGAAATTCGTAGAGCTACAACTTGCATGTTTTACCAAATTGTAGATTCAAAACGGATCCATGTCAAAAGTTGGCCTCAATAGGCTGCTGCTGGATTTCTTCTTATTTTTTGTATAACTTTTGTGTCCGACCTCCGATTGCGTTGATTCAAGATGTTTTGGAAATCTGAGGAGAATTTATACAACTCTCATGTTTTGCAAAATTTGAGATTCGGAATGGATCAAGGTCGAAAGTTGGCTGTCATGTAAACGGCACGCCGAAAATGCGAACCGGGCAAATCCAAGCTACGAACAAGCAAGCCCTTATTATAATTCATGTACATAAAGTAAAAACGCATAAAAACAATGCAAAACCACATTCTATAATAATGTGGTATAAAAATACGCGTAAATGAACAGAAAACACATAAACTTACTATACAACCTAAATTACAACAAACACGTAAAAACACATAGAAACTAACATAAATACTTAAAGATAAGCAATTTATCAAGCTCAAGTGTATTCAATTCGTAGGTATAAAAACCACTTATCAGCTTTCAAGAAATTGCATTATGTCTTTTAAATTATTAATCTCTTTTCTCTGTGAGTTTAACTCTTCTTTTAAATCATTAAGTGTAATAGGTTTTTATTTAGATGAACTTTCAATTCTACTTAATACTTCCTGCAAAGAATACAGAGTATGGATTTTAGGTTTTTTAATTTCTAAACTTTATTCTTTAGTCTGATTAATATATTTTTCAATTATTTTTTTTCGTTCAACATGATCAATAATTTGATCACTCATGTCTAAAATAAATTGTTCTTGTTTAGATAAAACATTTATACTTAAATCATTCATATTTAAAACAGCATTATAATAATTTTGATCTGTTTTACAGGCACATATATCTTCATCAGAAGAAGTTGTATCATAAGATTCAAAAACATCAGAATCATAAATATTAAACACTTCATTAGCACTATCATATTCATATGTTTTATCAGAAATATCAGAATCAGATTCCATTAAAACATTATAAATTTGTTGTTTTACTAATTCTTCCAAATTTAAAGAATTAATTTTCTTTTTAAGAGTGCATTTATTTTCATAATAACATTTTTTCCCCACATTTATGACATATTATGTCTTTTAGATATTTCTTCTTAAAAAAATTTCTTTTATAAAAAAAATTAGGTCTTTCTTCATAATTATTTCTCTTTCTTCTTTTTCTATAAGGATAAGATTTTTGTCTAGTTGTTTTCCTACTTTTATTTCGAGCAACAGGAATCAAAGGATAACTAAATTATTGACAAATTCACCAATTTCTTTTCTATGTGATATTCCTTGTTTTTTCAATTGAGCTTTTAAATTTAAATCATTACATAAAGCTAATCCTTCATAAATCATTTCATTAGTTAATTATCCATATGTATAATCATCATAAGGAATATTCATTCCTCCACTTAAATTTCTTAGACGAATTCTAACACGTTTAGCAAATAGTGTAGGTAATCTAGAAATATATTTTTATCTCCAAAAAGTTGAATTACCATCACCTCTATGCATGATTTTAGCCATAAAAACATCTTTATACCATATGAAATGTGTAAGTGTAGGACATTTTAAATTTATCAACAATTCTTTACAGCTATCCATAGTATGAAAAGCACTTCTAATAAAATGTTTCAAAATTGCCTGAATTAAAGTATATATACTATCATCTTGTGTTTCAGTTTTAATTTGTGCCTGAACTTGTGAAGTACTAGGTTCAGCTACTAAAATAGGTGTCTAAATAATTTTTGTAACATTTAAAATTTCATCTCTTTGTATCATTATTATTTTTGTTCCAAACATAATGTTTTACTAGTCATATTAATAGTCTTTCAACTTATTCTTAAGTTTGACTTAGTAGGATCAAAGGTAGTCAACGTATCAGGCAAGTGTCCTATCCCAAACTCCTTATTGGTATATATTTATTATATGTATGTCATGCTTTATACAATGTGCACTTTGTCAGAATATTCATATAATGAATTGTTTACGCTTAAAATCCTTTAACATTTAAATTAGATTATTGCATGAGGGTCTAATCCTTTTGATCTGGCTAGACCGATGTTATCAGAAATTATTGAACTCAAATAAATTCTTTGAAGCTAATCCAAACCATATTGTTGTGGTGCAGAATCATAATGTAAAATTGAGGTGAACAAAACCCTAATATATTGAATTTTTATCGGTTAATCCGATCTAGAAAACTAAACGATATGCTTATACATAAATTACAAGAGGTTGTTCACCTTATGTACTTGTTGAGAATATTTTTCATTCTTGTAAATGTGAAATATTCCGTAGAATTACTGCTCACATCTCCTAATTATTCATGGTTCTTTATAACCATTTGCTATGTTAAATTCAATTATTTATCGTTATCGATGAGAATGTTATTATTTATTTATTTCACAATTCTTCTTCAATTGTTGAAGTCATTGAGAAGTTTTTCCTTACTTATTGATAACAAACCATTATTGTACGTTTTAAACTCGCAGAACAAATTAGTTGATCACCCTTACTTATATTATCAATTGCAGCTAAGCCTGAAGCTTCAGAAGGAAACAAGAAAGATAAAGGAAAGGGCAAAGTTTAATTCTAGATTATGCTTATATCCATTAATTACTTTATACTATAACCTTTTGGATATTATATTTTGTATTAAGGTTAGACAAACCTGGGATCATGTATGAATGGTTAAGTTAATGTAATATTTATATTTTCGCATATGAATGGGTAATTAGATGTTATGTTTGTGATAGATCGTGAGCTCCAAACCCGAGATTGCAAGAACCTAAATTTGGGGGTGTCACAAATTCAATGTTATATCAAATTTAAATACATAACATTTTTTGATGATAATATGATAATATCATTGAATAATATTCAGTTACATGTTTGCTTATTCATATTACAAAAGTCGTAATGACTTCGTTCATAAAAAAAATGCAATAAATACATGTTCTCTAATCTAATGCCATTTCTTCTCGGTCATGATCTTCATATCATTCTTCTTAACTACAAATAAAGGTTTCTTTACAAGAATGAGCATAACGGCTCAACGAGTTTAATAAGTAGCACATTACATACTTTATACAAATATAAACTTTAACATACTTTGACTTATCCTAGATCCCAGTTCAACATATCACAAATGAAATTTCAATTCATAAATTAACACATTGTCACACAAAGCGTATAAATCACAAATATAACTTGTAAACACAAATTTAGAGAAGAAGACTTGCCTCGATGCGTATTAAAGTCTACTACTAAAGCTTCAACACGCTTTGAAACCTACAAGATTAATAATCGTATAAATAAGTTTATATTTAAACATAAAACATTGACATTAAAAATTTATCATGAAGTTGAAGTCCCTAACAGCATTTCGTTTAGACTTTACACTATCTGACACGGAAAATCAGAGTTCTGATAGGACAAAACCTTAATGGAAAAAAGTTTAAATTTTAAAATCTAGTTTGGAAGCTGGGGCTTCCAAAGCTAGGCTAATTTGGACACCGGGGCATCCAAAACAGCAATGAAAAGCCCTAATTTTGGTTGCCCAAACCTCTTTTACATAACTGGGCATAACCTCTTCATTTTTTAACATTTATGGATGATTCTTGAGTCCATTCTCTTACGAATTTCCCCATCTACAACTTTATTTTATATTAAAAATCAAGATTCTAACCACAAGGGGTCGTAAAGTGGCAATCAAAGTCAGAATGAAAAATAGGTTCATCATTTTTTGATCCAATTGGTAAAACATGATACCTCAAGCATTAACTTTCTAAGATAACATGTTCTATCACTCAATAGCACTTAATAACCTAAAAATAATAATATTATGAACCTATTTATATAGAGATTTATGACTTTTACTCAAGAACACGAAGAACGAATAGAACATCATAACAACTAGGGTTTTTAATGTGTTATTCTCTGTACTTGTTTTGAGTTGAACATGATAACCACTAAGGATGATCGTAATTTAACTGTAGACAAAATTTGAATTTAAGAATTATAACTACTTATAAAAAGACATATTTCTATTCTATACTTTAATGAAATTTAACATTATAACTACTAGTGATTACCTCTTAGAGTACAAGCTACGACAATAATTTGTGCAAAGCTTCTTTACTCTTCAATAAGATTTTCAGTCATAATATTTTCTCTAAAACTTTCTTCGCTGTCAAATTTCTTATGAAATGGTGAGTGAACAATAAAGCATAAGGGCTTTATTTACAGGCTAAGCAAGGTTAGGGTAAAATGGACATCAAGGCAAGTCTTCTAGGTTAAGTTTTGCAAAATATCTAACAAAGGAAGCTACATATGCTCCTACCTTCAACAATTTCATCCACACCCCCTCCCTAAGCCATAAATTCCATTTAATACTTCTTGACCAAGTAGATAAAATCACTCAAGTTTGCTCATTTAATGCTTGTAAGTGTTGGCTGATTAAAACAACAACCAAACTCATGTAGCTTAAGTTAATCCTACTTAGGTTTAACTAACCTTCACTTAAGGTGGTTAATTGATCATTAACTAGTTCATTTAGCTTTGATTGGTCAAGAATTAAACACATCTTTTATTTCTAGCCAACCATCCAACATTAATCAAGCAAAAGTCAATTTGGCTTTCTTAAGCTTAAAGCAAGATTGATACTTACAACATATGTAAGTATCCTATCATCTTTATATGACCAAAAGGTCCTCAATTCTCCACTAAAAGTAACCAAACTAGTATTGTCTAACTTGATTAGTTTTGGTTCGGTTTGTTTGTACCTTGATTAGCCTAACTAGTAACTAGATTAGTTTGACTAAGTTTGCTTTCTAATTAGTTTCAACACTTGATTTGATTTCTAGTTAGATTTCTCCAACTAATTAGTTAGTAGCCTCTATTGTTGACTTTTACTATTCTTCAGTTGACTTTTCGTATTTATACCGTATAATTATTATGCTCTTTTTGTATTCTACTCATATAATATTTCGTATTATACACATATTTGTGAATAGCAACTTTTAGGTTTTCTAACTCTTAGGGTTTAACCCTTAGGTTTTAGCTTTTCCAATCCTTAAGGTTTAGGTTTTCTCAAACCCTAATTTAGATTTTCTCTAAAAATAACTTTTTGATTTTAACAAGTGTTAAAGTTAAATACTTGAACTAAAACACAAAATCAAACATATAGGAAAATCACATAACACGTTTGAAGCTCAATTCAATCCTTACTAATCACATAACACATAGTTTAGGTTAAAAGTGTAACCTTTAATCATATACGATCGTAGTTTCGAGTCGTATTTAGTCTTTAGATAACTTAATGGATACCCGAACAATCGTCCTTAGGTATTAATTTCACACAAAACTATATTTTAAATTAACAACCTTTATATAGATCTTTTTAGATCATATTTACTAGCTTTGAAATATTTGGGATATTATAGGGTCACTTACCATCCAAGAAGGACCAAGTGTTATTAGTAGATGATTCTTCCAAGAAGAGAAAAAGACCCAACGATTTTTCTTAAAAGAAGAAAAAGAATAAGACAAAAGGTAAGGAGAAAGCAAAAGACACAAAGAAAGCTGAACATGACAGTAAAGGAACCTGCTTCCATTTCAACAAGACAGGTCAGTAGAAGAGAAACTGCAAAGAGTTTCTTGTATTAGCAAAGCATAAGAAGTTTGGTGAAGTTTTCACTACAGATTCAGGTTTATTCGTGATTGAAATAAATTTTTTTGTAAATTAAAATTTTACGTGGGTATTAAATACTGGCGTGGTTCTCACATATGTTGTAACGCCCCGCAAATCCCCGTACTAGCTACAGGTGAGCTCGTGTGTTAATGTATAACCTTCTCTTTACTAACCACAACATAATATAATACAATGTTGCTAAAAACTAAATAAATTTAAACTTTTATAATATTTCATTGAACTTTGTCTCATAATCGCAATTTTTACAATTACATATTACATCTCAATATCATATACGAAATGAGTTTATTCTATTACAATCTTTCCTTACACATTTGTGTCTTGCAATAATACAAGTGTCTAGTATATCTAAACATTATATTAACACGTACAGGTTTTCTAACCTTCCATAATGATAACAAATAGACCACTATCAATTCACAACCAAATACCACAAATATGTCGATAATAAAGTTTTATTACAAAACTTAACTCCAACGACTTCAAGTCAAATACGGTCGTTTGTCCTTACCAGAACTTTGTGCTTCCCTGACTTCTCTGAAAATGTTTGTTTTAAGCAAGAGTGAGCATGACGGCTCAATAAGTCTAATAGTTATCACATAACATGTAGTTCACATTTAAATCATACTTCTTGCTTCATGCTTCGCATTTTATATATACATCATGCTTCTCATGATTTGTATTTATCTAATTACTTCATGCTTAAAATGCATATCAATCTTTCTAAGTTATATAATCCATATAACATATTCAAACTCATAGTATTAGTTGTATATCAGTTATTCATATCATATGACTGTATAAAGGCATATAAAAAAAATTAATTCGCACATACAATAAGTGCACACGTAACAATTTATATATATGACAACAAGTTCCCGAGTACATCATATAATACCGAAAAATTTGCCTGAATTGTTTCCTCGCTTACGCTTACACAATTTAATTTTCTTCATTTGAAAGACCTAATCTGATTATCTTTCAATTAATAATGCACATAGAGATTCATTTATCATTCTCAAATAAATTGACTCGACATCACATATTTTTCTATTTACTAACTCATAAATTATAGGACAATATTATTAACATTTGGATAATATTTTAATTATCGACCAGTATTATTATACGTTAATAAGACATCATTCAATTACAATGACATTACATATTAAACAATAGCTTAATTGGTTACTAATATTATTAAGCCCTTAATCGTATTCACTCAATTACCAATATTATTAATCATTTAATAAAATTTCATCTCTTGCTACTATCATTAAATAATAATATACTCCTTTAGTAATATTTAAAGACTTCAACAATTAAACATAAATTGTCTAATTAATTTATTATTTCCTTAATTCCTTCACTTTATTTATTTAACATTAAATAAATAAATAAATAAATTAAATTTACTTTTTATTTATCATTACATAAACAATTATATTTTTAACCTTATTTCCCTTTAATTAATATTTAATATCATTTAAATAATTAATTAATTAATTAATTATTCTCATTTTTCTTTAATTATTATGTAATATCATTTAAATACTAATTAATTAATTAACCTCGTTTATTATTTAATATTTATTAAATAAAAAATGATTATATTATTCACTTCACCTCCCTTTAATTATTATTTAACACCCTTTAAATAATAATTAAATAATGAATCTTCCTTATTTATTAAGCAATAAATAATTACCTTATTAACTTTATCTTCCTTTAATTATTAACTAATATCCTTTAAATAATAATTAGATAATTAATCACCATTATTTATTATTTAATATTAATTAAATAATAAATAATTATTTTATTAACTTCATATACTCATTTACTTTATTTACTATTTAGAATTTAAATAAAAAATAATTAATTAAGTTATTTTTAATTACTCTATTTATTATTTAATATTATTTAAATAATAAATAATTACCTTTATGTATTATTTAATTAAAATTAAATAATACATAATTATTTTATTCTATTATCTTTGTTTTCTGTAAGTCCTTTGTATTTATTAAAAATACTTAATTGACTTATTATTTTTATAAATCTTGAATATACATATTATATTTCATTTCATATACAAAATAATTTTCGTTTAATTTTTTCATTTACTATTTTTAAATAGTTCATTTCTAGCCAAAAATTGTACAAATTATTACAAATTGATTTTTTATCCGAAAATTCTTAATTTTATATGGTAGCTTCCTAACATCATAGAATACTCTCACTAAACATTTTATAAGTGTCTGAGTTATAAATATCAAATTATAGCAGTTATACTCTTTTAAAATTTAGAGAATCGCTAGATCAATATTTATCCGTGGTCAGATGGAGCTCATTTTTGGACAGTGACTGATATATACCATTTAATATCATTTTTAAAAAGTTTGGAATTTTTAGATCAATCTAAGTGGCCAAAACAGGCCGGATAAAATTTTAGACACTCGATTTTTCGGATACTTTCCAGCAAGAACTGTTTTACGAGAATAATCAACATAAATAACTCGTTCAATATTTTTCGGTCGTTTCATTTGGAAAATTTTCGTGTCTTATAGGTCTACCACTGAAATTTTGTCGAATCATGAATATGACTTACGAGGAACGTGAACAGTAAATCTGGGAACAGACTGCTCAAATTTAGGTTTTTCGGCAAAAAATTAATTTCATATTTTTTGTTGAACATACACACATAGATGCATATCAAAACTCATGTTAAATCCATTAAACCTTATATATATTAGTCTAGCATGAATTTAAGCATTAAGAGCTTTGAAAATGGTTTTTTATCATTAAAATACATTTTTGACCATTAAAATCACTAAAAACATACTAAAGCACAAAGATAAAATGGAAAGCTATGATTTGAATACTTTTAACCTTTCTAGTTCCCTTATTCTTGCACAATGCTAGCCATCAATGGATGATCCTCTTTGATGTGCTTGCTAAAATTCGTTCTCTTGGATCTAGGATTTTCTTTCTCTTTGTTTTGCTAGCTTTTCTTTCTTTCTCTCCCTTCTTTTCTCTCTCTAGACTTTCTCTCACTAACTTATCTATTTCTCACTTGAGAGCTTCTCTCTCTATGTTTCTAGCAAATTTAACTAAGGAAGTCTTAAGTTAGTCAAATAGAGCTTTATTAAATCAACCCATCTACTAGTATACATGCATACACTTCTTATATTTATACAACTTTTCCCAATGTTATCATATCTTAGCCAACTTGGAAATTCTCTAGATTTTCCAGCAATCAAATGAGCTAATTGGAGATCACCTGGGACCAACGTGTCCTCTCCCCATTATCCCTAAATTTTGATTTATTTTTATTATCTAATTGGTATAATTATTGATCAAAGCTTTGACTTTTACTAAATGTACCAATTGGGCTAAATATTTAGGCTACACTAATTAAATCATTGAACTACTAGTAGACTTGATAATTAATTCAAGTAATGAGCTAGTTTAATTAATTATATGATCACATATTAAATATCTACAAGTCTAATACACAATTAATTATTTTGGCTTGTTTAAATAACTCACTAGGTTAGTCCATTAAAATTAAATTATATGCTTGGACTATTGAATAAATTCACATATTTTGACACATTGGGCTCATATAATAATCACCTCAAGTAAATTACATAATTCATGTAATATCTCATATATTTACAAGAATTGTAAATAAGATTTAAAATAATTAATTAAAGGTTATGGTTTAAAACCTAGAGTTATCGAAGTGAGATGTGTAGAAAATGGGTGAACATTTTTTTTAACATAATTTATTTGTTAAAAATTAAATGTGAGAATATTGTAATGATGCATGTGAATAATTTATTAAGGAAATAAATTCAATTGAGAAGTGAATGTGGTTATATTGATATACATATATACCTAAAGGGTGCTTGTTAGTCAAATAAGAAGATGAGACATTAATATTCAATTAAACTAATAAACTAATAAATTAATTAGTTTAAATATGAAGTAAGAGAAAAAGTCATGAAATATAATTAATTAGGTTAATTATATTTTTTATGCGTTAAAGTTATATAAAAACTAGAATGTTTGTCTAGAATGACAATATTAAGAAGTTAATTAATTAAATAATTAACTTAATTATTAAGTTGTTGTATAGAGTCCAATAATAGATTAAAGCAAGTCAATATGTTAATTATTTTAAGTCATGTTGGTAATTATAAAGAGTCCAAGTAATTTAATTACTACTAGTGCACTAGCCCAAAAGGATTATAGGTATTAGCCCAATATGAGATGGGTAATTAAATATGGAAGCCCAATGGAGTTAATGTAACAATTTAAAGTAATGAGCCCAAATATTTAAAAAGTCAATTGATGATCAAAGTGTTGGAAAATTTGGTTAAGTGCAGAGAATTATTAAATATAGGGTTAATTAAATAACCCAGTTGGTAGACAAGAGAGAGCATTAACCAAACATTGGTTAATTGCTAGGTGAATGAAGTGATGATGAGAATTAACTATGGATGAGTTAATTGAGTAACCATAGGTAGTAAATAAATTAAAGATTTAACTATGCATGGGTTAGTTGTAGGAAGAATATTATAGATACAATTATGTATGAATATATTTTACCAAGGTAGAATTGGTAGGTAACCATGGATTAGATGTTGTAGAGAATTAACCACATTGTGGTTAATTGTTGGGAGATGTATAAATATGTAACTATATATATAATATGAGTTTTAACCAATGTTGGGGATTTAAATGACCAAGGTTAAGTGTAATACTTTAACCACAGGTCTTATGGGAGTTTGAGAGTTAACCACATGTGGGTTAAGTGTTGATGATTGTTGCTTATTTTACACTTCATCATTTATGTTGCTTGTAGTCAAGTTGATAGATGATATTTTAAATATCAAAAATGCAAGTATTGTGCATATATAGGTGAATATATATACATATATTGGTGTATATACATATATATATATATATATATATATATATATATATATATATATATATATATAGACGCTTATATAATGATATAGAACATAAAAATAAAGCCAAATTGGTGTAATATAAAGGTAAATCCCAAATTTTGGGGCCCACATGGATGTGAGGATTGCTTGTTGGTGAATTTGGAGTGCAAAGTTACTTAACAACTCCCCACCAACCCTAGTCTTTCAAGTGGTCATTCAAAATTTCACCTATGGGTCATTCATGTGAGTTAAATCTCTTAAATCAAAGGTCAAAGATAGCTTAGCAAGTATTGGTGATATTGTAGACTTATAACCATTTTTAAGTATAAGTTTTGTAAGTCTATAAATAAAAAAGTAGTAAGAAGAAGCTAGAGTTTATGCATTTGCTAATTTTCACTAACATATAGAGAGAGAAAAAGCTGGAGAGCTTGTGAGCTAGTGTGCTAAAGGTTCACTCAAGAAGAAGGAAGAGACCTAGCAAGAAAAAGATCTCCATAGAAGGAACTATGAAGGTTAAAAAGTGTTCTAAACCTTCCTTAGTGCATTTTTATAGTCTATATATGTTTTAATCGGTTAAAAAGTATTTTTAACCGATCAAAGTTATTTTGATGCTCTAGAAGTTTAAATCTATGATATATAGGTAGATTCATGGTTTAGTATGTTTAATACAAGTATTGGTATGTGTGGTATGCAAATAAATGGAAGAAAATTTCATATTGTGTTACTGGTAAAACCCTAGATGGTTCGATTTTAATTTTTTTGTCAAAACATTTTTAAAAAACGTGATTGAACCATGAAATATTGTAAAACAAGAAGTTAGGAAGACAACAACAATAAGTTGGTGTCATTTGGATGTGTAGCGTTTATTTTATTCAAGTTTGAACCATTAAAATCAAGGATTTGTGATTTTAGTTTTCACTTTGTCCTTGTGAGCAGTTTTTAGTCCACTTCCGTTTGGAATTTGGATTTCTGATCTAAAGAGATGTTGTAGAGGGGGGAAATTTTGATAAGAATGGATGTAAGAATCACCCCAAAATATTTTGAAATGAATAAGTTATGGCTATCGGAGTGACTAAAGGTCGGATAGTCCAAATTAGGGTTTTATTTTCTGTTTTGAGCGCCCCGACGCCCAAATTAGCCTATTCTGAGCCCCAGGGCATTCAAAACAGAATGTCCAAGTTGTCTGGGTCTGGTCGGATCGGTCCGGGTCGAGTTTTTAATGAAATTTTAAGTTGAAATAAGTGTAAATTGAATGAGTTTGAATATTAAACAAATATATGAAGTTTATTAGTAACTAATTGGTGGCTAAATGTTTACAATAAAGACTAAAGTTAACACAAATAAAAAGTTAATTATTGATATTATTTGAAGATTATTAAAATATTATTAAATGATTAATAATATTAGTATATATGATTAAAAAGTTATTGAATGATGAATAACATTTGTAAATGATTAAACTATCATTACATGGTTAATATTATTAATAAGAGATTAAAATATTATTCAATTGTTAATAATATTAATAAGTGATTAAAATATTATTAAATGGTTAATAATATTAATAAGTGATTATAATATTATTAAATGGTTAATAATATTAACATGTGATTAAAATATTATTAAATAATTAATAATATTAATAAGTGATTAAAATATTATTAAATGGTTAATAATATTAATAAGTGATTAAAATATTATTAAATGGTTAATAATATTAATAAGTGATTAAAATATTATTAAATGATTAATAATATTTGAACATAGTTATATATTATCAAAAGTATATAATATTTTGAGGTATTTTGTACATTATTAAATGTCCAAATCATTAACTTATATAAAAGAAGAATGTTTAATTAAATTAAACCGATATAAATAGTCAATTTGTGACTAATTTAGGCAACTTATTAAAAGTAGTTTGTGACGACCCCAAATCCGGGTTCCATAATCTCGAGTTTGGTTCTCACTATTCAACACATTACTAACAATTAAATACATACATTGCATTTAAACATCGCGGAATAATACATATTGGTTCCCTTCAAAAGGTTACAATACCAGGGTCTATCAACCTTAACATAATAAGAGTTCCTATCACAAGGAATTACAAAAGGTTTAACAACCGTAAATACATAATTAAAGATCTAATTAGCATGCATAAGCTAACTTAAGCTTTGGCTTTTCCTTTTCCCTTATCCTTTTTTGAGCAATCAGGATTATCTGAAAAATGGTTCATGATATAGCAAGAATGAGCAACTAGTTTGCTCAGCAAGTTTAGAACAATCATATAGATTTAATATATCATGAATGAATGGGAAATATCATCAATGATTCAACAATAGATATAACAATTGTGAATGAAACAGGATTCAAATTTTAATAAACAGAATATTTGAATCTTAAAATGCTGAGTGGTCACTAAGGACCCTGAACTAACGAGGGTATAATAGAGTTTCCTCTGACCCTTTGAGTTGTTTGGTTTTCAAGGGGATCAGCCTATTCAACCCGCTGTATATGCATTACATTTAGTCACTGGCGCCCAAAGTCGGTTTTCCGACACAAAATCCCCTAATTTAGGGTTGTTCAATTCTCAGACTTAATATAAGAAATCCGCACCCAACAATGGTTTGGATAAGCTTTTAAAAGTATTCAAGTATTGAATTTAGAAACGTAATGTCTAGCTGAATTATTAGCTTAAGACATTTTTAATACAGTTCATGAATCAAGAACTAATAAGCTTCAAGTGCACTAAGTGTGATTTTATAAACAGTATGGATGTGGAATAATTTTAAATAATTAAACCACTTCAAGCTTTGACAATAAATACAAGTATAGAAACTTGTTCAACAATAAATGAGTAGGGTTAGAGAACTTGCCTGTTTGCTCAGCTACAATAATTGTCTAGATTTAACTAACTTGCTTTGAAAGACCTAACATTAATAAAGTCGGTCTAATAATTAGTACGGCGTATTTGCATAACTATACGCTTAATAATGAACTTATTTACCACACATAAGTACTAACACATAATTTACATTAGTCAAAACAATATTATTAACCTTATAGACCCTTAATCATTTTAGGTTAATAATTTAATAAGTTAGAAAATATTTTTCTTAAGTGTTGGACACTTATTAAACCCTTAAACAACTTATTACAATTGTTTAGTTAAATCATAATTAAATTCAATTTATTTTATTAACTCAATCTCTATTTAATTACTATTTAATCTTGGTTAAATAGAAATTAATTAATTAACTCTAGTTATTATTTAAAATAAATAATAACTAATTGTACTTACTTATTATTTAATTATAATTAAATAATAAATAATTATTAACTTATTTTAACCTTCTTTAATTTAATGTTAATCAACCAATAATTAAATAAGTAATTACCCTTACTTATTATTTAATTTAAGGAAATTAAATAATAGTTTACTAATCTTAATTCTCTTTAATTATTATTTAATGTTAATTAAATAATAATTAATTATTTAATTAATTTTAATTATTATTTAAGGTTAAATAATAATCAAATCATTCTTATTTATTATTTAAATTAAATAATAAATTATTACTCTAGTAACTTAATTTCCATTAATCGTTATTTAATGCTAATTAAATAATAATTAATTACTTAATTATCCTTATTTACTATTTAATAATATTTAAATAATAAATAATTAATTTATAAATTTTATCTCTCTTTAAGTATTATTTAATAGGCATTAAATAATAATTGCTAATTTATCATCTTTATTTATTATTAACATTTAAAATAATAAATAAATAATAAATTTATTTAACTTAACCATGGTTTAGCTAACTAGATTAATATTTAAAATATTTAAATATTAAACTTATTGAAAAATATCCTCCCCAATATTATTTTTGTATTATTATTATTTTTGTTATAATTTTAAATTAATTTTCAAATATTTAAATTAATTAAAATTAACCCGAATGGCATTTTCGTAAATAAGTTGAAAAACCGGATCGATGGCAATTTCGTAAATAATCCGAAAACTGAACCGAGGGCAGAATGGTAATTCTGCCAAGAAAAACACGGAGGGGCAAACTTGTAATTTTCCCGAATTTTTCCTTCCGCGCATGGCGCGCGTAACAGATTCTTACGGCCCAAAACGACGCCGTTTTTGAAAAGCCTGAAACGGCTTCCGCGCGTATCGCGCGGAGTAAATTTCGACGGACACCAAACGACGTCGTTTGGCTCCGCGTTTCTGGTGAACAGTAGCTGCGCGCATTGCGCGGCAAGTGTTATTTTTTTTTTTTTCCGGCAGAATGTGAATAGTGTTCCGGCAATACCCATTTTAATAAAAACTATACCAACAAGTAAGCTTTAAATTATCAATAAAAATCCAAAAAAATTACCAATCACCTTATATTAATTTATAACATGAAAAATTAATTTTTCATGATTTAATATCATTATTTTTTTATAAAAATTTTTACATCACATAAACTACCACAAATCATAACTTTTTGTGTATAACTCCATTTTGAGTGATTCAAACTTTGTTTTTCTCATGATTTAATGTTCTATAATATTAGAACATCAAACCTAAGTTTTATAAAAATATTTTTGGTCATATATTTCAAGACTTGATTATACACTATTAAATACACATTTTAGCATATAAAATATACCAAAATACAAACCAAACATATTAAACTCAAGCATGGCATAAATATTACCACTACACATTAATAACTATATTAACATGTTTATACTAACATGATGATTTATTTAATTTAAAAACAAAACTTTATTTAAAATAACCATTATCTTGATTTAATGGCTACCTTCCTTTTTCTTCCAAAATAGGTGATTAAGGAAGATGACATGAACCAAGACTCCTTCTCTTCTCTTAGTATTTTGCTCTCAAATTTTCTCACACTCTCAAATGCTCTCTAGCTCTCTCTTTTGGACTTGGAAATAAAAGAAGAGAAATGATTTACAAAAACTACTAACTTGTAAGTATACTTACAATTTGAATAGATATAAAATCTATATTTATCAAATTTCCATACTGAGGGTGGTTGGAGACTTGTGCAAGAATTCTAGCTAAGTACTAAGTTTGTGAAAAGAGGGATGGTGCCCATGTACCAAAAAATAAAACAAGCAACCTTAATTTAATTAAATAAAAATAAAATAAAACAAAACCTCACTTTTCTCTCTCCTCTCCATGTATGCTCGGCTGGTGACTTCTTCTTGTCCCAAATTAAATGTCACATTTCACTTTTTAAACAATTAATAGTTAATTTAAGTATTTTCCAAGTGGGCCAATCATTGGGCTTTAATTTAAAATACCAATTGGGCTTCTATTAAATTGTTTGGGCTACTAAATTCTCAAATTTTATTATTCTCCACTTGGGCCACTAATTGACCCATGTTGGGCTAATTTAATAATTTACACATTAATTATTCAATCCATAGTTAAATAAATAATTAGATTGAATAAATAATTAAATATTCTAACCCATAAGTATTAAATTACTAAATGGACTAATAAATATTATTATTATTATTTCACATTATTTACATTAATTAATAATCATATTAATTAATTTATTATATTTAATTCACTCATTATATTCAATTTAATTGAATATTTAATTAATAGGAAACTTATCAATTATTTTGCTATTAAAACTTTAGGGTTTGTTCACTAATTTAATAACATATTAGTGACCTCCTTTAAGTAATTTTAGTAATTAATTACATAATTATTTAATCACATAATTAATTAATCACATAAAAAGATTTAAATAATCTCGTAAAAATAACTCGTTGGAAATTAAATTAATAATTTAATTAATAAAGATGTGGAAATTCTAGGACATTACATAGTTCGTACGATGAACGTGTAATGAACGTGTAAGTTGATTAAGCATACCTGACATGTCTAACTAGGTTTGGGCTAGGTTCGTGTGTCGAACATATTAATAATTAATAATTTGAAATTAAGGTCTTAAGCTATGACCAATTAATAGTCATTATAACTAATAATTATGTCGATTTTATATATAAATTGTAGGTTAAACGAAATACGCAAATAAGCTTAAATGGTAGAAGCAAACCAGGTAATTTTTTCAGAACTTGCTCCTATATGCATTAATATGTTACAATGTGTTATCAAATTATTGACATGAAGACATATTGATGATAATTGTGATATGTGAACAATATGAGATATGGGTACATATGAAATATGTATAGATATGAAGCATGATTTGCTAGATGCTAGTTGTTTATTATATATGATGCATAAAAATTATAAAGCATTAATAAAATAAAAAGCATGAAATGCATGGTGTAAGAATAAAATGCAGAGCATGTATAATATGTGAAACATGTAATGTGTTATGTGTAACTGTTAAACTTGATGAGCCGTCGTGCTCACTCTTGCTTAAAACCAATATTTTCAGATAGTGCAAATTATTCAAAGTTTTTGATAAAGATCAAGAAACATGAATGCATATTACATTCACTGAAGATCTAACCCAACTATTGTAGATATCAATCATAATTGGACAAGTAAAATGATTGTGCAGTATAAGAAATGGTTGGTATGTAGTATGAGTGTTAAATACTCAAATTAATTATAATATAATATCGTATCATGTATGATATTGAGACATACTAGGAATATATAAAGATTGCGATTTTGGAATAGAAAGAGATGTTGTAAAATTGTAAATAAATGATTATTTAGCAATTATAATATTGTTATAATTCATGAACAATAATGAAAATGTAGTACTAGTGGTGAACCGGATCCGAGATTCGAGGGACCCGAATTTGGGGTCATCACAAGTTGGTATCAGAGCTGATAGGTTAAAAACCTTAAGTAAGAGTATCTTAGGCTATGACCGTAGTATAAGAGAAGTAAAATGGTAAAGGAATAAACTCAGGTAGAGTTTAAGTAATAAAAATGAATTTGGAAAATTCATATATATAAGATTATTCAAAGGTGGATTCAAGAAGATATAAGAGAAATGAAAAGGGTCATGCTGTACCTAATTTGAAGAAATGATAGAAGATATCTTAAAATAAGATTTTGAGAAGCATAAAGAAAATGCTAATAAGGTCATGAAATGATCTAGAGAAATAAACTCGTAATGAGTTATATATGTTAAAATATGGATTAAAGAAATTCGTATTAAGTTAAGAAGAAAAGTTAGAGGTTTGTGGGTTTTTAATTGAGGACTCATATTAGTGACTGAGTTGTACAATTCCTTGTATGGGCGGGGAATTTGTGTTTGGTTTTAGAGTCACTTAACTTCCTATATTAATATAGTAGTTGAGTTGAACAATTCTTTATATGGGAAGGGAATTTGTTCTTGGTTTAACGACCGCTTAATTTCATATATTGATTAGTGGTCGAGTTGACCAATTTCTTCTGGGCAGGAGATTGCGTTTGGTTTGACAACCACGTAGCTTCCTATAGTGATAATCGATTTGAACCTCGTGTCACATTATTCGTTATATATATGATGAGAATGTGATTATTTTCTCATAATATATTGGATAGGAAGAGAATATTAAGATAAATACGTGTTCTTAAAACTCATACTAATGGTAAGTTCGTGACTCATAATCGTATGGTGGAACCCCTTAGCGAATGGACGATGTTGGTCTGACTAGAATAAGTTCCTCAGCCTATATAATTGTGGCAAGTTCCTGAACTCCTAATGTGTGGTAAGTTCGATGAATAGTGAGTATGGGTAGAGTTAAGTAGCACGATTAAGGGTATACTAGATGTAGTTATTAAGCTAGAAAAGAATGCGGAGGAAAATTTTGAGGTGTTTTGAGGTTTTAGGATATTCCAAATCTTCTAGCTATGCTAGACTTTGAAATTCTTAAAATCGTGCCAAAATTCGCACTTTTGTGCTTTTGAAAATGTCAAAATATGTTTTAGTAATTATTAATGCATTTAGTGCAGATATGATAAACAATGGAGTCATCAATGCAGAGTAACCTAGTGCTGGATATATTTTTAAGCCCACTATGGTATGATGTAGTATGATAAAGTCATAAAATAATTTTCAATATTTTGAAACGTTTAAAGAAGAGTCTATGCTAATTTTTTCAGCTAGACAAATTGATTTAAAAATATCAAAATGTATTTATAAAATTATCGCACGCCATTAAAGCCCTGGTGTGGAGATGAAAAGAACGGAATCCTCAACGTACTGTCAAGATATGCGGTATCATAAAGTCATGAAGTAATAATAGAATCCTCAACGCACTGTCAAGATGATACGGTATCATGAAGTCCTATAAATAAATTTTAGTTATGTTAACTAATCTAAAATGATTTTTAGTTCATAATGTACGAACAGATTAATGATGTGAGTCTATGTCATTTATTTTGACTAGACACTTTTGGTCGGAAATGACTCAAGTTTTATTTCCAATCCAACTTATGCTGGAGCGGAATTTTGTAGTAAGTCTAAGGTGAACAACCCCATAATGGGGGATATGTCAAAGCCATGAATAAAGAACCCGTAAGGGGGCGCCCAAGAGTGGAGGCATGCTGATATAATAAAATATGGGTTGGTCAATCCAAAGAGTTCAACCTTGAGTGAAGTCGTTGTGCACAGCGCTAGGGTACGATAGGCTGATCACCTAGTGTACAAAACAATTGTGGAATATTTTCAATTTTTGTGATTGATAAACCTTCTCGCAGATGTTCATGGTCATTATGACCCCTCACAATAGTATGACAGTTTTAATGAATATTTTGATTTTTAATTTATTCTTTTGTAAGATATAGATTTTCAATTTATTCTTCTATAAAATATTCCATTGTTATGGAATTGTGAGTTTAGAAATATGAACTTCCTAGAAAATGGTGGTCATAGAATTTAATGAGTAAAGAGATATTCTCATAGATGAAAAATTGGCAGAAATGAGTATGATGAAATTTCGGGGACGAGATTCTTATAAAAATGGGTGAATGTAATATCCTAGATATTTACAAGAATTGTAAATAAGATTTGAAATAATTAATTAAAAGTTATGGTTTAAAACCTAGAGTTATCAAAGTGAGATGTGTAGAAAATAGGTGAACATTTTTTTTTTACATAATTTTTTTGTTAGAAATTAAATGTGGGAATACTATAATGATGCATATAGAGAATTTATTAAGGAAATAAATTCAATTGAGAAGTGAATGTGGTTATATTGATATACATATATACCTAAAAGGTGTTTGTTAGCCAAATAAGAAGATGACTAAATTAATACTCAATTAAACTAATAAATTAATTAGTTTAAATATGAAGTAAGAGAAAAGTCATGAAATATAATTAATTATGTTAATTATATTGGTATGAGTTAAAGTTATATAAAAACTAAAATATTTGTCTAGAATGACAATATTAAGAAGTTAATTAATTTAATTATTAAGTTGTTGTATAGAGTCCAATAATGGATTAAAGCAAGTCAATATGCTAATTATTTTTAGTCATGTTGGTAATTATAAAGAGTCCAAGTAATTTAATTACTACTAGTGGACTATCCCAAAAGGATTATAGGTATTAGCCCAATATGAGATGGGTAATTAAATATGGAAGCCCAATGGAGTTAATGTAACAATTTAAAGTAATGCGCCCAAACATTTAAAAAGTCAATTGATGATCAAAGTGTTGAGAAATTTGGCTGAGTGCAGAGAATTAACTAATGTAGGGTTAATTAAATAACCATTGTTGGTAGACAAGAGATATCATTAACCAAACATTGGTTAATTGCTAGGAGAATGAAATGATGATGAGAATTAACTATGGATGAGTTAATTGAGTAACCCTAGGTAGTAAATAAATTAAAGATTTATCTATGCATGGGTTAGTTGTAGGAAGAATATTATAGATACAATTATGTATGTATATAATTCACCAAGGTAGAATTGGTAGGTAACCATGGACTGGAAGTTGTAGAGAATTAACCACATTATGGTGTGGTTAATTGTTGGGAGATGTATAAATATGTAACTATATATATAATATAAGTTTCAACCAATGTTGGGGATTTAAATGACCAAGGTTAAGTGTAGTACTTTAACTATAGGTCTTGGGAGTTAGAGAGTTAACTACATGTGGGTTAAGTATTGGTGATGTTGCTTATTTTACACTTCACCATTTATTTTGCTTGTAGTCAAATTTATGGATAACATTTTAAATATCAAAAATGCAAGTATTGTGCATATATAGGTGAATATATATACATATATTGGTGTGTATATATATATAGATGCTTATATAATGATATAAGACATAAAAATAAAGCCAAATTGGTGTAATATAAAGGTAAATCCCAAATTTTGGGGCCCACATGGATGTGAGGTTTGCTTGTTGGTGAATTTGGAGTGCAAAGTTACTTAACAACTCCCCACCAACCCTAGTATTTCAAGTGGTCATTCAAAATGTCACCTATAGGTCATTCATGTCAGTTAAATCTCTTAAATCAAAGATCAAAGATATTGTAGACTTACAACCATTGTAAGTATATGTTTTATTAGTCTATAAATAAAAAAGTAGTAAGAAGAAGCTAGAGTTTGTGCATTTGCTTATTTTCACTAACATATAGAGAGAAAAAACTAGAGAGATTGTGAGATAGTGTTCTAACATTTCACTCAAGAAAAAGGAAGAGACCTAACAAGTAGAGGATCTCCATAGAAGGAACTATGAAAGTTAATAAGTGTTCTAAACATTCCTTAGTGCATTTTTATAGTCTATTTATATTTTAATCGGTCAAAAAGTATTTTTAACCGATCAAAAGTTATTTTGATGCTTTAGAAGTTTAAATATATGATATATATGTAGATTCATAGTTTAGTATGTTTAATACAAGTACTAGTATGTGTGGTATGCAAATAAATGGAAGAAAAATCCATATCGTGTTACCGGTAAAACCCTAGATGGTTGGATCTTAAATTTATTGTCAAAATATTTTCAAAAAATGTGATTGAACCATGAAATATTGTAAAACAAGAATTTAGGAAGACAACAATACTAAGTTGGTGTCATTTGGATGTGTAGGGTTTATTTTATTCAAGTTTGAACCATTAAAACCAAGAATTTGTGATTTTAGTTTTCATTTTGTCCTTATGAGCAGTTTTTAGTCCACTTCCATTTGGAATATGGATTTGTGATCTAAAGATAAGTTGTAGAGGGGGAAATTCTGATGAGAATGGACTTAAGAATAACAACAAAATATTTTGAAATGAAGAAGTTATGGCTATCAGAGTGACTAAAGGTCGAACAGTCCAAATTAAGGTTTTGTTTTCTGTTTTGAGCGCCCCGGCACCCAGATTAGCCTATTCTGAGCACCGGGACATTCAAAACAGAATGTCCAAGTTGTTTGGATCGGGTCGGGTCTGTCCGGTCGAGTCGGGTCAGTCCGGGTCAAATTTTAAATGAAATTTTAAGTTGAAATAAGTGTAAAATGAATGAGTTTGAATACTAAACCAATATATGAAGTTTATTAGTAACTATTTGGTAACTAAATGTTTACAATAAAGACTAAAGTTAACACAAATAAAAAGTTAACTATTGATATTATTTGAAGATTATTAAAATATTATTAAATGATCAATAATATTAGTATATGATTAAAAAGTTATTGAATGGTGAATAACATTTGTAAATGATTAAAATATCATTACATGGTTAATATTATTAATAAAATATTAAAATATTATTAAATGGTTAATAATATTAATAAATGATTAAAATATTATTAAATGGTTAATAATATTAAGAAGTGATTAAAATATTATTAAATGATTAATAATATTAATATGTGATTAAAATATTATTAAATGGTTAATAATATTAATATGTGATTAAAATATTACTAAATGGTTAATAATATTAATAAGTGATTAAAATATTATTAAATCGTTAATAATATTAATATGTGATTAAAATATTATTAAATGATTAATAATATTAATAAGTGATTAAAATATTATTAAATTAGTAATAATATTTGAATATAGTTGTATATTATCAATGGTAGATAATATTTTGAGGTATTTGATACATTATTAAATGTCTAAATCATTAAGTTATATAAAAGAAGAATGTTTAATTAACTTAAACCGATATAAATAGTCCATTTGTGACTAATTTAGGCAACTTATTAAAAGGAGGTCGTACGATGAACGTGTAGTGAACGTGTAAGTTGGTTGAGCATACCCGACATGTCCAACTAAGTTTGGGCTAAGTTCGTGTGTTGGACATATTAAGAATTAATAATTTGAAATTAAGGTCTTAAGTTATGACCAATTAATAGTCATTGTAACTAATGATTATGTCGATTTTATATATAAATTGTAGGTTGAACGAAAGACGCAAATAAGCATAAATGGTAGAAGCGAACCAGAGAAGTTTTTCAGAACTTGCTCCTATGTTCATTAATATGTTACAATGTGTTATCAAATTATTGACATGAAGACATATTAATGATAATTGTTATATGTGAACAACACGAGATATTCGTACATGTGAAATATGTACAGATATGAAGCATGATTTGCTAGATGCTAGTTTTTTATTATATATGATGCATAAAAATTATGAAGCATTCATAAAATGAAAAGCATAAAATGCATGATGTAAGAATAAAATGCAGAGTATGTATAATATGTTAAGCATGTAATGTGTTATGTGTAACTGTTAAACTTGCTGAGCCATCGTGCTCACTCTTGCTTAAAACCAACATTTTCAGATAGTGCAAGTTATTCAAAGTTTTTGATAAAGATCAAGAAACAAGAATGCATATTACATTCATTGAAGGTCTAACCCAACTATTGTAGATATCATTCCGAATTGGACAGGTAAAATGATTGTACAGTATAAGAATTGGTTGGTATGTAGTATGAGTGTTAAATACTGAAATTAATTGTAATAGAATGTCGTGTCATATATGATATTAAGACATACTAGGAATATATAAAGATTGCGATTCTGGGGTAGAAAGAGATGTTGTAAAATTATAAAAAAAATGATTATTTAGCAATTATAATATTGTTGTAATTCATAAACAATAAGAAAAATGTAGTACTAGTTTTGAACCGGATTCGGGATTCAAGGGACCCAGATTTGGGGTCGTCACAATCCAAATAGACTTGCTAGTTAATTGAATTATTTACCTATCAATTTGTTAATATTAAATTCCCTTAAGTTAGTCCATTATTAAATAAATCATTAATTGGACTCTCTTTTAATTATCATCAACACATAGTCACATAATCAATCATTCATATTATGATTTAAATTAATTCAAGCAATAATTTAATTCATGAGAAATTAAATTCTTAATATTTATTTATAAAATCACTTAAAATTCTTGGTCATTACATCCCCCCCCCCCCCCCTTTATCAGAATTTCGTCCTCGGAATTGCAACATAAATTCACTAAAAAAGATTCGATTCGATTCTATTTCGTCCTCGGAATTTTACGTTTTTAACCCTTATTCAGATTCGATTCTATTTTTGAATCTCATAAATATCTGAGATATTACATTCACCCTTCCCTTACTAACAAGAATTTCGTCCTCGAAATTATAGCGCTCATATCTCTTCTCATATTATTCACTAGAACTAGGTTTCACCTCAACATTAATCACGATCGAATTATCGAAAGCTTAAAATTTGTATTACTGGCTATCTACTACTTCCTTATCCAAGGATTATCGTAATCTTAAATCACATTACTCACTTCCAGACCATACTTATTAGTCTTATGAATTTCCAGGTCATTACATTCATCCCTTCTTCTAAGAATTTCTTCCCCGAAATTACAGCATACTTACCCCCTTACACATTCGATGTATAGAATATTGGAACATCTTCTAGGAGTCTTCAACAATTGTTCAATGACTATGAAGGAGATTGAATAACTAAGACGTAAAAATAATCCCTTTAAAATAATCCCTTTTGTTCGGCATGGTCAGTAATTTAATTGAATACCTTAGGAGTATTTCACAATCACTCAGACTGTAAATACTCAAATCGAGTACTTACTCCTTAAGTAGATCAACTTTTCGTACTCTATTTATGTGCATAACATTAAATAGGGACTTACCAGTTAAGGAGATCAGTCTTACATACCCTATGTATATACATAAAATGTCGAATTCCCAACATAACTCCCAAGAAATACTTGAATTTCGTAAATATCTTTCCATTTTTGTCTAGTCGAATCAATTAGCTTAAACTTACAATAATAATTCAGATATCAACCAGAACTCTTTAAAACTCTTTTACAAGCACATCCATGCAATAAATTTTTGAAGTTCATTCCTTTTGCAAAGATTTCTAGCCAACGAAAATGGCATCGACCCATACTATTTCAAAATTTTATTTTAAAAAAAATATTTTATGACTTTATCATATCACAGAACATACCATAGTGTGTTGACGATCCTATAATCACATCCACACTCGGTTACATTGTGTTAATGACTTCGTCGTTTTGTTGACTTCATGATACCGCATCATATTGACAGTGCGTAGAGAATTCTGTTATCATTATAACTTCATGATTCTGCATTATCTTGACAGTACGTTGAGAATTTCGTCATTGTGATACCCACACCACCTAGTGGGTTGACGCTTTAAAATAAAAATATATTTTGATATTTTTAAATCATTCTGGTCTAGCTGAAACAAGTAGCATAGACTCGCCTTTAAATATTTCAAAATATTTAAAAACCATTTTAGGTTTTATCATAGCATCACAGGTAACGATGGGTTGTCTCCACAACTCAAAAAAATTATTTGTCTTTTAAAGGCACACAAGTGCGAGTTTAGCACGATTTTAAGAATTTCGAAGTCTAGCACAGCTAGAAGATTTGAAATATCCTAAAATCTCAAGCATCTCCAATTTTACTCTTCACATTTTTCCAGCTTAATAACTATGTTGAGTATAGCTCAAATCTTTTCACTCAACTCTACCCACAATCATTGTTCGTTAAACTTACCACACATTATGAGTTTAAGAACTTGTCCTAACAATATGTAATTCAAGAACAAATCACAGACTGTTCATATGCTGACAAGCTGGAAAACATGTTATACGATTATGAGTTACGAACCTACCACAAGTATGAGTTTTAAGAACACATACCTAAGCTTAATCTTCTCTACTATCAGATTTGCACATGAGGAAATAATCACCTTCCCACCTTACATATAACTAATAGCGTGACATAAGGTTCTAATCGATTATCACTATAGGAAGCTAAGTGGTTGTCAAACCAAGTATAATCTCCTGCCCATACAAGAAACTGGCCAACTCGACCACTAATCAATATAGAAAGCTAAGCGGTTGGTAAACCAAGAACAAATCCCCTGCCCATACAAAGGACTGTTCAACTCAACCACTATATTAATATAGGAAGCTAAGTGGTTTTGGTTCTCAAACCAAGCACAAATTCCCCGCCCACACAAGGAATTGTTCAACTTAGCCACTGACATGAGTCATCAACTAAAAACCCACAAATTTCTAACTTCCTCTTAGCTTGATAGGATTTTTCTCAATTCATACAACTCTTTATGAGTTTACTACTATTATTCTATATTATTTTCTTTTTTATAGCATCCTATTATCTCTACATTCTTTTAATCATTTAACAAATCATCTGTTTATTCCTTGATTTCATTCTGATCACTTTGTGATCTTCGCTTATGCATTTTGTGAGGACCCGAATTTTCGGGATCACTTTAATAATATTAAATAAGAATTTAAATAACAAAATTATTAAGGTTATTTAAATTACTTATGATTGATATATTTTATGTGATTTAAAGTGCGTGATGAGATTTTATTGATAAACTAAATCTGTACAGAGATGGTGATAAATGGTGTTGAATTAAAATAATTGAGAAGGAAATAAATTGTTTAAAAATAATTTATTAAGAATAAGAGAAATTACATGTAATTGTACAATAAAATTGTTGTGGAGGTGCAGAAATTATTATTTAAATGATATTACGAGGTAATGTGAGGTTTATGAATTAAATATGTGTATATATATTGGTGTGTATATATATATATATGTTCAATTGTTATATTGATAAAATTTTATTGTTTATGGAAATTAAGGGATTAATAATTAAATTAATTTGAAAATTTATTAAAAGCTAGTGAGGGAGTTAGTAATAATATAATTATTGATTATAGGATTAATCAGTAATTATGGAGGAAGTTGGAAATTAATTAAGAATGAAAAGTAATTATATAAATTATATAATAATAAATTATGTAATTTATATAAGGAAATTTATGTAAAATATTAATAAAATAATAATTATATAAATTATATAAGAATAATTATATAATTTATATAAGGGGATTCAATTAATTGAGGATGGAAGAAAATAGAAAATAATAAGAGAGTTGATAAATGTATAATTATTGATTATATAATTAATCGATAATTATGGAGGAATTTTGAAAATTACTTTAAAAAGGAGAATGTAATTATATAAATTATATAATTTATATATAAGAAAGTTAAAGTAAATAATAAGGAAATAATAATTATATAAATTATATGAAAATGATTATATAATTTATATAAAGAGAATACACTAATTAAGAAAGAAAATATATTTGTACAAATGGTACAATATTTTATTATATGGTGTATAGTTAAAGTGCATCAAATAGTAAGAAAATGAGAAAATAAATAAGGAGAAAGAATATTTTAAATTAACAAAAATTATTTTATTGTATAAAGGATGTGACGACCCCGAATCCGGGTCCTTCGAACCTCAAATCCGGTTCAACAAGAGTACTACATTTTCCTTATTGTTCATGACTTATAACAATATTATAATTGTTAAATAATCATTTATTTATAATTTTACAACATCTCTTTCTATTCCAGAATCGCAATCTTTATACATTCCTAGTTTGTCTTAATATCATACATGATACGACATTCTATTACAATCAATTTGAGTATTTAATACTCATATAACATACCAACTAAGTCTTATACTACACAATCATTTACCTGTCCAATTTGGACTAATATCTACAACATACATTTAGATCTTCAGTGAAAGTAATATGTTTTCCCGTTCCTTGATCTTTATCGAGAACTTCAAATAATTTGCACTATCTGAAAATGTTGGTTTAGGCAAGAGTGAGCACGACGGCTCAGCAAGTTCAACAGTTACACATAACACATTACATGCTTCACATATTATACACGCTCTGCATTTTATTCTTACATCGTGCATTTCATGCATTTCATTTTATGAATGCTTCATACTTCTTATGCATCACATACAATAAACAACTAGCATTTAGCAAATCATGCTTCATATCGGTACATATTTCATATGTAACCATATCTCATGTTATTCATATATCACAAATATCATCAAAATATATTCATGTTAATAATATAACATCAAATTGTAGCATATTAATGCACATAGGAGCAAGTTCTTAAAAACTTGTCTGGTTTGCTTCTACTGTTTATGCCTATTTGCGTCTCTTGTTCAACCTACAATTTATATATAAAATAGACATAATCATTAGTTACAATGACTATAAATTAGTCTTAACTTAAGATCTTAACTTCAAATTATTAACTCTTAAGATATTCGATAAACGAACCCTTAAGTTCTAGACAAAAACCCTAGCCCAAATACAGTTCGGACATAACGGGTACGCTTAACCAACTTACGCATTCACTATACGTTCATCGTACGACCCACTTTTATTAAGTTGTCTAAATTAGTCACAAGCGGACTATTTACATCGGTTAAACATTCGTCTTTTATATAACTTAATGTTTTGGACATCTAATAATATATCAAATACCCCAAGATATATTCTACCTTTGATAATATACAACTACATTCAAATATTATTAATCATTTAATAATATTTTACTCACTTATTGATATTATTAACCATTTAATAATATTTTAATCACTTATTAATATTATTAACCATTTAATAATATTTTAATCACATATTAATATTATTAATCATTTAATAATATTTTAATGCCTTATTAATATTATTAATCATTTAATAATATTTTAATCCCATATTGATATTATTAACCATTTAATAATATTTTAATTACATATTGATATTATTAACCATTTAATAATATTTTATTCTCTTATTAATATTATTAATTATTTAATAATATTTTAATCTTTTACTAATATTATTAATCATTTAATAATATTTTAATCACTTATTAATATTATTAATCATTTAATAATATTTTAATCTCTTATTAGTATTATTAATTATTTAATAATATTTTAATTATTTATTAATATTATTAATCATTTAATAATATTTTAATCTCTTATTAACATTATTAATCATTTAATAATATTTTAATCACATATTAATATTATTACTCATTTAATAATATTTTAATCATTTACTAATATTATTCATCATTTAATAACTTTTTAATCATATACTAATATTATTGATCATTTAATAATATTTTAATAATTTTCAATCAATACCAATAGTTAACATTTTAATTGTGTTAACCTTAATCTTTAACTTAAACATTTAGCTATCATTTAGTCACTAATAGACTCTCTTACAATAGCTTATCTTTATTTCAATAGTGAAATTATCTTTTGTTAAGTTTTACAATGTCCGACAAGCGAAACTTTCAGTTCCGAACAAGTTTGGATTAAAATTTTAATTTGTTTAACAAGCACGGGCGTCTAAACGCCACCCCAAAGCCTTTCTGGGGCGTCTAGACGCCCATAGGTAGAAACCAACAAGGTCGGGCATACACTTGGGCGTCTAGACGCTGTGTACTTTGGCTGCCAGAACCTCTCTCAGTGGTTTGGCCATAACTTTGTCATACGGAAATATTTTGAGGTGATTTCTGAGTCTAAATTCATTCGAATTTCATGATCTACAATTTCTATTTATATCAAAAATTCAAATTCTGAACGGACCTGGACTAAAAACTGCTCACAAGGACAAAGTAAAAACCAAAATCACAAATCCTTGGTTTTAAAGGTTCAAACTTGAATAAAATGAACTCTACACATCCAAATGACACCAACTTAGTGTTGTTGTCTTCCTAACTTCTTGTTTGATAACATTTCATGGTTTTATTACATTTTTGAAAACGTTTTGACAAGAAATTTTAAGATCGAATCACTTAGGCTTTTACCGGTAACACAATATGGAATTTTCTTTCATTTATTTGCTTACCACACATACCAATACTTGTATTAAACATATTAAACCATGAATCTACGTATATATCATAGATTTAGGCTTCTATAGCATTAAAATAATTTTTGATCGGTTAAAAATATATTTTAACCGTTCAAATCATATCTAAACTATAAAAATGAATTAAGGAAGAGATAGAGCACTTTTGAACCTCTTGGACATGAATGCTCTTCTTCTTATTGATATGATCTTGCTAAGGACTCCTCCTTGACTATTATCTAGCACATTTCCTTGGTGGATCTTCAGGTCACAAGAGTTTGCTTACATTTCTCTCAAAGAGCTCTCTCTCTCTCTTTTCTCTCTAGAATACTTACAAAAGAACTAACAACCTCTATAAGTGTGTGGAGTATTCTATATATAACACTCTAATAACACATCATTAACTATTCTAATCAACCAATGTTGGTGAATTTAGAGTTTAATCTAGTTTACTATAGCATGGATGAACAAGTTGAAAGACATTGAGAGTGACAAAGGTTGTTGGCCAACTTGATTTAGTGTGAGTTTGAAGCAACATGCAAGATCAAGCCACCCCATGTGGGGGGCCCTTCAATCTCAAGAAAATGGGAATAAATTCCCCATTTTGGCTTTGTTTTTATAGCTTAAATATACATACATAATATATATATATATATATATATATATATATATATATATATATATATATATATATATATATATATAAATGTTGACCAACATTTTGACTATCATTTGGGCTCCACATTGGACTCTAGGATTTAATATATTGGGCTCATTCAATTAATTGGTTTGGGCTCATTTTAATTATTACATTGGGCTAACATTAAATACCCTACGTTACATTTAATTAAAACAAGCATTGGTCTTGATTAATTATAACTTGAATCAAGGTTTAATTAATTACATGGACTACTAGGTTAATTTATTTAACTTAGTTTAATACATCAATTGGACTTATAATATAATCCAATTAGCATTGCCTATAATTATTCTACCATCTTGTGTTACTCAATTAATTTATCCATAGTTAATTCTCATCGTCATACTTACTTACTTAGTAATTAACCAACATTTGGTTAATGTTTTCCCTTGTCTACTAACTAGGGTTATTCAATTATGTAATATTCAGGATATTATGACGTGTAAAAAGTTTAAATAAATAAAATGTGTGTATTTTAGTTATTTAAATTAAGCAATTAATGTGAATTATGTAAATTAATTATGGATGTATATTTTTATTACGATTATTAATTTAATGATGTATGTTAATGAAAAAAAAAGATTAATATTGGAAATTAATCCTAAATTAAATTAAAAGTTAATGAGGTAATTAACGAAGAGAAAATTATTGATCATGGATTAATTTATAATTATGAGGAATATTTGAAAATTATTAAGAAAGGAATTAAATATATAAAATATATAGAAATAAATATATATTTTATATAAAGAAATATAATTATGTGTGAAGGAATTTTGATTATATAAATTATATGAGGGTAATATATAATTTATACAAGAAAATAAATTTATTAAAGAAAAGGTTAATAATTATATAAATTATACAAAATTATATTGTATAGTTTATATAAAATATATGACATAATGAAAAGGGAATAATTAATAAATATGGAAAATTCTTATTTTAATAAGATAAATTATGATTATGTAAAATAGAATAATTTCTATTTTTATGAGCTTTAGTAATTATGGGATTTAAATATATGAAAGAGATTATTATAATACATAATATATATATATATATATATATATATACATGTATGTTTACAAAATGTATATGTAACAAAGTTGAAAAATGAAAAAATATAATTTTATTAAATTATGGGTATTAGTTTATTAATTTTGGAGGTATAAAATATTTCATATAAGTACATGTAAGTCATTACGCGTGTACAAAATTTATCAAGTAAGGTACCCTAAAAATATATAAATATTATTTATGAATTATTTTATGAAATTTGGTAAATTAAAATAAATATTTTATATACATTATATAAAATATTTATTACCCGAATTAATTGCGTAATGTATTAAAATGTACGTATGCATGGAAAATTTTTCTCACCGACTTAAATTAAGTCGGTGGAATCAAGAGAAAGATTTCAAAATTGGCAAGTTGTATATATATATATATATATATATAATAGATAATAAGAATGATATAAGTGCCAAACACCCAAAACCAAACATCATCTTTTCCTTATTTTTCTTCCACCGTCCGCCACCACCGACCACCAACGCCACCATTATCAAGAAAATTTGGAGGCAAGAAAGTGCATAATAAGCATACAAGGATGGATAACAAGCTTTTGGAAGGTATAAAACTAAGTTATTTGGGTTACTTTTGTATTTATTGTGATAAAATCATTTGGTGAAAATTAGTAAATAATTAAGATAATGATTCTATATAATTTTTAGATGTGTATCTATGAATTTTATGTTGTTTAGGGTATTTTTATGGTGGAAATAGTGACCAAAATGGTAGAAAAATTGTTCAAGGTGGCAACTATTAACGCAGAGAAGGGAGAAAAAATTTAGGCCGCCCGCGCATGGCCAAAAATTTTTCCAGACCAAGATCGAAATGGCGTTGTTTCGTGGCAGAAAGAATTTTGGATGTTGTTTGGATCACCGCGCGCGGGGGGGGGGGGGGGGGGGGGCAGATCCGCGCAATGCGCGGCCGACAGCGTTCGGCTTATTTACCATTTTGCCACCGGTCAGTTTTTTTTACAGAATAATTACGAAAATGCCATTGAAAATTTATTTAATTAAAATAAATGTTTTAAAATTAATAAAAATCATATAAAAGTCATATAAAATCAGAAAAATATATAAAAATATTTTATAAATTAAATTTAACAAATTTTTAATTTTGAAGAATAATTTCAATTAATTGTTAAATGTTTAATAATAAGAATTAAAAGAACATAATTAGAATTAATAACCAAACAAGGTTACAATTAATTATAAATACCCATATAGAATCGATGGGTAGAATAATTAAGTTGTGAGTGATATTAATGATATAAATTAATATCGTGGGTTACTAAATTATTATTATTTGATTATGTTATTATTATAGGTTGCCCAAGAAGGGATAGTTAGTCCTTAAATTAATAATTGGACATCGAGGCAAGTTCCTAAACTCTAACTTTGAACCATTAATCATATGTTAGATAATAAAAAAATCCTCATTGAGTTCTATTTTCTAAAGTTTCATCATTATTCCATTTTCTTGAATATTGATTTCGGTTGATGTTGTAAATTATTCAATTGAAAATCTATTTTGTTACTCACATTCATTCTTAAATGCAATGACATTCATAACGAAACATAATTGTTGGTTAGTGTGTTGATAATTATGAGTCTAGACCATTTGTTCGGCTAGACTTTTGGTACAATTAAATTTTAAATTTCTCTTTATTGATAAGTGCTGAGCCAAACCAAATTATTTTGGTGCAGACTCTTAGAAACTGAGGTGAACAAACATGTTCCAAGGAATATAGTTGCCGAAGGTCTTAAATTTTGAAATTCCGTGATATGCGGTAATATGATGTGCACAATCATAGGTACGAGAGGTTGATCACCTCGAGTACGGGCTTAAGGTGTTATGGTCTTTATGACACATACAGGCTATTAATATTATTATTGACTAACCTAAGTTCTATGATATTGTGACCCTCAGTATGATGTTCAATTATCATGTTTCAAAGGACAAATTCCTCAGTTACTTTTATTCATTTGAAATGGGTTCATGTTACATTGTTATTATAAATTCTTTTTCCAATACTATTTTGTTATGCAATTTATTTTACTTGCTGAGCACTTCAGTTGCTCATTCTTGCTTAACTAATGTGACGCAGACAGAGATGTTAAACCTGAAAGTATAAATAAGAAAGACAAGGGCAAAGAAAAGATGACGGATTGAAGAAATGATGAATGTCCCTCGCTAATAGTTTTAAATCTATTTTATGGTTGTAGATGTGAAACATGAATTACAGTAATGTTGTATGTATATAAAGGTGATGACCCTGGGAGTTTATTAGACATCTTTTGCATTACGTTAAACCTTAATGGGTGTAATATATAATACTTTTGAATAGTGGTAAATGAAGTTAGAATATATGAACCGTGAGCATCAAATTTAGGGTTCAAGGAGCCTGAAATTGGGGGCATCACAGGGTGGTATCAGAGCAGAAAGATTTAAGGCTATAGGTGAGGGAAAACCTTAGTACAAACTAGGTATGAGTACGCAACTCAAATCGAGTTTATGGAAAAAGGGAAGTAGGGAATTTAGGACGTCCAAAAGTCAATAAATTATGTGTTATTTAAAAGTTATTATATAATGGCTAGATTAACGTTGATAGAGGATTATTGTATTGTTGTTTTATAGGATGATGGAGGCAGACGAGCTAAGTGGGGCTAGGATTGAAGAAGAAGAGGTTAGAGATATATATGTAGTACCTGAGCGAGTAATTGCTAGTCCACTAGTGTCTGAGCCAGGGTCAGAGTATGGACCAGACTTTGAACCAGATGAACATATGGAAGTAAATGAAGAAGAAGAAAAAGAAGGAGTGGGAGGGTCTTCTGAAGGTACTCCTCCCGAAAACTTAGACCCAAATGAAGAATTAATAGCTAATGCCATAGACACTATAAATGGTTTAGAGATTCAGGTGGACGATCTTACACACCAAGTACATTAGTTAGAAGCCCAAGTTGTAGCTCAAAATGGTGTGTCACATCAAAAAGAGGAAGAACTCCAGGTCCTCACCCAACAGAAAAACGAGGCAGTAAATAAACTAGGCCAAGCCGAACATAGAATATAAGAGTTATCTACAGAAAGACAGATTCTTGTTGATAGGTTGAATAGAGAGGTGGCAGATAGGACGAGAATTGAGAATGCTTGGGGTAGAGCAACTAGACAGGTAGGCCTCACAAAAAAAGAGATAAGAGCTAAACAGATAAGAATAGATGATATGGAATATGTCTTTAAATGCGCGTCAGAAAAGGGCACAACACAGAATTCGATACTTTCGAGTGGAGGAAGGTCAATATTGGCAAGACATTGATCGCGATGTGGCGATCAACATTATAAGACAAGAATTTGAAGATGCAATGAGAAGAGCAATGAACCCGTGGAATGTGGGATAGTGTGATACTAATGTATATATTGACGTTTATATAAATGGTATGGAACCCTACTTTTGATGTAAATAGCAGGGACATGATATGTAAATAGGATGTACGTGTGATTTGGGGTATGTATGTATCTTGTAAAATAGTTAGTTGTTAATGTAAATATTTGAAGGGTAATGTTATAAAGTATGTTTTGATATAAATTGCTAATTTTAAATTATGCATTGTAAATATAGTAATATAAATTAATATAAAGTTCATATTTCAGAATGCCGCCAAATAGAGGTAGACCTGCTAAAAAAACACAAGAAGAATCAGTAAATGAAATCACTGGGACAGATACAAGAACAGAACCAGAAACAGCCCCAGTTGATCTAGTGCAAATGTTAGTAGATTTACTAGCAGGTGCAATGCAAAATAGGAACCCAGATCCAGCTGAACAAAATACCCAACCCCCTCATTTTGCAAATTTTAAAGATTTTAAACTAGTTGGACCACCAGAATTTAAAGGCTCTATAAACCCTATAGAAGCTCAAACTTAGATCATGGAGATGGAGAGGGTTTTTGAGGTGGTTAGGGTAGTAGAGGAGCAGAAGACTGCTTTTGCAACTTTTATGATGAAAGGAGAGGCTTCCCACTGGTGGCAAGCCAATCGGAATAGAGTGGCAGGGGAAATAATTCCATGGTTGAGGTTTAAGGAACTGTTTTTCGAGAATTATTTTCCCACTAGTATGCAGAACAAGTTAGGTATTCAGTTTTTCGAATTAAAGCAGAATAATATGTCAGTAGTTGAGTATGCAGCCAAATTTAATGAATTGGCCCGGTTTGCTCCATACTAGGTCAGTACAGAAGAGCGAAAAGCTAAAATATTGGAACAGGGATTAAAGCCCTGGATCTATAGCAAGGTAAATATGTTTCAGACAACAACATATGCTGAGGTACTGGAAAAGGCAGTCTTGGCTGAGCGAGGTAGTGAAACTATTATAAAATACAATCAAGAACAAAAGAAAATGAAGAATGAAGGAGATTCCAAGGGGAGGAGTGGTAGTAGCACCAACCCTCCTAGTAAGAAGAAGTGGAGTGGTAGTGCCAACACCTCTAGAAACAAATCCGGAGATGTAAAGAGAAAAATTGAGCCGTGTAGTAATTGCGGAAAGAGTTATTTTGGGGTTTATTTGAAGGGGAAGAATGTTTTCTATAAGTGCCAACAAGAAGGACACATTGCACCAGATTGCTCAAAGTTAAAGAAAACAAGATGTTTTAACTATGGGACAACAGACCATTTCGCTCGAAACTGTCCAAAGAAGACGATGGAAGTAACAAGTGGAGGGAAAAGTACAAATACTGGAGGAAAGCTGGCACTGCCCGCACCAACTCAACCAGGTCGTCCTACCGCTCAAACCGTTAATATGACGGTGCAGGATGCGGAAAAGTCTAAAGATGTGGTGTCAGGTACCATTTCAATTTGCAATACTAATGCATGTGTGCTTATTGATTCGGGTGCTACGTGCTCTTTTATTTCTGATGCATTTCCTAGAAGACTAGGGTTGACTCATGAAAATTTAGAACAACCTTTGAATATAGAGATTGCAAATAAAGAAGTGATACTTGTTAATCATGTGCATAAACATTGCCCTATGATGATAAGAAAACATAAGTTATATGTGGATTTAATTCCAATACGACTTGGGAAATTTGATGTCATCCTAGGGATGGACTGGTTGTATAACCATAAAGCAATGATTGATTGTCAAAGGAAGTGTGTAACTTTACAGACCCCTAAAAAGTCAAAAATAGTATTTTATGGTAGCAAATTACAGAGACAAGTTAGTTGTCTGTTAGTCATGCAAGCTAGTAAGGCGTTAAGGAAAGGAGGCACGGAATACTTAGCGTATGTGATAGATACCCAGAAAGGGGAGATAAAAATGAGGGAAATACTGATAGTGAACGAATTTCCTGATGTGTTTTCGGATGACTTACCTGGTCTTCCACCAGATCGAGAAATCGAATTTATGATTGATTTAGCACCGGGAACGGCTCCAATATCTAAGGCTCCGTATAGAATGGCCCCGGTGGAAATGAAAGAGTTAATGAAACAACTACAGGAGCTATTAGATAAGAAGTTTATTCAGCCGAGTGTGTCTCCATGGGGAGCACCAGTGCTATTTGTTAAGAAGAATGATGGAACTTTACGGTTGTGTATCGATTATAGAGAGTTAAATAAGATGACCATCAAGAATAAATACCCGTTGCCAAGGATTGATGATCTTTTTGATCAGTTGAAAGGAGAAAAATATTTTTCAAAGATTAATCTTCGGTCAGGGTATCATCAATTGAAAATAAGAAAGGAGGATGTGCCGAAAACAACATTCAGAACTCGTTATGGTCATTACGAGTTTCTAGTTATGTCGTTTGGACTGACAAATGCACCAGCGACATTCATGGATATGATGAATAGGATTTTTAAACCCTATTTAGATAAATTTGTGGTGGTATTCATAGATGATATCTTGGTATATTCCAAGTCTTAGGAAGAGCATGCAGATCATTTAAAGATAGTGTTAGAAACTTTGAAAAAAGAAAAGTTATATGCCAAATTCTCAAAGTGTGAATTCTGGTTAGAAATAGTGTACTTTTTGGGTCATGATATTGATAAAGAAGGAATTTATATGTACCTTGCAAAAGTTGAAGCTGTAATTAATTGGGAACAGCCAAAGACACCCACAGAGGTAAGAAGTTTCTTAGGTTTAGCGGGTTATTATCGATGATTTATTCAAGATTTCTCTAAGATAGTAACTCCACTAACCAATTTAACTAGAAAGTCCGTGAAGTTTGTGTGGATCGATAAATGTGAAGCAAGTTTTTATGAATTAAAGAAAAGGCTAAGTGAAGCCCCGGTGTTAACTTTGCCTGATGAAACAGGAAATTTTGTGGTGTACAGCCTCTCATAAGGGATTAGGTTGTGTACTTATGCAAAACGGTAAGGTTATTGCATATGCATCACGACAATTGAAAAATTATGAGAAATGATACCCGACACATGATTAGGAATTGGTAGCAGTAGTTTTTGCATTGAAAATATGGAGACATTATCTTTATGGGGAGAAATGTGAGATATATACAGACCACAAAAGTTTGAAATATATCTTCACGCAAAAGGAATTGAACATGCGTTAAAGGAGGTGGTTGGAATTGATAAAGGATTATGATTGTGAAATCCTTTACCATCCAGGAAAAACTAATGTAGTAGCAGACGCTTTAAGTAGAAATGAGAGAGAAAAGTTGATGAAATTAACTGTTCAGGATGAACTTGTAATATCCCAGATATTTTCAAGATATTATATAAGATCTTAATTGATTTAATTAAAGGTTAAGGTTTAAAACCTAGAATTTGAGAAGTAAGATGTGCAAAAAATAGGTAAACATTTTTTTTAACATAATTGATTTGTTAGAAATTAAATGTAAGAATATTTTAATGATGCATGTAGAGAATTTATTATGAAAATAAATTCAATTGAAAAGTGAAAGGGATTATATTAATATATCTACCTAAAGTGTGCTTATTAGCCAAATAAGAAGATGAGTAATTGATACTCAATAAAACTAATAAAGTTAATTAGTTTAAGTGTGGATTAGAAAAGAAAGTCCTGTAATATAATTAATTAAGTTAATTATATAGTTCATGAATTAAAGTTGTGGAAAATTTAGGATGATTGTCTAGAATGACAATATTAAGAAGTTAATTAATTAAGTGATTAACTTAATTATTACGTTGTGGTATAGAGCCCAATATTGATTTAATTGACTAGCTCAATGAAATGGTGTAGCAAGCCCAATGGAAATGTAAAATAACCCATGGTGGTAGAATAATCTAATGCAAGTCTAATTGGATTATATTTTAATTCCAATTGAGGTATTAAGCTTGATTTATGTAATAATTAATCAAGCCTAATACTTGTTTTAATTAAATGTAACATAGGATATTTAATGTTAGCACAATAGAATAATTAAATTGAGCCTAAATAAATTAAATGATGAGCCTAATATATTTAATTCCTAAGTCTAATGTGGAGCGCCCAAACTAAGTCAAAGTTGTGGTCAATGTATATATATATATATATATATATATGGGTGTGTATATATATATATATAGATACTTATATAATGATATAGGATATAAAAATAAAGCTAAATTGGTGAAATAATGTAGCAATCCCAAATTTTGGGGCCCACATGGTCATAAAACTTGCTTGCTGGTTCATTTTTGCATGTAAAGTGGTTTAACAGCTCCCCACCAACCCTAGTCGTTCATATGGTCTATCAAAATGTCCATCAACTAGTCATTCTCTCATTTCCCCTTCCCATTCATTTAGGCTAAGAGAGATATTGAGCTTGAGAAGTAAATGCAAACTTTAGATAAGTTCTTGCTGTTCGGAGAAGACAGAATCTGAATGTAAATCATCTGTCAAAGATTGAAGGTATTATCCGGTTATTTCGATATTATCCTTTTTCATTTAACTGGTTTTATCTTAGGTTGGATTAAGGAAACAGAATATGCTAGAGTTGCATATGAGATGTTTAAATAAGAGTAATGTAAACTCGATAGTCAAAAATATTTGTGAAACTAGTTAATGATTGAATTAGAACTAGAATCATGATTTCGGTTATTTTACCCAGTCAACATTATGAGTCTGAACCACAGTTGGTCTATACTTAATGTTCATGTTCATAAAACTTTAGAATGGACTGGTGTATTGGATTATTATTTGGTTTAGATGTTGTTTTTCGTTGGGTGAAGCCTGTGTTAAGGACCATGAAGGGTTCAGGCGATACAAGGTTGGAGTAAGGGTGGAAGAGTATTTGTTTACTGTAAATAATCAGTTTATGAAGATATTCCCGTATGCTCACCGAGTGTTTGACTAAAAGTTTAAGAAAACCAAGGTGGTTAAACCTTCTGTCCAAGGATCTGTTTCCAAAAATCAGAACATCTTTAGGTAATGTGTTAGACATTTTGTTAGTCTAAAGAGTAAACCAGAAAGGTTAAAATGAGTGTTGGTATGTTGTAGGAAGTTAGTGTAAATATGGGAATTTTCCTTAGTTGCAGTGAAAATCGTAGAGTGACTTCGTCATTGAGATCGTAGAGTGGTTGCACTCTGATAGTAGAGCTCACTCTTCAGCAAATCAATGACTTAACCAAGTCTGTAGATAAAATATTAGAGTGCTGCTGGTAGTAGAGTGCTGCTGGTAGTAGAGTGTTGTTGGTAGTAAAGTGCTGCTGGTAGTAGAGTGCTGTCGGTAGTAGAGTGTTGCCAGTAGTAGAATACTGGTAGTAGAGTGTTGCTGGTAGTAGAGTGCTGCTGGTAGTAGAGTGTTGGTGGTTGAGTGTTGCTGGTAGTAGAGTGATGTTGGTAGTAGAGTGCTGGTAGTAGAGTGCTGCAGGTAGTAGAGTGTTGGTAGTAGAGTGCTGATAGTAGAGTGTTGTTGGTAGTTGAGTGCTGCTTGTAGTAGAGTTTTGCTGGTAGTAGAGTGTTGTTGGTAGTAGAGTGTTGGTAGTAGAGTGTTGCTGGTAGTAGAGTGTTGGTGGTTGAGTGTTGCTGGTAGTAGAGTGTTGCTGGTAGTAGAGCAGTCTGGGCCAGTCTTGGGAAATCGTTGAGTAACCCTCACTCGACGATCATAGAGCTGCCAGCCCAGGCAGTGTGTTCAGGCACTGAACCTCGGTTTAGTCGCCGGTTTCAGAAAACGTAATATTAATTAAAATATTATTAACATATTAATAATATTAGACAATGAGTAATTAATATCAAATGATCAATAATATTGGTAAATGATTAAAATGTTATTGAATGAGCAATAATATTAGTAAATGATTAAAATATTATTAAATGGTTAATAATATTAAGAAGTGATGTAAATATTATTAAATGGTTAATAATATTAATAAGTAATTAAAATATTATTAAATGGACAATAATATTTATAAGTGATTAAAATATTATTAAATGGTTAATAATATTAATAAGTGATTAAAATATTATTAAATGATTAATAATATCAATAAGTGATTAAAATATTATTAAATGGTTAATAATATTTGAATGTAGTTGTATATTATCAAATGTAGATAATATTTTGAGATATTTGGTACATTGTTAAATGTCCAAATAATTAAGTAATGTAAAAGAAGAAAGTTTAATTGAATTAAACAGATGTAAATAGTCCATTGTGATTAATTTAGACAACTTATTCAAAGTAGGTCGTACGATGAACGTGTAGTGAATATATAAGTTAAATGAGCATACCCGACATGTCCAACTGGGGTTGGGCTAAGGTTTTGTCCAGAACTTAAGGGTTCGTTTGCCGGACATCTTCAGAGTTAATGATTTAAAGTTAGAGTCTTATATAAAGGCTAAGTAATAGTCATTGCATCTAATGATTATGTTAATTTCCAATATAAATTGTAGGTTGAATGAGAAACGCAAATAAGTGTAACTGGTAGAAGCAAACCAGACAAGTTTTTCAGAACTTGCTCCTATGTGCAATAATATGTTATAATGTGATTTAAATTGATAATATGAAGTTATATTGATGATGTTTGTGGTAAATGAACATCATATGGTATGACTACATGAAAACTATGTACAAGATTGAAGCATGATTTTCTAAGTACTAGTTGATTATTGTATGTGATGCATAAGAGGTATGAAGTATTATTAATACGGAAAGCATGATGCAAGAATAAGATACAAAGCATGTATATATGTGAAGCATGTAATTTGTTATGTGTAACTGTTAAACTTGCTGAATCGTCGTGCTCACTCTTGCTTAAACCAATATTTTCATATAGTACAAGTATTTGAAGTCTTGATAAGGATCAAGAAACAGGAAAGCATATTACTTTCACCGAAGATCTAAGTATTTGTTGTAGATATTAGCCCGAAGTGAACAGGTAAATGATTGTGTAGTATAAGACTTTAGTTGGTATGTTATATGAGTGTTAAATACACAAGTTGATTGTAATAGAATGTCGAATCATGTATGATATTAAGACATACTATGAATGTATAAAGATTTCGATTCTGGAATAGAAAGAGATGTTGTAAAATTGTAAATAAATGGTCATTTATCAATTATAATATTGTTGTAATTCATGAATAATAAGAAAAATGTTGTACTCGTGTTGAACCGGATCCGAAGTTCAAGGAACTCGAATTTGGGGTCGTCACGGAACTAATTCGGGAAATGACAAAGTTGGAAATTGAAGTGAAGTACCCCTCCGAAACAGATGAAATGTTATTTGTTATAAAGATGCAACCAACATTGTTAGATAGGGTGAAGGAAGCCTAACTAGTAAATGAGGAATGTACTCGGGTAAGGAATATGGTTATCTCAAATGATGAAGTAAAATTTCAAGTAGGTAGTAATGGAATTTTAAAATTTGAGGGGCACAGCTACATACCAGCAGTAGCTGGATTGAAAGAGGAGATATTACAAGAGGCACATAATTCGAAATTCTCAATTCACCCAGGATGTACGAAAATGTACCAAGATTTACGAAAACATTTTTGATTGCCAAACATGAAACGAGAAATTGCGAATTATGTAAGCCGATGCTTGACGTGTCAGCGGATCAAAGCTGAGCATCAGAAGCCAAGTGGATTATTACAACCTCTTGAAATTTCAGAATGGAAATAGGAACATATTACTCAAAAGTCAGCCCATTCCGATTACTCAAAAGGGCTACGATGTTATATGGTTGATCGTAGACAGATTAACAAAGTCATCCCATTTCTTGCCAATTAAAATCAAATACAAATTGGATCAATTGGCTAGAATCTACATTAAAGAAGTGATATCGCGGCACGGGGTACCAGTGTCAATTGTGTCAGATCGGGATCGGCAGTTTACATCAAATTTTTGGAAAAGTCTACAAGAGAGATTAGGAACACAATTGAGGTTGAGTACGGCTTACCATCCTCAAACCGATGGTCAAAGCGAAAGAACGATACAGACCTTGGAAGATATGTTGCGAGCTTGTATTATGGACTTCAAAGGAAACTGGGATGATCGTCTACCTTTGGTGGAATTTGCATATAACAATAGTTACCACGCAAGTATAGGAATGTCACCTTATGAAGCCTTATATGGAAGAAAATGCAAAACTCCTTTGTGTTGGGATGAAGTTGGCGAACGTAAATTGCTAGGACCCGAACTAGTTCAACAAACGGCAGATACGGTCCCGGTTAGTGGCAGCTCAGGATCGACAGAAAAAGTATGCAGATTTGCATAGGCAAAGTCGGGATTTTGAGGTGGGAAGTCACGTGTTTCTTAAAGTGTCTCCATGGAAGGGAAAAATCAGATTCGGAAAGAAAGATAAATTAAGTCCTAGATTTATTGGACCGTTTGAAGTATTAAGAAAAGTTGGAGAAGTGGCTTATGAAGTGGCTCTACCTCCAGAGTTAGAGCACATACACAATGTTTTCCATGTGTCAGTACTCCGTCCATACAAGCCAGATTATAAGCACGTCATAGCCTATGAACCTATCCAGATAGAGAAGGATTTAACTTATGAAGAAATTCCTGTACAAATATTAGATAGGAAAAAGCAAGTTTTAAGAAACAAGGTGATTTCTTCCGTCAAAGTGCTATGGCAAAATCATAACGTTGAAGAAGCCACTTGGAATTAGAGGAGAAAATGCGAAAGAATTATCCCCATTTATTTGAATAATTGGTGTAGAAATTTCGGGATGAAATTTTTATAAGGGGGGAAAATGTAATATTCAGGATATTATGACGTGTAAAAAGTTTAAATAAATAAAATGTGTGTATTTTAGTTATTTAAATTAAGCAATTAATGTGAATTATGTAAATTAATTATGAATGTATATTTTTATTACGGTTATTAATTTAATGATGTATGAAAGAGATTATAATATATATATATATATATATATATATATATATATATATATATATATATATATTATATAATAATAATAATAATAATAATTAATACGTGTATATATTATGTAATAATAGAAATACATGTATGTTTACGAAATGTATATGTAACAAAGTTGAAAAATGGAAAAATATAATTTTATTAAATTATGGGTATTATTTTATTAATTTTGGAGGTATAAAATACTTCATATAAGTACATGCAAATCATTATGCGTGTACAAAATTTATCAAGGTACCCTAAAAATATATAAATATTATTTTATGAATTTTGGTAAATTAAAATAAATATTTTATATACATTATATAAAATATTTATTACCCGAATTAATTGCGTAATGTATTAAAATGTACGTACGCATTGAATTTTTTTCTCACCGACTTAAATTAAGTCGGTGGAATCAAGAGAAAGGTTTCAAAACAATTCAAAATTGGCAAGTTGTATATATATATATATATATATATATATATATATATATATATAATAGATAATAATAATAATAAGAATGATATAAGTGGCAAACACCCAAAACCAAACATCATCTTTTCCTTATTTTTCTTCCATCGTCCGCCACCACCGACCACCAACGCCACCACTATCAAGAAATTTTGGAGGCAACAAAGTGCATAATAAGCATACAAGGAAGGATAGCCAGCTTTTGGAAGGTATAAAACTAAGTTATTTTTGTATTTATTGTGATAAAATCATTTGGTAAAAATTAGTAAATAATTAAGATAATGATTCTATATAATTTTTAGATGTGTGTCAATGAATTTTATGTTGTTTAGGGTATTTTTATGGTGGAAATAGTGAACAAAATGGTAGAAAAATTGTTCAAGGTGGCAACTGTTAACGCAAAAGAAGGGAGAAAAATATTTTAGGCGCGGCCAAAATTTTTTCCAGACCAAGATCGAAACGACGTCGTTTCATAGCAGAAAGAATTTTGGCCGCGCCATGCGCGGCGATCGAAATTCTGCGATCGGGCCACCAGAAACGACGTTGTTTGGATCAGCGGGGGGGGGGGATCCGGGCAATGCGCGGCCGACCGCGTTCGACTTATTTACCATTTTGCCACCGATCGGCTTTTTTTTACAGAATAATTACAAAAATGCCATTGAAAATTTATTTAATTTAAATAAATGTTTTAAAATTAATAAAAATCATATAAAAGTCATATAAAATCAGAAAAATATATTAAAATGTTTTATAAATTAAATTTAACAAATTTTCAATTTTGAAGAATAATTCCAATTAATTGTTAAATGTTTAATAATAAGAATTAAAAGAACATAATTAGAATTAATAACCAAATTAGGTTACAATTAATTATAAATACCCACATAGAATCGATGGGTAGAATAATTAAGTTGTGAGTGATATTAATGATATAAATTAATATCGTGTGTTACTAAATTATTATTATTATTTGATTATGTTATTATTATAGGTTGTCCAATAAGGGATAGTTAGTCGTTAAATTAATAATTGGACATCGAGGCAAATTCCTAAACCCTAACTTTGAACCATTAATCAAATGTTAGATAATAAAAAAATCCTCATTGGGTTCTATTTTCTAAAGTTTCATCATTATTCCATTTTCTTGAATATTGATCTCGGTTGATGTTGTAAATTATTCAATTGAAAATCTCTTTTGTTACTCACATTCATTCTTAAGTGCAATGACATTCCTAACGAAACATAATTGTTGGTTAGTGAGTTGATAATTATGAGTCTAGACCATTTGTTCGGCTAAACTTTTGGTAAAATTAAATTTCAAATTTCTCTTTATTGATAAGTGCTGAGCCAAACAAAATTGTTTTGGTGCGGGCTCTTAGAAACTGAGGTGAACAATCATGTTCCAAGGAATATAGTTGTCGAAGGTCTTAAATTTTGAAATTCTGTGATATGCGGTAATATAATGTGCACAATCATAGGTACGAGAGGCTGATCACCTCGAGTACGGGCTTAAGGTGTTATGGTCTTTGTGACACATACAGGTTATCAATATTATTATTGACTAACCTACGTTCTATAATATTATGACCCTCGGTATGATGTTCAATTATCATGTTTCAAAGGAAAAATTCCTCAGTTACTTTTATTCATTTGAAATGGGTTCGTAATACATTGTTATTATAAATTCTTTTTCTCATACTGTTTTGTTATGCAATTTATTTTACTTGCTGAGCACTTCAGTTGCTCATTCTTGCTTAACTAATGTGACGCAGATAGAGATGTTAAACCTGAAAGTATAAATAAGAAAGACAAGGGCAAAGAAAAGATGGCGGATTGAAGAAATGATGAATGTCCCTCGCTAATAGTTTTAAATTTATTTTGTGGTTGTAGATGTGAAACATGTATTACAGTAATGTTGTATGTATATAAAGGTGATGACCCTTGGAGTTTATTAGACATCTTTTGCATTACGTTGAACCTTAATGGGTGTAATATATAATACTTTTGAATAGTAGTAAATGAAGTTAGAATATATGAATCGTGAGCATCAAATTCGGGGTTCAAGGAGCCTGAAATTGGGGGCGTCACAAATTAACCCTACATTAGTTAATTCTTTACACTCAACCAAATTTTCTAACATTTTGAGCATCAATTGACTTTTAAAATGTTTTAGCTATATAGCTTATTTTTCATAGGGCTTTCTTATTTAATTATTCATCTTCATGCAAGCATTTTCATATTAGGCTAACATCTATAATCATTTTGGGCTAGTCCACTAGTAATAATTAAATTACTTGGACTCTTCATGAGGCTAAATCCTTAAATTTATTTGGACCTCTTCATAATTGCCAACAAGAATTAAAATAACTAACATATTGGGCTTGTTTTAAATTCACTTTTTAATTCTATACATCAACTTAATAATTAAGCTAATTACTTAATTAATTATTTCTTATTATTGTCATTCTAGGCAATAATTCTAGCTATGCTATAACTGTGACGACCCCGAATCTGGGTCCCTTGAACCTCGGATCCGGTTCAACACGAGTACTACCTTTTCCTTATTGTTCATGAATTACAACAATATAATAATTGGTAAATAACCATTTATTTACAATTTTACAACATATCTTTCTATTCCAGAATCGCAATCTTTATGCATTCCTATTATGTCTTAATATCATACATGATACAACATTCTATTACAATCAAATTGAGTATTTAACACTCATATAATATACCAACTAAGTATTATACTACACAATCATTTACCTGTCTAATTCAGACTGATATCTACAACAAATATTTAGATCTTCAGTGAAAGTAATATGATTTCCTGTTCCTTGATCTTTATCGAGAACTTCAAATAATTTGCACTATCTGAAAATGTTGGTTTAGGCAAGAGTGAGCACGACGGCTCAGCAAGTCTAACAGATAGCACATAACATATAGTTCATGTTTATATATACTTCTCATGCTGCATACATTACATTATATGAATGCATCATGCTTCTCATGCTTTAAATTTATTCATGCAACATACTGATTATGCATTGAAATGAATACATGACATACAGTTCAACTTATTCAATTAATTCAGGTTTTCTATCGTATAGAATCAACACACCTCATATGGTTTCACAAAAACATATTTAATTCAAATTCTCACATGCTTCAAGTGCACACACAACAGTTATACACATAACAACAATATCTGAAAAACTTGTCTGGTTAGCTTCTACCAGTTATGCTTATTTGTGTCTTTCGTTCACCCTACAATTTATATAGAAAATTGACATAATCATTAGATGCAATGACTATTACTTAGCCTTTATATAAGACTCTAACTTTAAATTATTAACTCTTAAGATGTCCGACAAACGAACTCTTAAGTTCCGGACAAACCCCTAGCCCAACCCCAGTTAGACATGTCGGGTATGCTCATCTAACTTATACATTCACTACACGTTCATCGTACGACCTACTTTGAATAAGTTGTCTAAATTAATCACAATGGACTATTTACATCTGTTTAATTTAATTAAACATTCTTCTTTTTTCATAACTTAATGATTCGGATATTTAATAATGTACCAAATACCTCAAAATATTATCTACCTTTGATAATATACAACTATGTTCAAATATTATTAATCATTTAATAATATTTTAAATCTCTTACTAATATTATTATTCATTTAATAATATTTTAGTTATTTATTAATATTATCAATCATTTAATAATATTTTAATCACTTTTAATATACACATTAATAATATTAACCATTTAATAATATTTTAATCACCTATTAATATTATTATCCATTTAATAATATTTTAATCACTTATTAATATTATTATCCATTTAATGATATTTTAATCACACATTAATATTATTAACCATTTAATAATATTTTAATCACACATTAATATTATTAACCATTTAATAATATTTTAATCACACATTAATATTATTAACCATTTAATAATATTTTAATCACTTATTAATATTATTATCTATATAATAATATTTTAGTCTCTTACAAATTTTATTAATCATTTAATAATATTTTAATCATTTACTAATGTTATTCATCATTTAATAATATTTTAAATACACATCAAATAATACCAATAGTTAACTTTTTAATTGTGTTAATTTTAGTCTTTATTTTAAATATTTAGTTACCAATTAATCATTAATGGATTTCATATATATTGGTTTAATAACCAAACCATTCATTTTATACTTATTTTAATTTAAAATTTCATTAAAAACTCGACCCGGACCGATCCGACCCGACCCGGACCACCCGATCCGACCCAGAACGCCCAAAATCTGTTTGACAGATTGTTTGAGCGCAGCTGCGCCCACACCGAGCGCAGGTGCGCTCGGCCAGTCGGTCCGAAAGTCAACTTTTTGACTGCTCGACCCTCCGACGCTCCGACAGCTATAACTTCTTTATTTTAAAATATTTTGAGGTGATTCTTGAGTCCATTCTCATCAGAATTTTCCCTTCTACAATTTCTCTTTAGATCACAAATCCAAATTCTGAACAGAACTAGACTAAAAACTACTCACAAGGACAAAGTGAAAACTAAAATCACAAATCCTTGGTTTTAATTGTTCAAACTTGAATAAAATAAACTCTACGCATGCAAATGACACCAACTTAATGTTGTTGTCTTCCTAACTTCTTGTTTTACAATATTTCATGGTTTAATCATATTTTTGAAAATGTTTGACACGAAATTTAAAGATCAAACCACTTAGGGTTTTACCGGTAAATCATTATATAGACTTTCCTTCTAATTCTTTACGTACCACCACTACAAATACATGTATTAACTATATCAAACCATGAATATACCTATATATCATAGTTTTAGACTTCTAGATCATCAAAATAACTTTTGATCGGTTAAAAATACATTTTAACCATTCAAATTGTAACGACCCCAAAATTCGACCCACTTTATTCCCTTAAATCTTGTATTTAATAAACATTATTTTTATTACGTCCAAATTTCGGTCCGTTAATAAATCTTTCATCACCTAAATTAATCCATTATTTAATATCAATATCATCAATTACCAAATTTTCGGTATAAATTTTTCTTTTTCCTTTCTTAATCATTGTATTAAAATATTTGGATATTTAAAATCTTTACATCTGGATCCTAGTCCCTGGATCGCAACCTTAACTTATTCTTTCTTTTACACGCATCATAAAGCTCAAAATTCAAAACTTAATATTGTTCGTATCCATACAAATTATTTTTGATTTCATAATCCATAATTAAGCCATTTAATAATTTCTATCGTAACATCTATCTAGTACAATCACAGTTCAAAGTTTAACTTTACTTATCTTGTCTGGATTCAGCATATATGTATATACAAAATATCAATATAAACTTAACAATTATATTCACATTAAATTCTGTTGTTGAAACATAACAATAACATTCACAACCTTCTGTGATTATCCATCTTTATATCATCTGACACATTTGAGATTTATTTATTTCCTGCAAAATATATATTAAGCAAGTAATAAGCACAACGGCTCAGCAAGTTCAACAGTTATACTTCACGTAGCACATACCTTATCATGCTTGGTGTGTATCATACATCATGTGCTGGTGCTTCTACTATAGCAATATATCTCATATATATTCATATCGTTGCACAAAATACACATTGTGGTCATATTAATCACGTATCACGTAACACATAATTTGTTTGCAGTCAAAACAAGAATTACATATCATAACATTCCAACATTTAACATAAAAGAGACTGAAGAACTTGCCTGGCGTCCAGTTATTTAAATTGTTAGCTCAAACCCTTAACTCGATCAACCTATGATCATAAATTAATCAAATAATAATTATTCATCTCTTTATGATATTAATTTATTTAATTAATATCATTTTCGGACTACTTTTCAACTTATACGGTTAACTATATTAACCTCTTCCCTTAATATATTCATTTAACTTAATATCAAATATCTTCGTTACGGACAACCCGACTCATTGGATAAATTTTAGCATAATCAGTTGTCCGGATTTTCATTTATTCCTTTTCCACCCTTTAAACTAATTAGATTAATATTTAAAATATTTAAATATTAATCCCCAATATTTAATATTTTTACAAAAAATATTAAATTTAATGCCCAAATATCATTTCTATATTTTTACTATTTTTCTATAATTTTCTAGAATTTTTAAACAGTTTTTACACATTTATTTCAATTAAAACTAATTTCTGGGGGCAATATGGTAATTTCCGCGGTCAAAGGGACAAAACTGGTATTTTTCGGAAAGCTCAAGGGCATTTCCGTAAATTTCGCAATCTTAGGACATAACCGGAATTAACCGAAAAGTTCAGGGGCATTACCGTCATTTTAACGCGCCAAGGGACATAATTGGAATTTACCGGAAACTCTAGGGGCGTTTCTGTAAATTGCCGAGGCTAAAGGACACGGCGGTCCTTTCCGGAAAAGACTGGGGGCATTACGGTAATTCCCCGCGTACGTCGGCCAAAACGACGTCGTTTCCTTGCCTGTTCCAGAACCTTCAGCCGCGCAACGCGCGGCCTTCACCTCAGCCCCAGAAACGACGTCGTTTCTGGTCCTCTCGCGCGGAAATTTGGCTCGCGCAATGCGCGGCCAACAGTTTTCTTCTTCCTTCTTTTTTCGCGAACAGTGACCAGCCAAAACCAATTTTTACACCATTTTGCTCACAAATTTCACCACAAAACTATTCCAAAAATTATGAAATTCATAAATATACATCCTAAAATTATTTAGAATCATTATACTAATTATTTACAATTTTTCCATAAACTTTATTTATTACCATAAATATAAAAATAACTAAATAAATTCATTTCTATACCTTCTAATGCTTGAAAATTCTTTCTTAATGGCATCCCATCCTTCCTCTCTTGGTGGCTGGGTGGTTCACGGTGGTGTATAATGGCAGTGATGGTGGTTTCGGTGGAGAGAAAATGAGAGTTTCTTGCTATCTTTTTTTTTTTTTTTTTCTTTATTTTTCTTTTCCCCCTCTAACATGCATATATCTATATATATATAATATATATGTGTAAATTGTTTTTAATCATTTAGGCCAAGTCCACCGCCTTAACATGCCCAGCAACTTGTCTCTCGAATTTTCCATGCATAATTAATTATTTAAATACATTACGTAATTATTTCGTGTAATAAATATTTTATATAATATATATAAAATATTTATTTTAATTCACCAAAAATCATATCATGATTTATAAATAATATTAACACCCTTTTTGGGTATTTTACTTGACAAATTTTGTACACGCATAATACCATGCATGTAATTATTTGAGGTAATTTATACCTCCAAAAATCATAAAATAATTCATAGGACATATAAAAATTATTTTTCATAATTTTTCGCTTCATTACTTGGACATCATGTTACATTAACATGTTCACGTTTCCGAAATATTATCTTTCATAAAAGTCATAATAATTCCATTATACATAATTATAATTTTTAATAACTTAAAACATTCCTTTTTCTTATTTATTATTCAATTTCTTTAATATTCACAATAATTTCTTTATATATAAATTATATAATTTAATATTATATAATTTATATAATTACTTTCTCCTTTTAAATAATTTCTTAATTTCTTCCAACTTTATTCCATTTAATCACCTTATATAAATTACATAATTATTCTTATATAATTTATATAATTATTATTTTCTTCATACCTTATTTTAATTTCCTTATATAAATTATATAATTTATTATTATATAATTTATATAATTACTTTTCCTTCTCAATTAATTTCTAAACCTCCTCCAAAATTCTTGATAAATTCTAAAATCAACACATACAATTTTACCAACTCCCTCATTCACCTTTTATTTAAATTTGGATTAATTTAATTATTAATCCCTTTAATTTTCCATAATTAATAATATTTATAATTATTAATTAAACATAACACACACACACACACACACACACACACACACATATATATATATATATATATATATATATATATATATATATATATATATATATATGCAAATGTATATATATATATATATATATATATACATATTTAATTCATGCATTTACATTATCACATAGCCTTAATTAAATTATAATTTCTGCATTTTCATAATAATTTAATTGTACAATTTATTGTACATTTACCTGACATTTTTCTTATCCTTCATAAATTGTTTTTAAACAATTTATTTACTTTTAAATTAACACAAATCATCACCATCTCTGTACAAATTTAATTTACTAATTAAATCCCTTCAAACACTTTAAATTACTTAAAATAATAATTAACTTAAACAACCTTGATATTTTTTTATCAATTAATTCTTTTTCGATATTATTAAAGGAATCCTGAAATTCGGATCCTCACATTATATATATATATATATATATATATATATATATATATATATATATATATATATATATATACATATTTAATTCATGCATTTACATTATCACATAGCCTTAATTAAATTATAATTTCTGCATTTTCATAATAATTTAATTGTACAATTTATTGTACATTTACCTGACATTTTTCTTATCCTTCATAAATTGTTTTTAAACAATTTATTTACTTTTAAATTAACACAAATCATCACCATCTTTGTACAAATTTAATTTACTAATTAAATCCCTTCAAACACTTTAAATTACTTAAAATAATAATTAACTTAAACAACCTTGATATTTTTTTATCAATTAATTCTTTTTCGATATTATTAAAGGAATCCTGAAATTCGGATCCTCACATTCTTCCCCCTTAACAGGATTCCGTCCTCGGAATCATAATTGCCGTACTAATCATACGTATTTTATTTATAGCACCTTGCTATACCTTTATCTTGATGAATCACAACTAAATCCATAATAACTATATTCTTTCATCTTTAATAGCTATAACTTACATGGATAACCTCATAACAGTCATTACTATTAGAATATTCAATTTATAATTTCTTTATAATATTTTTGGATGCACTTATCAAGATAATTTCCCATTCTCTGGAAATTTCTTTCTTTAATCACACTTATCCTTACTCCATTCACTTATTTCATTCTCTTTATTGCACATCATTTATATTTTGCGCATTCATCATTCTCTTCTTAATTCATCTTCATGAATTTTCTTCACATTTCCTAGATCCTTCTTTAATACTACCATCATTCAATACTAAGTTCTAAACGTTAACCTTTACTTAATTTATCATATTCTTTATTTGAGATTATTTCAAAAATTCTGGGTGTCACACAAATCATATCTAAACTATAAAAATGAACTAAGGAAGAGATAGAGCACTTTTGAACCTCTTGGACATGGATGCTCTTCTTCTTCTTGATATGATCTTGCTAAGGACTCCTCCTTGACTATTCTCTAGCACTTTTTCTTGGTGGATCATCAATCTCTCAAAGGTTTACTTACCTTTTCTTTAGAGCTTCTCTATCTATATTTGGTGAAACAAATGAACAAACACTAACACATGATTCAAGGTCTCTATTTATAGGCATTTCTATCATCTCTTTTTATTACTTACAATATGTATATCTATACAATTTAACCAACATTACTTGCAACCATCAAAACTTAGCTTGATTTAAGGGATAAGACTTGATTGAATGACTAACATGAAAGACTTCTATCAAGGTTGCTTGTAAACAACTTTTGGAGTGTAAAATAAGTAAAAATGAAGTCACACACAACATCCCCATGTGGGGCCCCTCCAAAATTCGAGATTTGATCTAAAATTATACCAATTTGGCTCTATTTTTATGTCTTATATCATTATATAAGCATTCATATATATACACCAACATATGTATACATATTCACCTATACTTGCACATTAGGCTCCATTTTGGACCTTAGAATTAAATTATATTGAACTCATTTATTTAATTTGGTTGGGCTCAATTTAATTATTACATTGAGCTAACATTAAATACCCTATATTACATTTAATTAAAACAAGCATGGGCTTGTTTAATTATTACATGGATTAATGTTAAATTAATTATATGAACTACTAGGTAAATTTATTTGACCTAGATTAATACATCAATTGGACTTATATTATAGTCCAATTAAATTTGATTTAATTTATTCTACCACCTTGGGTTACATAATTAACTCATCCATAGTTAATTTTCATCACTACCTTTCTTCCTCTAGCAATTAACCAATGTTTGGTTAATTCTCTATCTTGCCTACCAACTAGGGTTATTCAATTAACCCTACATTAGTTAATTTTCTACACTCAATAATATCTCCTAACACTTTGACTAACATTGGACTTTTAAGTGTTTGGGTTACATAGCTTACCTTGCATTGGGCTTTCTTATTTAATTACTTGGGCTACCCAACACAATTCACATATCATTTATAACTTGGGCTTGGTAATTAATTTAATTGGACTATCACAATACTTGCCAACATAATTTAATTGGACTTATATTAATTACCTCTTGGATTATTAATTAACATAACATTTGGGCTTATTAATTAATTACTCACCTTCATACAAGTATTCCCATCTTGGGCTTATTTTAAATCCATTAATGGACTCTATATAACAACTTAATAATTAAGCTAATTACTTAATTAATCTCTTCTTGTTATTGCCATCCTAGGCAATAATTCTAGCTCTTCTATAACTTTAATTCAATAACTAATATAATTAAATTAATTAATTATATTTCATGACTTTTCTTCTTACTTCATATTTAAACTAATTAATTTATTAGTTTTATTGAGTATTAATTTACTCATCTTCTTGTCTGGATAACAAACACCACTCTAGGAATATATAACTATGTATATATATATCCTTATAACCGTCTTCACTTCTCAAATGAATTTATTTCCTTAATAAATTTTCTATATGCATCATTACAATATTCCCACATTTAATTTCTAACAAATAAATTATGTTAAAAAAAAATTATTCACCCAAATTCTACACATCTCACTTCTCAAACTCTAGGTTTTAAACCATAACCTTTAATTAATTATTTCAAATCTTATTTACAATTCTTGTAAATATCTGGGATATTACAATAACTTTAACTCAATAACTAATATAATTAAATTAATTAATTATATTTCATGACTTTATATTTAAACTAATTAATTTATTAGTTTAATTGAGTATTTAATTTACTCACATTCTTATTTGACTAACAAGCACGCTTTAGGTATATATATAATTACCTTCACTTCTCAATTGAATTTATTTTCTTAATACATTATCTACATGCATCATTACAATATTCTCACATTTAATTTCTAACAAATAAATTATGTTAAAAAAATTGTTCACCCCATTTTCTACACATCTTACTTCTCAAATTCTAGGTTTTAAATCTTAACCTTTAATAAAATCAATTAAGATATTATTTAAAATCTTGAAAATATCTGGGATATTACATTCACCTCTTCTTATAAGAATTTCGTCTCCGAAATTATCTCATACACCTTTTTACCAATTTTCATCTCTGAGTATTACTCATCAAATTCTATGACCACCATTTGCTATGAAGTTCATACCTCTAAACTAGCAATTCCAGAATAATGGAATATCTTGCAAAATAATAAATTGAAAATCAATATCTTACAAAAGAATAAATTAAAAAATAAAATATTCATTAAAACTTTCATACTATTCAGATGAGTCATAAAGACTGTGAACATACGTTTTGAGTATTTACAATACCCGATATACAGAAAAGTACTATTTCATTTTGAATATTAACAATCATTACAATTGTAATATCCGATACTCTAGGTGATCAGCCTATCGTACTTCTGCGTTGTGCACAACGACTTCACTTAGGGTTGAACTCTTTGGATTTACCAGCCCATATTTTGCTAAACCAGCATGTCACCACTTTTGGGTGCCCCCTCGCGGGTTCTTTATTCATGGCTCTGACATATCCCCCATTATGGGGTTGTTCACCTCAGACTTACAACAAAACTCCGCTCCAGCATATGTTGGATTGGAAAATAAAACTTGAGTCATTTCTGACCAAAAAGTGTTCAGTCAAAATAAATGACATAGACTCACATCATTGAACTGTTCGTATATTACGATTCAAAAATCATTTCAGATTAGTTAAAGTAACTAAAATTTATTTATAGGACTTCATGATATCACACCTTTGCAACAGTGCGTTGAGGATTCCGTCTTTTTCATCTTTGCATCATGGCTTTAATGGCGTGTGATGATTTTATAAATATATTTTGATATTTTTAAATCAATTTGTCTAGCCGAAACAATTAGCATAGACTCTTCTTTAAACGTTTTAAAATACTAAAAAAATTATTTTGACTTTGTCATATTACCTCATACCATAGTGGGCTTAAAAATACATCCAACACTGGGTTACCCTGCATTGATGACTCCATCGTTTATCATCTCTGCACTAAGTGCATTAATGATCTCCAAAATACATTTATCTTTTCAAAAGCACAAAAGTGCGAATTTAGCATGGTTTTAAGTATTTCAAAATCTAGCATAGCTAGAAGATTTGGAATATCCTAAACCTCAAAACACCTCAAATTTTTCCTCCAAATTCTTTTTCAACTTAATAACTATATCTAGTATAGCTTTAATCCTGCTACTTAACTCTACCCACACTCACTGTTCATCAAATTACCACGTATTTGGGCTCAGGAACTTACCACAATCATATGGTTTGAGGAGTTTGTCCTAGTCAGGCCAAAGTCGCCAATTCGCTGAGGGTCTCCACCACATAACTATGAGTCACTAATCAATATAGAAAGCTAAGTGAGTGGTAAACCGAGAATAAATCCCCTGCCCATACAAAGGACTGTTCAACTCCACCACTATATTAATATAGAAAGCTAAGTGGTTTTGGTTCTCAAACCAAGCACAAATTCCCCGTCCACACAAGGAATTGTTCAACTTAGCCACTGACATGAGTCATCAACTAAAAACCCACAAATTTCTAACTTCGTCTTAGCTTGAGATGATTTTTCTCAATTCATACAATTCTTTATGAGTTTACTACTATTATTCCATATTATTTTCTTTTTTATAGCATCCTATTATCTCTACATTCTTTTAATCATTTAACAGATCATCTGTTTATTCCTTGATTTCATTCTAATCACTTTATGATCTTCTCTTATGCATTTTGTGAGGACCCGAATTTTCGGGATCACTTTAATAATATTAAATAAGAATTTAAATAACAAAATTATTAAGGTTATTTAAATTACTTATGATTGATATATTTTATGTGATTTAAAGTGCGTGATGAGATTTTATTAATAAACTAAATCTGTACAGAGATGGTGATAAATGGTGTTGAATTAAAATAATTGAAAAGGAAATAAATTGTTTAAAAATAATTTATTAAGAATAAGAGAAATTACATGTAATGGTACAATAAAATTGTACAATAAAATTGTTGTGGAGGTGCAGAAATTATTATTTAAATGATATTACGAGGTAATGTGAGGTTTATGAATTAAATGTGTGTGTGTGTGTGTGTGTGTGTGTGTGTGTGTGTGTGTGTGTGTGTGTGTGTGTGTGTTCAATTGTTATATTGATAAAATTTTATTGTTTATGAAAATTAAGGGATTAATAATTAAATTAACCTGAAAATTTATTAAAAGCTAGTGAGGGAGTTAGTAATAATATAATTATTGATTATAGGATTAATCAATAATTATGGAGGAAGTTGGAAATTAATTAAGAAGGAAAAGTAATTAAATAAATTATATAATAATTAATTATGTAATTTATATAAGGAAATTTATGTAAAATATTAATGAAATAATAATTATAGAAATTATATAAGAATAGTTATATAATTTATATAACGGGATTCATTTAATTGAGGATGGAAGAAAATAGAAAATAATAAGAGAGTTGATAAATGTATAATTATTGATTATATAATTAATCAATAATTATGGAGGAATTTTGAAAATTACTTTAAAAAGGAGAATGTAATTATATAAATTATATAATAATAAATTATATAATTTATATATAAGAAAGTTAAAGTAAATAATAAGGAAATAATAATTATATAAATTATATGAAAATGATTATATAATTTATATAAGGAGAATACACTAATTAAGAAAGAAAATATATTTGTACAAATGGTACAATATTTTATTATATGGTGTATAGTTAAAGTGCATCAAATAGTAAGGAAATGAGAAAATAAATAAGGAGAATGAATGTTTTAAATTATTAAAAATTATTTTATTGTATAAAGGATGTGACGACCTCGAATCCGGGTCCCTCGAACCTCAGATCCGGTTCAACACGATTACTACCTTTTTTTCTTATTGTTCATGATTTACAACAATATTATAATTGTTAAATAATCATTTATTTATAATTTTACTACATCTCTTTCTATTCCAGAATCGCAATCTTTATACATTCCTAGTCTGTCTTAATATCATACATGGTACGACATTCTATTAAAATCAATTTGAGTATTTAATACTCATATAACATACCAACTAAGTCTTATACTACACAATCATTTACCTGTCCAATTCGGACTGATATCTACAACAGACATTTAGATCTTCAGTGAAAGTAATATGTTTTCCCGTTCCTTGATCTTTATCGAGAACTTCAAATAATTTGCACTATCTGAAAATGTTGGTTTAGGCAAGAGTGAGCACGACGGCTCAACAAGTTCAACAGTTACACATAACACATTACATGCTTCACATATTATATATGCTCTGCATTTTATTCTTACGCCGTGCATTTCATGCATTTCATTTTATGAATGCTTCATACTTCTTATGCATCACATAAAATAAACAACTAGCATCTAGCAAATCAAGCTTCATATCGGTACATATTTCACATGTAACCATATCTCATGTTATTCATATATCACAAATATCATCAAAATATCTTCATGTTAATAATATAACATCAAATTGTAGCATATTAATCCACATAGGAGCAAGTTCTGAAAAACTTGCCAGGTTTACTTCTACTGTTTGCGCCTATTTGCGTCTCTTGTTCAACCTACAATTTATATATATAATTGACATAATCATTAGTTACAGTGACTATAAATTAGCCTTAACTTAAGACCTTAACTTCAAATTATTAACTCTTAAGATATTCGATAAACGAACCCTTAAGTTCTGGACAAAAACCCTAGCCCAAATACAGTTCGGACATAACGGGTACGCTTAACCAACTTACGCATTCACTATACGTTCATCGTACGACCCACTTTTATTAAGTTGTTTAAATTAGTCACAAGCGGACTATTTATATCGGTTAAACATTCTTCTTTTATATAACTTAATGATTTGGACATGTAATAATGTACCAAATACCTCAAGATATTATCTACCTTTGATAATATACAACTACATTCAAATATTATTAATCACTTAATAATATTTTACTCACTTATTAATATTATTAACTATTTAATAATATTTTAATCACTTATTAATATTATTAACCATTTAATAATATTTTAATCACATATTAATATTATTAACCATTTAATAATATTTTAATTACATATTGATATTATTAACCATTTAATACTATTTTATTCTCTTATTAATATTATTAATCATTTAATAATATTTTAATCTCTTACTAATATTATTAATCATTTAATAATATTTTAATCACTTATTAATATTATTAACCATTTAATAATATTTTAATCACTTCTTAATATTATTAACCATTTAATAATATTTTAATTAGTTATTAATATTATTAACCATTTTATAATATTTTAATCACTTATTAATATTATTAACCATAATATTAATCACTTATTAATATTATTAATCATTTAATAATATTTTAATTATAAATTAATATTATTAACCATTTAATAATATTTTAATCCCTTATTAATATTATTAACCATTTAATAATATTTTAATTACATATTGATATTATTAACCATTTAATAATATTTTATTCTCTTATTAATATTATTAATCATTTAATAATATTTTAATCTCTTACTAATATTATTAATCATTTAATAATATTTTAATTATTTATTAATATTATTAACCATTTAATAATACTTTAATCTCTTATTAATATTATTAATCATTTAATAATATTTTATTCACTTATTAACATTATTAATCATTTAATAATATTTTAATCACACATTAATATTATTACTCATTTAATAATATTTTAATCATTTACTAATATTATTCATCATTGAATAACTTTTTAATCATATACTAATATTATTGACTATTTAATAATCTTCAATCAATACTAATAGTTAACCTTTTAATTGTGTTAACCTTAATCTTTAACTTAAACATTTAGCTATTATTTAGTCACTAATAGACTCTCTTACAATAGCTTATCTTTATTTCAATAGTGAAATTATCTTTTGTTAAGTTTTACAATGCCCGACAAGCGAAACTTTCAGTTTCGAACAAGTCTGGATTAAAATTTTAGTTTTTTTAACAAGCACAGGCGTCTAGACGCCACCCCAAAGCCTTTATGGGGCGTCTAGACGCCCATAGGCAGAAACCAACAACGCCAGGCATACACTTGGGCGTCTAGACGCCGTGTACTTTGGCTGCTAGAATCTCTCTCAGTAGTTTGGTCATAACTCTGTCATACGGAAATATTTTGAGGTGATTTATGAGTCTAAATTTATTAGAATTTCATGATCTACAATTTCTCTTTATATTAGAAATCCAAATTCCGAACAGAACTGGACTAAAAACAGCTCACAAGGACAAAGTAAAAACTAAAATCACAAATTCATGGTTTTAAAGGTTCAAACTTGAATAAAATGAACTCTACACTTCTAAATGACACCAACTTAGTATTGTTGTCTTCCTAACTTCTTGTTTTATAACATTTCATGGTTCGATTACATTTTTGAAAACGTTTTGATAAGAAATTTTAAGATCGAACCACTTAGGGTTTTACCGGTAACACAATATGAATTTTTCTTCCATTTATTTGCTTACCACACATACCAATACTTGTATTAAACATATTAAACCATGAATCTACCTATATATCATAAATTTAGACTTCTAGAGCATCAAAATAATTTTTGATCTGATAAAAATACATTTCAACCGTTCAAATCATATCTAAACTATAAAAATGAATTAAGGAAGAGATAGAGCACTTTTGAACCTCTTGGACATGGATGTTCTTCTTCTTCTTGATATGATCTTGCTAAGGACTCCTCCTTGACTATTATCTAGCACCTTTCCTTGGTGGATCTTCAACTCACAAGAGTTTGCTTACATTTCTCTCAAAGAGCTCTCTCTCTTTTCTTTCTAGAATACTTGCAAAAGAACTAACAACCTCTATAAGTTTGTGGAGTATTCTATATATAACACTCTAATAACACATCATTAACTCTTCTAATAAACCAATGTTGGTGAATTTATAGCTTAATCTAGTTTACTATAACATGGATGAACAAGTTGAAAGACATTGAGAGTGACAAGGGTTGTTGGCTAACTTTGATTTAGTGTGAGTTTGAAGCAACATGCAAGATCAAGCCACCCCATGTGGGGGCCCCCTTCAATCTCAGCAAAATGGGATTAAATTTCCCATTTTTGCTTGTTTTTATAGCTTATTTATACATATATATATATAAATATTGACCAACATTTTGACTATCATTTGGGTTCCACATTGGACTCTAGGATTTAATATATTGGGCTCATTCAATTAATTGGTTTGGGCTCATTTTAATTATTACATTGGGCTAACATTAAATACCATATGTTACATTTAATTAAAACAAACATTGGGCTTGATTAATTATAACTTGAATCAAGGTTTAATTAATTACATGGACTACTAGGTTAATTTATTTAACTTAGTTTAATACATCAACTAGACTTATAATATAATCCAATTAGCATTGCCTATAATTATTCTACCATCTTGTGTTACTCAATTAACTTATCCATAGTTAATTCTCATCATCATATTTACTTACCTAGCAATTAACCAACGTTTGGTTAATGCTCTCCCTTGTCTACTAACTAGGGTTATTTAATTAACCCTACATTAGTTAATTCTCTACACTCAACTAAATTTCCTAACACTTTGACTATCAATTGACTTTTAAAATGTTTGAGCTATATAGCTTATTTTTCATTGGGCTTTCTTATTTAATTATCCATCTTCATGCAAGCATTCCCATATTGGGCTAACATCTATAATCATTTTGGGCTAGTCCACTAGTAATAAGTAAATTACTTGGACTCTTCATAAGGCTAAATCCTTAAATTTATTTGGACCTCTTTATAATTGCCAACAAGACTTAAAATAACTAACATATTGTGCTTGTTTTAAATTCACTTTTTAATTCTATACATCAACTTAATAATTAAGCTAATTACTTAATTAATCATTTCTTATTATTGCCATCCTAGGCAATAATTCTAGCTCTTCTATAACTTTAACTCAATAACTAATATAATTAAATTAATTAATTATATTTCATGACTTCATATTTAAACTAATTAATTTATTAGTTTAATTGCGTATTTAATTTACTCACATTCTTATTTGGCTAACAAGCACGCTTTAGGGGTATATATATATATAATCACCTTCACTTCTCAATTGAATTTATTTTCTTAATACATTCTCTACATGCATCATTACAATATTTCCACATTTAATTTCTAACAAATAAATTATGTTAAAAAAAAATGTTCACCCATTTTCTACACATCTTACTTCTCAAATTCTAGGTTTTAAACATTAACCTTTAATAAAATCAATTAAGATATTATTTAAAATCTTGAAAATATCTGGGATATTACAAAGGAATTGTTATGATTTTTATTGAAGATAATATTTTAGAAATGTGAACATGTCAATGAAACATGTTGTTCAAGTAACGAAGTGAAAAAGTGTGAAAAATAATTTTTATATGTTGTATGTATTATTTTATGAATTATTGTAACGACCCCGAAATTCGGCCCTCTTTATTACCTTAATTTTCATATTTATGAAACATTATCTTTCTTACGTTCAAATTTCGGTCCGTTAATAAATCTTTCATCACCTAATTTGATCCATTATTTAATTTAAATATCATCGGTTACCAAATTTTCAGTATAAATTTTTCTTTTTCTCAATTCAATCGTTGTATTTAAAACATTTGGATATTTAAAATCCTTACATTTCGATCCTAGTCCCATGGATCGCAACCTTTACTTTTTTCTTTCTATCATAATGCTCAACATTTAAAATTTAATGTTGACTATATCCATATCAATATTCACTATCTCCCAATGCATAGATAGACATATAATATCCTTTATCAGTTCAACATTCAAATTTAATGTTGATTATATCCATTCAATATTCCTTGTTTCATGATTCATAAGTAAATCATTTAATAATCTCTATCATAACATCTATCTTGAACTACCACAGTTCATAATTCAACTTTACTTATTCAATCTGGATTTCATTTGTACATGCATATATCACATCAATAAAAACTTTGTAATCGTATCCACATTGAATCATAATATCAACAGTTCATAATAATGTTCACAACCTTTTATAGCAAAATCCATCATAATCCAATATTCTGGATATTCATTTCTTGACCTGCAAAATTTATTTTAAGCAAGTAATGAGCTCAACGGCTCAGCAAGTTCAACAGTTTATGTTGCACATAGCACATACCTTATCATGCTTGGTGTGTGTCATACATCACGTGTTGTGCTTCTACTTGAGCATTATATCTCATACATATTCATATCTTTGCACAAATCACACATCTTTGTCATATTAATCACGTATCACATAGCACATAATTTGTGTGCATCAATATTATCATATCATAACAGTAAACATTTAACATTTAAGGGACTGAAGAACTTGCCTGGCGTCCAATTATTTAATTGCTAGCTCAAAATCCTTTCTCGATCAACCTATAATCATAATATAATCAAATAATAATTATTTAACCTCTCATGATATTAATTTAATTAATTAATATCATCTATAACGTAATTAATTCTACCCGACCCTTTAATTTTAAGGTATTGGGTTAATTATTAATTAATAAGGTTAATTATATTAATTTCGTTCCTGAAAAATATTAATTTAACTTAATATCATATACCTTCAATACGAATAACCCGACTCATCGGATAATTTCTAGCATATCTGGTTGTCCAGATTTACATTTATTCATTTTTTAACCTTTAAACTCAATAGATTAATATTTAAAATATTCAAATATTAATCTCCAATATTTAATATTTTTACAAAAATATTAAATTTAATGCCCAAACATCATTTCTATATTTTTAGTATTTTTCTAGAATTTTCTAGAATTTTTAAACAATTTTTAAACATTTATTTCAATTAAAACTAACTCCGGGGGCATATATGTAATTTCCGCGGCTAAAGGGACAAAACCGGTATTTCCCGGAAAGTCTAGGGGCATTTCTGTCATTTCCTCAAAACTAGGGACATAATCGGAATTAACCGAAAAGATTTGGGGCAATATCGTAATTTCCGTGCGTCAAAGGATACGCACGGGATTTCCGAAAAAGTCCGGGGGCTTAATGGTAATTTTACCGCGTTTCGGTCGGCCGCGCATTGCGCGGACCGACCCCGGTCGTATAAAACGACGTCGTTTAGTCTTGGTTCCAGAATTTTCCGCCGCGCCATGCGTGGCTCACCCCTCTGCGTACCAAAAACGACGTCGTTTTTGGTTTGCCTCAGAAAAAAAAACGCCGCGCGCAATGCGCGGCCCCCTGTTTTCTTCTTCTTCCCAGTCGCGTAACAGTAGCCACCTTATGCACAAAATACATTATTTTGCTCCCATTTTTCACATCAAAACTACTCCAAAAATTATGTAATTCATAGATATTTATTCTAAAATTATTTAGAATAATTATACTATTTATTTTCTATTTTTCCACAAAATTAATTTACACCATACATGCTAAAATAATTTAACTAAATTGATTTCTTTACCTCCTTGAAGCTTTTCTATTCCCATCTTTGCACCAATAAACTCCTCTCTTGCGTGGTCATGAAGGTCGGGAGGTGGTGGTTCACGGTGGTAGCAGTGGTGTCTTCGGGTGGGAGTAGAAGGAGAAGAAAAGTTTATATTTTCTTTCCTTTCTTTTTCTTGGCTTTTAGTTTCCTTTTCTTGCTTTTTATAACCACATGCAACTTAACTACTTTGAAAGCAAAATTGATTCCACCGACTTAGCCAACTCTTCCCTTCTCTCGAACGTTCCAAACCCCAAATCAAGCATGCAAAATTAATAATTAATTACATTACGTAATTACCTTGTGTAATAATTATTTTACATAATATATGTAAAATAATTATTTTAACGTACCAAAATTCATAATATGATTTATCGATAATATTAACACCCCTTTTGGGTATTTTACTTGACAAATTTTGTACACGCATAACGCCATGCATGTAACTATTTGAGGTAATTTATACCTCCAAAAATTCTAAAATAATTCATATAACTTATAAAAATTATTTTTCATAATTTTTCACTTCGTTTCTTGTACAACATGTTACATTAACATGTTCCCATTTCCGAAATATTATCCTTCATAAAGGTCATAATAATTTAATTATGCATAAACATAATTTTTAATGAATTAAAACATTCCTTTTTCCTTAATTAATTTCATTTCTTTAATATTCACATTACTTCTTTATATATATAAATTATATAATTTAATATTATATAATTTATATATTTACATTCTCCTTTCTTAAATAATTTCTTAATTTCCTCCAACCTTATTCCATTTAATCACCTTATATAAATTATATAATTATTCTTATATAATTTATATAATTATTATTTCCTTCATACCTTATTTTAATTTCCTTATATAAATTATATAATTATTATTATATAATTTATATAATTACTTTTCCTTCTCAATTAACTTCTAAACTTCCTCCAAAATTCTTGATTAAATCTAAAATCCATCATTACCATTTTATTAACTTTCTCATCTCCTTTTCATTTAAACTTGGATTAATTTAATTATTAATCCATTAATTCTCATAATTAATGAAATTTATAATTTCAATTAAACATTCACACATATATATACAAATGTGTATATATATAAATATATACATATTTAGTTCATGCATTTCACATTATCACATAACCTCCTTTAAATCATAATTTCTGTACTTCCATAATAATTTTATTGTACAATACATTGTACCTTTACCTGAAATTTCTTTTATTCCTCATAAATTGTTTTTAAACAATTTATGTACTTTTCAATTATTTAATTCAACACAAATCATCAACATCTTTGTACAGATTTAATTTACCAATTAAATCTCATCAAATATCTTAAATCACATAAAATATCTCAAATAATTTAAATCATCTTGATAATTTATCAATTAAATTCTCATTTAATATTAATAAAGAATTTCTGAAAAATCTGGATCCTCACATTCTTCCCCCCTTAACAGGATTCCGTCCTCGGAATCATAATGGCCGTAATATTCATACGGATGTTATTTATAGCACTTTACTATACCTTAATCTTGATGAATCACAATTAATTCCATAATTATCAGAGCTTACCTTTTAATATCCATAACTTACATGGATAACCTCATAATGATCTCTTTTTGTCAGAATATTTAAATTCTTAACTTAATTCACAATTCCTTTGTAATATTACATTTCACAATTCTCACAAATTTATTCATAAACTTTTAGCTTGTTTCTTGATACACTTATCAAGATAATTTCTCTTTCTCTGAAAATTTCTTTTCTTTAATCATACGTAATCTTACTTCATTCACTTATTTCATTCTTATATCATACTTCATTCATATTCTGTACATTCATCCTTCTCTTCTCAATTCATATTCATGAATTTTCTTTTCATTCCATAATCATTTTTTTAATACTTTTATCATTCAGCACTAGGTTTTAAATACTAACCTTTACTTGATTCATCATATTCCTTATTTGGAATTATTTTAAAATTCCTGGGGTATCACATTCACCCCTCCTTCATAAAATTTCGTCCTCGAAATTGCTATGTATTAATATCTCTTTCATTTGCAGCAAACACATTTGCTTTACATTTATTTCACATATCTTTCTTTCATTCCTTTCTCACAGTCATTGCATATTGCAATTTTCTAATCCATCATATTTCATACTTTCATTTGCTTTACCATTATTGCTTTCATCATTGTTCACAATTAAAGAATACTACCCCATCCTACCATCCAATCTTCATAAGAGTAGAGGAATTTGTTTCAGAAACTTTCATACTTTGCTGGATGAACCCTTATCCCGGTTAACAGTATTTCACTCCCAGAGTACCTCATACTGCAACCCATGAACTTTCATAATATTCTGAACATGATCCCGGTTTACAATACTTCGCTCCCCGAGTACCTCATACTGCAAACCCTGACAGTGGATCAGTCTGTCATTAAATGATGGATGTTTCACCATACTATGTCTTTCTATGCCAGGTGATCATTTAATCAACCTGCAACATTCTTAATCTTTTTGTTCATCCCAGCCTTAGAATTCCTTCGAAGAAAATTTTTATAGCTTTCAAAGAATATGAATTCAATATATTTCAAAATTTGTCTAGCTGAATCAATAGCTTAGACTTATATTTCTTTAACACTTGTCTAGCCAGTTCAATTGGCATAGACTTACTTTCAACACTTTATAGTCCGCAGAAATTTTAAAACATTTATCATGTCAAAACTTTTCAAAACGTCTAGCCGAATCAAATGGCAATGACTTATAGCTTTGACATACTTCATAAATCAAAATCATTTATGACTTCATGTTACCGCGTCATCTTGACAGTACGTTGAGGATTCCGTCGTTAACAATTCCTACACCATAAACCGTACTTTATGGTGTTGAATCATCTTATAACGAAATAGTACCGCACCATCTCAACAACACGTTGAGCATTCCGTCATTCATCACATCTACACCGGGCTAAACGGTGCATGGATGATTATTTTAAAATACATTTTGATGTTAAAAATATTTTTGTCTAGCCGAAATAAATAGCATAGACACTTTTGAAATTGCTTAAAAATTCATTTGTAATTTTTCAAAGCACACTCGTGCCAAATCAACTTGAGGCCAAACATTTCGAATTCTAGCAAAGCTAGAAGAGTGGGAATATCCTAATTCCCTAACATTCACCTTCTGTTCCTTCACTTACATATTAACTTTATTGCTAGGACTATTTTCATTATCATATTAAAATTTCTATCTACTCCAACTTTTCTATACCCCCGTATAGTTCATCAAACTTGCCACACATTATGAGTCCAGGAACTTACCACAAGAATATGAGTTTTAAATCTTATCCTAGCAATATGTAGTCTGAGAATATGTCAAAGACTTTCCATATGCTGAGGGGCTCAAAACATACCATACGATTATGAGTCATGGACTTACCACATGCATGAGTTTTAAGAACTCGTGCCTAAACTTAATATTATATTTCTATCAAAAACTGTTAGCGCGACTCTAACATTTCAATGATTATCCCATAGTAACTAAGGAAACACAAATCCTCCGCCCATACAAAGGATTGTGCAATTTAGTCACCACGAGAGTCCTCAATTGAAATTTCGTTCCCAAGTTTTCTGCCCCCTTATCATAACATTTCATTTCTGTCATTCATCATTCTCTGAGTTCTTCTTGTACTATTTAATAGTACCATTTCTCTTTATAGCATCAAGCTATACTTTTTCGACCATTAATAGGTCTCTCTGTCATTTCACATTTCATTCATGCCTTATCATTCCTTGAATTCTTCTTGTACTATTTTATAGTACTCTTTCTCTTTATAGCATTAAGCTATACATTTTTTTGACCCTTAACAGATCTCTCTGTTCTTTCACATTCTCACTTGATCCCATCATGATCTTGCTTTACAAGCTATTTCTTATTCGCTTTCCTTATCTTATGATCGTATCGTAGTACGATCATCTTGTCGTTCCCGATCATATTATTATGATCTCTTTCTATGCTCTTTAGATTACCTTTCATCTTTATCTCTTAAATCAGGTGTCCCCTGATTTCCTTTGAGATTCATCTTTGAATCATTTCAAATATTCTCTTTCAATTACGTTCTTAATTGAACTTATAGATTTTCTCACTTCATTACCTTCATTCTGATCTTTCTTAACATCTTTATCTCTTCCCTTATAATCTTATTTCTTTCATATTTTCTTCACTTTAATCAATATCTGAGAACATCTTTCTCAATTTATAGCTTTCCATTCTAATCCCCCCATGTTCATCAAACTTATCACGTATTTGGGCTCAGGAACTTACCATAATCATATGGTTAAGGAGCTTGTCCTAGTCAGGCCATAGTCGCCCATTCGCTAAAGGGGCTCCACCATACAATCATGAGTCACGAGCTTACTATACGCTTAGGTTTTCAGAACACGCAATTAACTGTACTCTTTCTTACTTAGGTTATAGCCTAAGGTATCATTTACCTAAGGTTTATAACCTCTAGCTCTGATACCAACTGTAACGACCCCGAAATTCGGCCCTCTTTATTACCTTAATTTTCATATTTATGAAACATTATCTTTCTTACGTTCAAATTTCGGTCCGTTAATAAATCTTTCATCACCTAATTTGATCCATTATTTAATTTAAATATCATCGGTTACCAAATTTTCAGTATAAATTTTTCTTTTTCTCAATTCAATCGTTGTATTTAAAACATTTGGATATTTAAAATCCTTACATTTCGATCCTAGTCCCATGGATCGCAACCTTTACTTTTTTCTTTCTATCATAATGCTCAACATTTAAAATTTAATGTTGACTATATCCATATCAATATTCACTATCTCCCAATGCATAGATAGACATATAATATCCTTTATCAGTTCAACATTCAAATTTAATGTTGATTATATCCATTCAATATTCCTTGTTTCATGATTCATAAGTAAATCATTTAATAATCTCTATCATAACATCTATCTTGAACTACCACAGTTCATAATTCAACTTTACTTATTCAATCTGGATTTCATTTGTACATGCATATATCACATCAATAAAAACTTTGTAATCGTATCCACATTGAATCATAATATCAACAGTTCATAATAATGTTCACAACCTTTTATAGCAAAATCCATCATAATCCAATATTCTGGATATTCATTTCTTGACCTGCAAAATTTATTTTAAGCAAGTAATGAGCTCAACGGCTCAGCAAGTTCAACAGTTTATGTTGCACATAGCACATACCTTATCATGCTTGGTGTGTGTCATACATCACGTGTTGTGCTTCTACTTGAGCATTATATCTCATACATATTCATATCTTTGCACAAATCACACATCTTTGTCATATTAATCACGTATCACATAGCACATAATTTGTGTGCATCAATATTATCATATCATAACAGTAAACATTTAACATTTAAGGGACTGAAGAACTTGCCTGGCGTCCAATTATTTAATTGCTAGCTCAAAATCCTTTCTCGATCAACCTATAATCATAATATAATCAAATAATAATTATTTAACCTCTCATGATATTAATTTAATTAATTAATATCATCTATAACGTAATTAATTCTACCCGACCCTTTAATTTTAGGGTATTGGGTTAATTATTAATTAATAAGGTTAATTATATTAACTTCGTTCCTGAAAAATATTAATTTAACTTAATATCATATACCTTCAATACGAATAACCCGACTCATCGGATAATTTCTAGCATATCTGGTTGTCCAGATTTACATTTATTCATTTTTTAACCTTTAAACTCAATAGATTAATATTTAAAATATTCAAATATTAATCTCCAATATTTAATATTTTTACAAAAATATTAAATTTAATGCCCAAACATCATTTCTATATTTTTAGTATTTTTCTAGAATTTTCTAGAATTTTTAAACAATTTTTAAACATTTATTTCAATTAAAACTAACTCCGGGGGCATATATGTAATTTCCGCGGCTAAAGGGACAAAACCGGTATTTCCCGGAAAGTCTAGGGGCATTTCTATCATTTCCTCAAAACTAGGGACATAATCGGAATTAACCGAAAAGATTTGGGGCAATATCGTAATTTCCGTGCGTCAAAGGATACGCACGGGATTTCCGAAAAAGTCCGGGGGCTTAATGGTAATTTTACCGCGTTTCGGTCGGTCGCGCATTGCGCGGACCGACCCCGGTCGTATAAAACGACGTCGTTTAGTCTTGGTTCCAGAATTTTCCGCCGCGCCATGCGTGGCTCACCCCTCTGCGTACCAAAAACGACGTCGTTTTTGGTTTGCCTCAGAAAAAAAAACGCCGCGCGCAATGCGCGGCCCCCTGTTTTCTTCTTCTTCCCAGTCGCGTAACAGTAGCCACCTTATGCACAAAATACATTATTTTGCTCCCATTTTTCACATCAAAACTACTCCAAAAATTATGTAATTCATAGATATTTATTCTAAAATTATTTAGAATAATTATACTATTTATTTTCTATTTTTCCACAAAATTAATTTACACCATACATGCTAAAATAATTTAACTAAATTGATTTCTTTACCTCCTTGAAGCTTTTCTATTCCCATCTTTGCACCAATAAACTCCTCTCTTGCGTGGTCATGAAGGTCGGGAGGTGGTGGTTCACGGTGGTAGCAGTGGTGTCTTCGGGTGGGAGTAGAAGGAGAAGAAAAGTTTATATTTTCTTTCCTTTCTTTTTCTTGGCTTTTAGTTTCCTTTTCTTGCTTTTTATAACCACATGCAACTTAACTACTTTGAAAGCAAAATTGATTCCACCGACTTAGCCAACTCTTCCCTTCTCTCGAACGTTCCAAACCCCAAATCAAGCATGCAAAATTAATAATTAATTACATTACGTAATTACCTTGTGTAATAATTATTTTACATAATATATGTAAAATAATTATTTTAACGTACCAAAATTCATAATATGATTTATCGATAATATTAACACCCCTTTTGGGTATTTTACTTGACAAATTTTGTACACGCATAACGCCATGCATGTAACTATTGGAGGTAATTTATACCTCCAAAAATTCTAAAATAATTCATATAACTTATAAAAATTATTTTTCATAATTTTTCACTTCGTTTCTTGTACAACATGTTACATTAACATGTTCCCATTTCCGAAATATTATCCTTCATAAAGGTCATAATAATTTAATTATGCATAAACATAATTTTTAATGAATTAAAACATTCCTTTTTCCTTAATTAATTTCATTTCTTTAATATTCACATTACTTCTTTATATATATAAATTATATAATTTAATATTATATAATTTATATATTTACATTCTCCTTTCTTAAATAATTTCTTAATTTCCTCCAACCTTATTCCATTTAATCACCTTATATAAATTATATAATTATTCTTATATAATTTATATAATTATTATTTCCTTCATACCTTATTTTAATTTCCTTATATAAATTATATAATTATTATTATATAATTTATATAATTACTTTTCCTTCTCAATTAACTTCTAAACTTCCTCCAAAATTCTTGATTAAATCTAAAATCCATCATTACCATTTTATTAACTTTCTCATCTCCTTTTCATTTAAACTTGGATTAATTTAATTATTAATCCATTAATTCTCATAATTAATGAAATTTATAATTTCAATTAAACATTCACACATATATATACAAATGTGTATATATATAAATATATACATATTTAGTTCATGCATTTCACATTATCACATAACCTCCTTTAAATCATAATTTCTGTACTTCCATAATAATTTTATTGTACAATACATTGTACCTTTACCTGAAATTTCTTTTATTCCTCATAAATTGTTTTTAAACAATTTATGTACTTTTCAATTATTTAATTCAACACAAATCATCAACATCTTTGTACAGATTTAATTTACCAATTAAATCTCATCAAATATCTTAAATCACATAAAATATCTCAAATAATTTAAATCATCTTGATAATTTATCAATTAAATTCTCATTTAATATTAATAAAGAATTTCTGAAAAATCTGGATCCTCACAATTATGGAGGTATAAAATACCTCATATAATTACATGCAAACCATTATGCGTGTACAAAAATTATCATGTAAAGTACCTGAAAAAGGTATAAAAATTATTTATAAATCATGTTATGAATTTTGGTGAATTAAAATAAATATTTTATATACATTATATAAAATATTTATTACACGAAATAATTACGTAATGTATTAAATATTTAATTATGCATGATTATGTGGCTTAACCGACTTTGGTAAGTCAGTGGAATTGTGGTGTTTGTCCAAATTGGCTAAATTGACTATAATATAAGAAAAGAAAATAAAGAAAAACTAAAAGGAAGGAAAAGAGAATGCATAAACACATGCTCTCTCTTTCTTCTCCTTTCACCTCCATCACCGCCACCCGTACACCACCACTACCAAAAGGAAGAAATTTTTTTGTGTCATCCAAGTGAAGAACAAGCTTCAAGGATGGATTTTCAAGCTTTTGGAAGGTATAAATTATTTTTATGTGAATTATTTTAATATTTTGGGGATAAATAAATTTTATGGAAAAGTAGTAAATAATTAGAGTAATTGTTCTAAATAATTTTTAGATGTATATATATGAATTTTATCATGTTTAGAATAATTATGTTGTGGAAAACTTGAGAAAAAATGGATAATTTTGCATGTTGGGTTTACTGTTGCCGGAGAGAAGGAAGAAGAAAATTTGGGCCGTTCGCGCAATGCGCGGCAGCCTAATTTTTTTCGGAAGCCGGATATAAAAAGACATCGTTTAGGAGTGTTTGGGGGCAGGGTCGCACCATGCGTGGCTGTAATTGTTCACCGCCAAGCCAAACGACGTCGTTTGGCTGGCGAAGGCAGAAGGCCGCGCGCAATGCGCGGCGGCTGGCAACACTGGAAATTACCAGCGTGCCCCTGACTTTCTAAGATAATACTGAGCGTGTCCTTGGTCTTGAAAAATTACGACCGTAACCCTAACCTTTACAGAAAATGACCAGCGTGTCCTAGGATTGCGAAAATTATCAAAATGCCCCCAGAAATTGGTTTTTAATTAAATAAATGTTTAAAAATTATTTCAAAATTATAGAAAAATATTAAAAATATAGAAATGACATTTAGAAATTAAATTTAATATTTTTATAAAAATATTAAATATTTGGGATTAATATATAAATATTTAAATATTAATCTAATAAGGTTACAATTTAGAAAAATGGTTAAATTAAATCTGGACAACCGAATACGCTAAATTTTATCCGATGAACTGGGTATTCCGTATTGAATGTGTTTTATATTAAGTTAAATTAATATATTAAAGGACGGGGTTAATATAATTAACCACATTATTTGATAATTACCCCAGAAATGATATTAATTTATTAAATTAATATCATAAGAGAATAAATAATTATTAATCAATTATCTTGTGATTATAGGTTGTTCGAGAAAGAGTTTTGAGCTACCAATTTAATAATTGAAGTCAAGGCAAGTTCTTCAGTACTTGATGGTAATTGGTTTTCTATTACTGTACGTTAACTTTTGTTCAAATGCATATAAATTACGTGTTATGTGATCTGTGGATAATATGACAACGATGTGTATTTGGTGCAATGAATGTGAATATATGTGAAGTTGATAAATGTTGGCTTTACGTAATTACTAATCTGAATTAGACATGAGACATGTGAGATATATTGAGTCAGAAAAAGCACAACACATGATGTATGACACACACAGAGCATGTTCTGTTATGTATTACATGAAGCATGAAAGGTGAAAATTGTTGAACTTGCTGAGTCATTGTGCTCATTCCTTGCATAATATAAACTTTTGCAGGTAAAGAAATAAATTTCAGGAATATCAAATTATGTTAAAGATGGATTATCCTAGAAGGTTGTGAATGTAATTGTTATATTTTCAATATCATAATGCAATTTGCGAAGTTTACATTGATGTATTGTATGTAAATATAAATTGGATCCGGATATGACGAGTAGAATTAAATTGTGTACTGTGATTACTCAAGATAGTTGTTACGATAGAGACTATTATATGTCTACATATGAATTATGGAACAATGAATATTTGTGTGGATATAAATAATACTAAATTTTGAATGTTGAGCTTTATAATACTTGTAACAGAAAGAAAAAGTAAAGGTTGCGATACAGGGACTAGGATCGAGATATTAAGTTTTTAAATATCTAAATATTTTAATACAATGATTGAGAAAAAAGAAAAATTTATACCAAAAAATTGGGTAATTGATGACTGTAAAGTCAATTAATGGGTTAAATGAAGTGATTAAAGATTTATTAACGGACCAAAATTTGGACGTTAAGGAAATAATGTTTAATAAATATGAAATGTAAGGTAATAAGGTTGGTCGAATTTCGGGGTCGTTACACATTTTCCATTTTCGTCTCTTATTACTTAAACTTCATCTAAGTTTATTCCTTTAACATTTTTCTTATCTCATTCTACGGTTGTAGTCTTAGGTACTCCTACCTAAGGTTTATAACCTATCGGCTCTGATACCAATTGTAACACCCTGCGAATCCCTGTACTAGCTACAAGCGACCTCGTGCGTTAATGTAAAATCTTCTCCTTACTAACCACAACATAATATAATAAAATATTTTTAAAAACTAAATAAATTTAAACTTTTATAATATTTTCTTGAACTTTGTCTCAGAATCACAATCTTTACAATTACATATTACATCTCAATATCATATACGATATGAGTTTATTCTATTACAATCTTTCCTAACACATCTGTGTCTTGCAATAATACAAGTTTCTAGTATATATAAACGTTATACTAACACGTACAGGTTTTCTAACTTTCCATAATGACAACAAACATACTGCTATTAGTTTACAACCAAATACCACAAAGATGTCGATAATAAGGTTTTATTACAAAACTTAACTCCAACGACTTCAAGTTAAATCCGATCGTTTGTCCTTACTGGGACTTTGCGTTTTCCTGACTTCTCTCAAAATGTTTGTTTTAAGCAAGAGTGAGCACGATGATTCAGCAAGTCTAACAGTTATCACATAACACGTAGTTCACATTTAAATCATACTCCATGCCCCATGCTTCGCATTTTATATATACATCATGCTTCTCATGTTTTGCATTTATCTAATTACTCCATGCTTATAATGCATGTCAATCTTTCTAAGTTATATAATCTATATAACACATTAAAACTCATAGCATCAGTTGTATATCAGTTATTCATATCATATGACTGTACAAAGGCATATAAAAAAAAAAATTAATTCACACATTTAATAAGTGCATACATAACAATTTATACATATGGCAATAAGTTCGCAAGTACATCACATAATACTGAAAAACTTTCCTGAATTGTTTCCTCGCTTATGCTTACACAATTTAATTTACCTCTTTTGAAAGACTTAATATGATTATCTTTCAATTAATAATGCACATAGGGATTCATTTATCATTTTCAAATGAATTGACTCGACAACACATAGTTCCCTATTTACTAACTTATAAATTATAAGACAATATTATCACCCTTGAATAATATTTTAATTACCGGCCAATATTATTATACATTAATAATATACATCATTCAATTACAACGTTATTAGGTATTGAACAATATCTTAATTGGTTACTAATATTATTAAGCCCTTAATAGTATTCACCTAATTACCAATATTATTAATTTTTTAATAAAATCTCATTCACTTGCTATTATCATTAAATAATAATTTACTCCTTTAGTAATATTTAAAGACTTAAACAATTAAATATAAATTATCTTATCACTTTATCATTTCCTTAATTTGTTCACTTTATTTATTTAATATTAATTAAATAATTAATTAATTTAATTAACTTTACTTCTTATTTAACATTACATAAACAATTATCTTTTTAATCTTATTTCCCTTTAATTATTATTTAATATAATTTAAATAATCATTCATTTATTAAATATCCTCATTTTCCTTTAATTATTATGTAATATTATTTAAATAATAATTAATTAATTAACCTCATTTATTATTTAATATTAATTAAATAACAAATGATCATATTATTCACTTCACCTCCCTTTAATTATTATTTAATATCTTTTAAATAATAATTAAATAATTAATCATCCTTATTTATTAAATAATAAATAATTACCTTATTAATTTTATCTTCCTTTAATTATTATTTAATATCTTTTAAATAATAATTAGACAATTAATCACCATTATTTATTATTTAATATTAATTAAATAATAAATAATTATTTTATTAACTTCATATACTCCTTTAGTTTATTTATTATTTAACATTTAAATAATAAATAATTAATTAAATTATTTTTAATTACTCTATTTATTATTTAATATTATTTAAATAATAAATAATTACATTTATGTATTATTTAATTAAAATTAATAATACATAATTATTTTATTCTATTATCCTTGTTTTCCGTATGTCCTTTGTATTTATTAAAAACTAGGGATAACCCGTGCTTGAAGGCACGGTGCAATTAATATAATAGTTGAGTACTGTATTCAATATTTTTAGATTGAAAAATCTAAAACTATTGTGGACTCTCAGTTCTATAATAGAACTGAGAGACCAACTATTAATACAAAAAGATTGATACTCAATTCAGTCATAGTTTCTTTTTTAGGCAAACATTAGTGTGTTACTCATTTCCAACTTAAAATTAGTTATTGACAGGTTTGAGCAATTAATTGACGATAGCGGGCTCAAATTTGTGTAATATAGTATTTTTGAGTATCACACACACCTTTCCCTTAATGACAAAACAGAATGAAAAGTTTGACAGCATTTATTTGCCTCCGGTATCTCTAACCATCGATCAATATGATCCATGAACAGTATTTTTTTGTCGAAAAAGAGTAATACTGCAAGCCATTTGGTGAGATCCAATGAGCGAAAAAAAAAAGATGTAAAAATTCAAAAGAAAGACTTTTGCTTATATACCAAAAAGTATAAAATGAGTCATCTAAGTCCAAACAAAAAAGTATTTTTATAACATCAACTAAATCGCATTACCATAACATTTTGTCCTTTATATTTTTTCTTAAAATTGGACAAAAGATTTTCATACCATAAATCAAAGCCTACTACAATAATTGCTCTCGATATAGTCCGCAAAAAACCAAAGAAATGACATGTTATTGTCCGTGCCTGAAGGCATGACGTAGATTAAAATTCTAAAAATACTCCGTTAACTAAAGACTCTTTGCAACTTAAAATAACTTACAAATCAATTAGAATGAATTTGAACCGTCCATGTGATTTTCTACCCAAATAAATTTGTATGTGGAAACATAATGACCACAATACCCGCAAAACAGGAAAAGAGCATCAAAGCTAAAAGGGTGACCTATGTTGTTTACATGCAATTTTTATTATTATTTTTATTATTATTATTATTATTGTTGTTGTTGTTATTATTGTTGTTGTTGTTGCTGTTGTTGTTGTTGTTGTTGTTTTTCTTCTTCTTCTTCTTTTTCTTCTTCTTCTTCTTCTTCTTCTTCTTATTATTATTATTATTATTATTATTATTATTATTATTATTACTACTACTACTACTACTACTACTACTACTACTACTACTACTACTACTTCTACTACTACTACTACTACTACTACTACTATAATTACTATTATTATTATTATTACTATTATTATTACTATTATTATTATTATAGTGTAGCGGTGAATTTGATTTGGGTGAAAAATGTGAGTGAATATATTTTTGAAACAAAGATGTTGAATTAGGGAAAAAAATGAGAGATACGTTAGTGTCCGTTGGATGTCGAAGCCCCAAATAATTTTAGACTGTTGGATGTTGAAACCTAAATTGATTTGAGGCCGTTGGATATTGAAGCCTTTGGATTTAAGTCGTTCTGTTTTATATTATATATACTTATTTGACTTATTATTTTTATACCTCTTGGATATACATAGTATATTTCATTTCACATACAAAATAGTTTTCTTTTAATCTTCCAATTTCATTTACTATTTTTAAATAGTCTATTTCTAGCCAAAAATTGTACAAAATATTAAAATTTTAATTTTTATTATACAATTCTGAAATTTGTATGGTATCTTCCTTTCATCATAGACTACTCCCAGTAAATATTCAAAAGTTTCTAAGTTATACATCGTAAGTTATAGCATTCATATTCTCTTAAAACTTAGAAAATCGCCGGGTCGTAACTCACTCATCCAGGGTCGGATGAAGCTTATTTTGGGAAAGTGGCTAATCTATACTATATAATATCATTTATAAAAAGGCCGAAATATTTAGAGCAATCTAAGTGGCCAAAACAGGCTAGATAAAAATCTGAACACTAGGTTTTTCGGATATTTTTCGGCAGGAACTGTTTTACGAGATAAATCACCATAAATAGTTCGTTCAATATTTTTAGGTCGTTCCACCTGAAAAATCTTTGTATCTTATAGGTCTTCCACTCAAAGTTGACGGATCATGAATACGACCTACGTTGACGGATTACTCAGATTTGGGTTTTCTAACGAAAATCGATTTTATTTTTTGTCAAACTTGCCCATATAGATGCATATCAAAACTCATTTTAAACCCTAGATATACTAGTCTAGCATGGATTTAAGCATCAAGAGCTTTGAAAATAATTTTTTACCATTAAAATAAATTTTTGACCATCAAAATCACTCAAAACATAAAGAGAAAAAGGAAAACTAGGGTTTGAACACTTTTAACCTTTCTAGTTCCTTTCTTCTTGCATAATGCTAGCTACCAATGGATGATCCTCCTTGATGTACTTACTAACCTTCTTTCTCTTAGATCTGGGGTTTTCTTTCTCTTAAGTTTTCTAGCTTTTCTTTCTTTCTCTCTAGAATTTCTCTCACTAACTTTTCTATTTCTCACTTGAGAGTTTCTCTCTTTAAGTTGCTAGCAAATTTAACTAATGAAGTCTTAAGTTGGTCAAAGAGAGGTTTATTAAATCAAGTCATCTACCAATATGCATACATACACTTCCTATATCTATGCATCTTTTTCCCAATGTTATCCTATCTTAGCCAACTTGGAAATTCTCTAGATTTTCTACCAATCAAATGAGTTAATTTGAGATCACTTGGGACCCACTTGTCCTTTCCCCATTATCCCCAAAGTTTGGTTTATTTTTATTATCTAATTGATATAATTATTGACCAAAGCTTTGACTTTTACTAAATGCACCAACTAGGCTAAACGATTGGGCTACACTAGTTAAATCATTGGGCTACTAGCACACTTGATAATTAATTCAAGTAATGGGCTAGTTTAATAAATTATATGATCACATAAGAAATATCTACAAGTCTAATACATAATTAATTGTTTGAGCTTGTTTAAATAAGTCACTAGGTTAGTCCATTAAAATTTAATTACATGCTTGGACTATTGAGTAAATTAACTTATTTTGACACATTGGGCTCATATAATAATCACCTCAATTAAATCACATAATCCAATTAGATTTGTTAGTTAATTGAATTATTTACCTATCAATTTATTAATATTAAATTTTCTTAGGTTAGTCCATTATTAAATAAATCATTAATTGGACTCTTCTTTAATTACCTTCAACACGTAGTCACACAATCAATCATTTACATAATGATTTAAATTAATTCAAACAATAATTTAATTCATGAGAAATTAAATTCTTAATTTTTTTTTTATAAAATCACTTAAAATTTTTGGTTATTACATTCTTCCACCCTTATAAGAATTCCGTCCTCGGAATTGCAACATAAGTTCACTAAAAAAAATGCAGATAATTCTTCCTTATCTTGTGTTCAAGCTCCCACGTAACTTCTTCGGCCATGTGGTTCCTCCAATCTAGGTTTTGCGTTTTTAACCCTTATTCGTATTCGATTCTATTTTCGAATCTTATAAATATTCGAGATACTACATTCACCCTTACTAACAAGAATTTTGTCCTCAAAATTATAGCACACCTATCTCTTCTCATTTTATTTGCCATAACTAGGTTTCACATCGACCTTTAATCACGATCAAATTATTAAAAGCTTAAAATTTTTACTACTAGCTATTTACTACTTCCGTATTCAAGAATTATCGTAGTCTTAAATCACATTACTCACTTAGGACCATACTTATCAGTCTTATGAATTTTTGGGTCATTACGTATGTAATACTATGCAGGGACTAAGTAAAAGTAGAAAGCTAAACAAAGGAAAAGTCATCTTACGCATGGGGAATGGAGTAAAGTTTGTTGCATTAGTCTTAGAAACTTATTATTTAAATAATTGTTATTATGTTTCAGTACTTATAAAAAATATTATTTTGATTGCTACGTTGAACAAGGATAATTTTGAAATTATAATAAAGAACAATATTTGTTCTATTTATAATAATAATGTTTGTTTAACATTGGTAATTTACTAAATAAACTTTACATATTTGACTTGCATGAAAATATTTTACAAATTGAACAAACTACGAAAAGAAAAATAGTTAATGTAAATCATATATTTATGTGACACTGTAGACTCGGTCATATTAATGAAACAAAATTAAACAAGTTGCATAATGGTTTTTCAAGCTATCTGATTATGAATTAATCCAACTTGTGAATCTTGTCTCATGAAAAAAAAAAGACTAAATCTCCTTTTAGTGAAAATGTGACACCCCTAAACCTGAGTCCTTTGAACCTCGGGTTTGGTGCTCATAATATAATCCTCTTTCATTTATTTTTCTTATGTTCCAAAAAATATATCTTCATCTGTATATTCTTTTGTTTTTCGTTTGCCCTTATCCTTCTTGGAGCACTAAGGCTTAGCTGAAAAATAGTTCATGATATAGTAAGGGTGAACAGGTACTTTTCTCAGCAAATTTAAATAAGCAATAAAAATATATCATGAATATAAAAGAATTAACTTTTGGACCTTCAACAATGTACAATAATTGTGAAGGCATGCAACATACAAATGATATTCAATAAAAGAATGGTTTTAGAATATTTACTATTGAGGTGGTCATGAGAATCAAGGACTTACTGGAGGCATTCTTAGAATAATGCAACTTAATACCTTGGGAGTATTTAACAATCACAAAAGAAATGTAAACACTCAAATTTGGTACTCAAGGGAATTAGCCTTTTATACCCTATGTATATGCATAACATTCAGACATACTGTGTACAAAATTGAATTCCTGATAGATAATACCCCTTTATAAGGGTTGTTCTACTCAATCTTACTATAAAAGTTCGTACCAACTACTGGCTTGGATAAGTTTTCAAAAATATATTCAAATTAATGAATTGATACATGCAAATGTCTAGCCGAAATAAATAGCATAGACCTACTTCTTAATAGTTCATATTTAGAACAAATGCAAATAATACATACAATGTCTAGTTGAAATAATTGGCATAGATCTACTTCTTAAAAAGAATAAGTCATGCAAATGTACATAAGTGCGAATATCAATAAATAATAAGAATGTGGAATAATTTGAAAGTAGTATACCCTCACGCCAATCACATTTGATGTGATATGCATATACTTTGTAATCTTATTCGTTTATTAATAAAAGTATCAAGGTATTTCTTTATTCATGATTAATTAGCTAAATTAATTAAATGGATAATCCCATAGTTTTCAAGCAATGTTTTTAGAACCATGATGAAAATCATGATAATAAGATTTAAATTCAAGATAGCTCAAAACTAAAATTATTGTCGATCATTGGATCACTAAAAAGGGGATTAGTAGATCCGGATAAATTGATACATATTATGCTTGCTCTTACGAAGAGGATAATTGATCTCATAATCATTTGTGTAGAGACACTAAAGAAAGTATGTAAGTGCTTATTAGATAATAAGTTGTGACACCCCCAAATTCGGACTCCTTAAACCTCGAATTTGGTGTTCACTATTCATACATTCTACTTTCATTTACCGCTACTCAAAATTACTAATAATATATATCACAACCATTAATATTCAAGTTAATACAAAATATACCTATCAAACCCCCAGGGTCATCAACCTTTACATATATACAGTGTTACTAAGGTAAGTATTCCACATTTACAGCCACAATATGGATTTAAAACTACCAGCGGGGAACATTTCATCACTTCTTCATTCCAACATCTTCCATTTGCCTTTGTCTTTCTTATTTATACCCTCAGATTTAACATCTTTGTTTGCGTCACATTTAATCAGGCAAGAATGAGCAACCAAAGTGCTTAACTAGATTAATGAATTGAATAATAATGCATCATGAGGAAAAGAATTTATAACAATAACGTAACATAATCTCATTTCAAATGAAAGCAAATAACTGAGGGAATTATCCTTTGAAACATGATAAATGAGAATCATACTGAGGGTCACAAGACCATTGAATATAGGTTAATCAATGGTAGCACTGATAACATGTATGTGTCATAAAGACCATAAAACCTTAAACCCGTACTCGAGGTGATCGGCCTCTCGTACCTATGATTATGCACATCATATTACCGCATATCGCGAAGTATCAGAATTTAAAGCATCCGACAAGCTATATTCCCTGAAACAGGGTTGTTCATCTCAATTTCTAAGAGTCCACACCAAAACAATTTGGTTTGGCTCAGCACTTAACGATAAAGAGTAATTTAAAATTTATTTGTACCAAAAGTCTAGCCGGACAAATGGCATAAACCCATAACCATCAATTCACTCATAAATAGTTATGATTCGTTAAAATTTTCGTTTAAGAGTGAATGTGAGTAACAACAGAGATTTTCAATTTTAATTGAACTATTTACAACATCAATTGAAATCAATATTCAAGAAAGTGGAATAATGATAAAACTTAGAAAATAGAAATCAATTGGGATTTTAATATCTAACATATGATAAATGGTTCAAGATTAGGGTTTAGGAACTTGCCTTGATGTCCAATTATTAAATTAACGGCTAATTATCCTTTCTTGGACAACCTATAATAATAACATAATCAAATAATAATAATTTATTAACCCACGATATTAATTTATATAATTAATATCACTTACAACATAATTATTCTACCCATCAAATTTATATTGGTGTTTACAATTAATTATAACCTAATTTAGTTATTCAATTTAACCGTGCCCTTTTTATGTCCTCATGTAAAGCAGTTAAATACTAATTGAAATTATTCTTCAAAACTGGAAAAATGTTAAACTTAATTTATAAATCATTTATATATATTTTATTGATTTTTATATAATTTTTATTAATTTTTAAACATATATTTTAATCAAATTAAATTCCAATGGCAATCCTGTAATTATTCTAAAAATTGGAACCGGTGGCAAAACCGTAAATACACGAAAAATTCATGGCCACGCATGCCCCCCCCCTTCGCCAGCCAAACAACGTCGTTTGGCCCCTGCATTCGAAAAATTAGTCGTCGTACATGGCACGGCCTTAACCCTTTCCGCCCCGAAACGTCGACGTTTCGTTCCCTATTCAATTTTTTTTTTTCTCCTGTTAACTAGCCAACAAGAAAAGTTTTACACCAATTTTGATCACCATTTCCACAACATAAATACTCTAAATCTTATATAATTCATAAATACACATCCAAAAATTATATATAATAATTATCCTAATTATTTACTAATTTTTCATAAAATTATGTTATCACCAAAAATATAAAAATAATCCAAATAAATTAGTTTTATACATTCCTTAAGCTTGAAAATCTTCCTGTTAAGCTTATTCTCCACCTTGATGACACCAAAATTTTCACCTTTCTTAATAATGGTGGTGTTCGGTAGCGGTGATCGTGGTGGGAAAGAAAGAAAATAAGGAAATGAGATGACTTGTATTAGTATTGTTAAGTGTTTGGGTTTTTGTTTTTTTGTTTTTTTTGTTTTTATCTTTTACTCATCCCTATAAGCAAGTATGTATGAATGTTTTTGAAACTTTGATTCCAAGTCCATCGACTTAAGTATAAATCGGTAGAAAATATCATGCACTGTTCCTCATTTAATACATTACGTAGTTATTTCGTGTAATAAATATTTTATATAATGTATATAAAATATTTATTTTAATTTACTAAAATTCATAAAATGATTTATAAATAATATTTATATATTTTTAAGGTACTTTACTTGATAAATTTTGTACACGAATAATGACATGCATGTAATTATATGATGTATTTTATACATCTAACATTAATAAAATAACATACACAACTTAATAAAATTAAATTTTTCGCGTTTCAACTTTGTTACAAATACATTACATAAACCTCCATGTATTTCCTTTTCACACAATTAAATCACAAAAATATAATTCTCATAAAAATAGAATTAATTCTATTTTACATACACATAATTATCTTATTAAAATAAGAATTATTACTATTTGTTAATTATTCTTTTTCACTATATCGTATATTTTATATAAACTATACAATACAATATTGTTTAATTTATATAATTATTAACCTTTTCCTTAATAAATTCTTATCCTCTTATATAAATTATATATTTACTCTTATATAATTTATATAATTATAAATTCCTCTATATTTAATTACATTTCCTTATATAAAATATATAATTTATTACTATATATTTTATATAATTAATTACCCTTCTTAATAATTTTCAAAAATTCACCATAATTATTAATTAATCTATAATCACAATTATAACCTTGTTAATTCTCTCATTAACTTTTAATTTAATTTAGGATTAATTTCTAATATTAATTCCCATTTTATTGACACAATTCATCAAAATTAGTAATCGTACAATAGAGTATATATATACATAATTATTTTACACAATTCACATTACCTATTTAATTTAAATAATTAAAATACACACATTTTATTTATTTAAATCTTTTTACACGTCATAATATCCTGGATCTTACATAAGTTCGTTGAACGTAACTTACTCAAGGAACACCTAATAGAGTTTTACTTGTTTATCAATAGGAGTTTCTTATGTGATAGTCGCACAAGTGATTATTGGACTTAAGATCATCATAATATCTTGTGTGCACAGAGTTATACTTTGACATATTCCTTAAGGCGTGTTGGTATATCAATGGATATATGCTTGGGTATAATAAGGTACACATGGAGATAGATGAATGATCAACAAAGGATCTACCACTTCTAATAAAAGGAGAGAATGTCATATGCGATTTAATAAGTGACAACTCAGAAATCCCTGGTCAGGGTTGAATGGAATTAAAAAGGAGTTTCTAATTTAGATTAACTAGAGTTGTGCATTTTGTGAATTGAAATGCATATAATCAAATAAATAAGACTTGACAGAAATTTTGTGTTTTATATTTGAATGTGACATTGTATGGTAGAATAATTGAATTGTACGGTAACTATTCGCTGAAAGGTTATTTTACGATCAAATATTGAAATCTATATTATCTGGAATGTCGATTAATTGCTAAGGGGGCTTACCCTTGTTGTGGAATAATTATTTATTCTGAATTAAAGAGTTAATTCATAATAAATGAATTAAAATTATTCTAATTTATTTATTATACAATCGGTTTAATATGGAGAACCTAAAGGGTCACACCATAAAAGAGTAATATTTATTTTAAAAGTGAATAGCATAATCATAATAATAATTTAAGTATATTTAATTTATACTATGGTAATTGAATAAATTAAATAGCTTAATATTTATAGTTTAGTATTTTAGAAATACTAATTATAAATTAATAAGAGAAGTCTTATTATTATTATTATTACTAGTATTATTATTTAGTTCTTAAATAGTTTAGGAATTAATTAATAAGTAGTAGTAGTAGTAGTATAAATAATTAAGTTTCTAAATAGTTTATAAATTATAATTATAATAATTAATTAAGTTACTAAATAGTTTAGTAATTAATTAATAAGAAATACTCTCATTATTAAATAATTAAGTTCCTAAATGGTTTAGGAATTGTAATTAATTAATTTAGTTCCTAAATGAATTGGGAATTAAATTAAAACCCTAATCCTAAATAGTTTAGGAAGGTTGATTATATATATAAATAAGACGAGTCTTATCATATATTAAGGTTACACACTCTTTCACAAGAATAGAGAGAGTACTTCATAATTCTTTACATCTAAGGAGTTAGAGATAGATGGAGAATTAGGGTTAGCCACCCATGATTTGGAGAAATCAAAATTCACTTCTTTAATTAATAGATATAGGCGGATCACCTCTAGAGGCTTCACACTTGGGAAGCTAACATTGATCCGTGGAATCTAATCAGCGAAATTAAAGAAGAACGAGAAGGATTAAAAGGAGTTGGATTTGTACCCGTTGAAGTTTGGTTCTACAAAGATTTAAATCTTTATCCTTCTTCAATTTATAATAGTCGCATAAGAAATATCCTAGTTATTGGGATGTAGAAAAAATTTAAAAACTGATTTTTCTTGTTTTTGTTGTGCTTATATAATTTGATTATATATATGTCATATTTTTGCTAACCAACATAATTATCAATAATTACTCCAACTTGAATAATAAAAACAGTTTTAGGTTTAAAAACTTGCACAATAATAATTGATTAGGGTTAAGAAACTTGTATAATGAAATGAGTTTGGGTTTCAGAAGAACTTGTATGTATCGTTGTTTACTGCTAATCACTTAAGTTAATTTCATTTGAAATGATCTAACATTAATAATGTTGATCTATCAATTAGTATATCACATATTGGTTTATTTTATATTAATAACATTTCTATACATCACTTAAATTAGTAACATTCAATCACATAATTAAACATTTAAATACTATATTAAATACTGAATAGTATTATCAACCTTTGACAATATTTTAATCACTTTATTATATTATTAATCATTTAATAATATTTTAAACAATTAACAATAATATTAATCACTTAATAATATTTAATCCCTTACTAATATTATTAATCATTTAATAATATTTAACCCGCTTAATAATATTATAAATAATTTAATAATAATTTAATCACTTAATTATATTATTAATCCTTTAATAATATTTTAATCACTTAATTATATTATTAATATTTTAATCACTAAGTAATATTATTAATTATTTAATTAATAATTCAACTTTTAATAATATTTTATTTACTTTATATATTTAATATTATTTAATTCATATATTTTCTGACCCATTATGCCTCAAACAGACCCGACCCGTGTAACTCGACCTGACCTAACCCGGTTGATTAAAATTATTTTTCAAAAATTTTGGACCGACACAGTAGCAACACCTAGTTTTGTATTGGGAACCGACATTGCAGCGTTGCTAGGAAGAATCTGTTTTCAAGTTTTCTTAATTTTTCTAACTTTTGCTCTTTTGATTCAATCTTTCATAAAATATTCAATATACATCCAAATGACTTCAAATTTGATTCGTTATCTTCTTAACTTAGCCTTCTTCAATATTTCATGAATCGGTCGCATTTTCAAAAATATTTTTGACATAAAAATCATGATTGACCATTAGGGTTTTGAAAATCAACATGTTTTGGTCAAAACATCATAACTCATTCATTTTACCACATTTTTCAATTATTGAAGTTAGGTTATCTTTGTGACTTATAGAGCTATCATTCAAACCATAAAATCAAAAAAATAACTTACACATCATAAATCACTATTCATCAACTTAGACATTTCAAGCTAAGATTTTTACTGGTTAACATGTTCATCTATATATTCATACTTTTACATACATGGACATAAATTACAAACAATGGCCACATAAACTCTAGATCTACATAAAGACTTATATATTTATCCATATAACTTAGAAAAATAGGGTTTCACCCTCAGTTTTCAAAACTAAATACACATACATACACATTGGACCTAGTATGGTATAATACACATATAAACTTCATATATACACATATTCACCATGATATTTCCATTTTTATATCTTTGAAACCCTTCATGGTTTCCTTCACAACAATATTTCTCCCACAACAAACATATTACAACTTATTACTACAACATAAACTATAAAAGTAACTAAGGTTTAAGAAAAGAATACTTTTTAACTTTTTGGTCTTTGAAGCTTTCTTCCTTTTAGAGATGAAATGTGTGAGACTTTTCATGTTTTATTCTTCTAGCTCCACCCGAAACCCTCTCTATTTCTCTCCATAACTTTTATTTTCTCAAGTCACTCTCTATTATATACTTGGTAAATGAACAAATGAACTAAACTCTTTCTCAGCTTGGTGAATTAGTCTATTTATAGGACTTTGTTAAGTGAACTAAAATTCCCAAATCAATCTACATTACTGAAATTAAATGCTAATCCATGCTTACTATGCTAGCGAATGACAAGGTGATTGTCAAGGAAAATTGACTAGAGTAGTTGGGTAGTTGTTGAGCAACTTTGTCCTTATAAAATTCCAAGCAAGCAAACTACAAAACACTCCACCTTGGGCCCCCTATTGCAGTCAATACTCCCTCCAAATACCATCATTTTTTATTTATTTTTCTCTTATATTAACACACATATACACTCAAATATATATACACCCATATATATCGATACACAAATCTTATTGGGCTCCACTTTGGACTTCTTATTTAATTTCATTTGGACTCCATTCAAATTATTGGGCTCAACAACTAAGTTCAAGTTAGGCCACTAGTTCATTCATTTAATTTACCAACATTGGGCTCCTTTAATATTTCATACAAGACTTGATAATATTACAACTTGGGCTACATATATAACTATGTTGCGTTAATTATATAATCCAATTAGACTTATCTTATTAATTTATTTGGCTACATGACTGGGTTAACTTACCAAACGCTAACTCACATATTCATATAATTGACTTGGGTTTGTTTAATTAAACCCTAGGCTAGTCCATTAATATTTAATTTAATCGCTTGGACTCTTATTCAATTAATTCATTTATTTCCTTTCTATTCATTACTAATACAAGTAAATCACTTAGTGATTATTAATCTTCTTAATTGCCATTTATGACCAACATTCAAGCTGTATGATCGCATCGATCACATAAGCTTTTCTTGCGTTTATTTTCATTCCTTAGTCAATTCAAATTAATTAAATTAACTATCATAGCAATTCTCCTCACATAACATATACTCACAAATATATTCATTACCCCACAAAGTATTTTCTCATGAAGATAATAGTAAAAAAAAAAAAAAAAAATTACGTTTGTAATTTTCTTGGTTATTACATTCTCCCCCTCCCATATAAGGATTATGTCCCCAAAATCACTATTACAAGGTTAATTAATTTTTTTTATAATCTTCTTCTTTTTTTATTTTTTATTTTTCTCAAATATCAGAATTAATTTCACGGATAACTTACGCTCCACAATTCTTGCCCAACCCTGCGATGTATATACACAACAGGTGTTACTTACTTATTTGAGACTTCTATCTTAATAAGGTACTCTAACTTATCTCCAGATAATTCTAATTGTTTAGTGAAATCGTCAGCCACAATTGAACAGATAGTACCCGAATCAGATAATAACTAAGAAATTATATTATTGATCAGAATAATAACTGTCACCATGTCTTTTGAGTCCACCACGTCTTGTACCATCATATTAAATGTTCATGTTATCGGTTGATTCAGCTACGCGGGTCCTCCAACTGTCAATTTGCTATTACTTCTTTTGTTGCCAATTCCTCCATCACTTCTTTTCGTCAGACAATTCTTGATTTGATGATCTGTGGAACCACACGCAAAACATCCTACGCTCTTCTTTGGTTTGGCACAACTTGGAGCGATGTGCTCCTCCTGCCTGTAATTAAAACACACACTCCTACCCTTCAGACACTCCCTAGAGTGATTATTTCCACACTTACTACATTCTTTCCCGTTCTTCTGATCATCCCTTTGTGTATTCCCTAAGTTTTTGTCGTTACTAACCCATTTATGCTTATTTGTGTTGTTGCCACCACTACTTTCATCCTTGATTCCTTCGTCGCTTCGCTCCCTCATATGCTCTTAATTGTATTTTGTCATTGCTTCGCATCCTCCTTCGGCTATGATCGACTTCTCCAATATTGTTGCAAACAAATCAATCTGGAAGATTGAGACTTTGCTATATAACCACGACTTTAATCCATGTTCAAATCTTCGTGCATTTCTCACATCAATGTCCACTTAGTGTGGAGCGAACCTTACTAATTTGTTGAACTTAACGGCGTACTCGGGTACCATAATGTTTTCTTGCTTCAAGTCTAAAAACTGCATCTCCATCTTTGTTTGCATGCTCCTTAAAAAATAACTCTTTAACAATTGTTCTTTCAACCCACTCCATACTACTACCTCTTCCCCAGCTCTACCTTGATTGGCTTTCTACTAATATTTTGCTTCTCTTTTCATCAAATAAGTTACAAAATCCATCTTTTGCCTTTCAGACACCTTAGCGATAATGAACGCCTTCTCAATCACTATCACCCATGACTAAGCTTCAATCGAGTCCGTAGTTCCCTTGAGCTCCGGAGGTTCCACTGCCTTAAAGTCTTTAAAGTTTGTTAGTGGAGTGGTTGGGGGTTGCGTTCCCATAACATTAGTATTACAATTGTGGAATGCTCCCATAAGCAATTCCATAAACTTTTGCATTGGGTTTGGCTGCCCTATCTCTGTATTGACATCTTCTTCGTGAGTTAGTTGGGGTTGAGCTCTTCTACGCGGTGGCATTTTCTATTAAATTAAATATATATATATATATATATATATATATATTATTCTCTTGTCTTTTATTTCCATTACCATATGGTCTTTAAGGCATTTAAAACTACTGCACACTGCACATATAATCACTTCAAAGCATATAAACATAACACATTTATATTCATACGTAAAACAGTAGTGTTTGAGCACTTTTCATTGCGAATCATACATCGATAAACATTTTTATCCCACAAAGAACATAAAAGTCGAGATTAATAAAATATCCCTTAAATAGTTAGAGTTGGGATTTGCAACCATTATAACCCTCTATTAAAATAAAAGTTAGGCGTTACAGCATCTACATACATTGATAATAAAAACATAACTGCTACTAAGTGACTACTAAAGCATGCCACATTTTTTGGTGTCGCTATACTCCTCCTTCCAATATAATCATTGATTACTAACTTTTGGTGTGTTTAGTCTGACTCTTCTACGTCGCTCCTTCCTACTTAGGACAGTCCTTTATGTTGTGTCCCAGTGCATGACATTTGAAACACCCCCTTCTTTGGATTAGGGTAATTGGGAGCAATATGTCCCTCTTGCTTGCAGTTGTAACATATCCTTTTTTCCCTTTAAGCACATCCTTATGTGCTTCTTAGCACAATAATTACAAGCATCTGGCTTAATCTTCTTTAACGGGCTTCCTTCAGGTTTATGTTTGTCATTTTTCTATTTTCTTTTAAAGTTTGTACTACTATCGCTGCTATTTTCTTCAGTCTGAACTTCTTTTTGTTTTGTTAAATGATTAAGATTTTCTTCATTCATTGGAGTGATTCCATGTTCAACCCTCCCACTTTCAGTCTGACTCTTCTTATATTCATTGATACCTTCTTCAAAGGCATTTCTTATTAACTTCACCAATTGTTGAAAAGGATCTTGGTTTAGTTTCTTAACTTCATTCATTGCCTCTTCTACTACTTGTTACGCTGACTTTCTCCTTCGAGGTGGCATTCTAAAATTAAAACAAACACAAAACAGTATAATTTCCTATTTATTTACCTTAGGTATAAACTTTTAATCATTTCCTTACTATAGTATTATTCGTCATTAATTGTTTTATTCATGCTTCCATTACTTCATTATTATTCTTTAAATTAGTCACTATCAGTACATTTCATAAATATGTTATATTAATATGATTTTCATTACACATCACACATCATATAGCATTATGTTATCTAATCACTTACATTCCTCATTACTTAGGGGTTACTATAACTTGCCACATACCCCAAAATTTGGAATTAACAAAAGTCATTCCATATACAACACAAAAGTTGGGAGTTACCTACTTTCCTTCTTACATACTATATAATATCCTTCATAATTATATATATAATCTCATTACATACGAACTTATTTCTACAAATGATTTAACGGCTCTTTCTTCTCCTTTAACTCTTCCTTTAGAGTCTCTCCATTTTTCTTCAACTTTTGCACTTTACACTTCTACTCAGAAATTCTAGCTATCAAACCTCTTCAATTAAGCATAATAAAATCACTCAATTCTACCATATCGTCCTCAGATTCCTCCTCATGTTATACAACATTAGAAGCTATGTCTTTTATCGACTATTTGCTCTCATGATCACCTACTGGGCTGCCATAGCCACATGCTCGGGTGCTATTAACACTTCTTCCCAAATGATGGGAACATCTCTAAGTCTACCTTCTTTAAACATTTTACAACCACCAAAAATAACAACAAACACAACTTTATTAGTATCTCATTCGAAAAATATATTTATCACATAGAACATAAATTTTTGATAACTCATTCTCCTTGATGAATTTTCACAATCCATTTCCTAAACTCTATAAGAGTTTTCTTATTTTCTTTACGGTCAAAATCCTAAGGTTTTTCCCCCATCTAAGGTTTATAACCTACAGCTCTAATACCAACCTGTGACACTCCCAAATTCGGGTCCCTTGAGCCTCAGGTTTGGTGCTCACAATCTAATACTTATACAACATCCAAATACATAATCTCCATTAATTTAGTGGAATAATACATAATCGTTCATTACAAAAGGGTACTATGATTCCCAAGGTCAGCTAACCTTAACTTAATACAAAACAAATACTTTAATAGTTCAAAAGGTTTGCATAAACAAACATAATAATAAACATGCATAATATCTTCTACGAGTTCTACTCTTTTACTTTTCCTTTGCCCTTATCCTTCTTGGAGCACTCGGGCTTAGCTAAAAGATAGTTCATGATATAGCAAGAGTGAGCAACTACTTTTCTAAGCAAGTTTAAATACACAAAGAAGATATATCATGAATGAAAATGAATTAACTTTTGGAACTTCAACAATATATAATAATTTCATGCAACATACAAACGATATTCAATAAAAGATTAATTTTAGAATATTTACTGCTGAATATACAACATTAGAAGCTACGTCTTCTATCGACTATTTCCTCTCATGATCACCCACTGGGGCTGCCATAGCCACATGCTCGAGTGCTATTAACACTTCTTCCCAAATGATGGAAACAGCTCTAAGTCCACCTTCTTCAGACATTTTACAACCACCAAAAATAACAACAAACACAACTTTATTAGTATCTCATTCAAAAAACATATTTATCACATAGAACATAAATTTTTGATAACTCATTCTCCTTGATGAATTTTCACAATCTATCTCCTAAACTCTATATGAGTTTTCTTATCTTCTCCATGGTCAAATTCCCAAGGTTTTCCCCCCATCTTCTGTGACATCCCCAAATTCGGGTCCCTTGAGCCTCGAGTTTGGTGCTCACAATCTAATACTTATACAACATCTAAATGCATAATCTCCATTAATTTAGTGGAATAATACATAATCGTTCATTATATAAGGGTAATATGATTCCCATGGTTAGCTAACCTTAACTTAATACAAAACAAATACCTTAAAAGTTCAAAAGGCTTGTATAAACAAACATAATAATAAACATGCATAATATCTTCTACGAGTTCTACTCTTTTACTTTTCCTTTGCCTTTATCTTTCTTGGAGCACTCGGGCTTAGCTAAAAAATAGTTCATGATATAGCAAGGGTGAGCAACTATTTTTCTCAGCAAGTTTAAATAAGCAATGAAGATATATCATGAATGAAAAAGAATTAACTTTTGGAACTTCAACAATATACAATAATTGTGAAGCCATGCAACATACAAACGATATTCAATAAAAGATTAATTTTAGAATATTTACTACTGAATATACAACATTACAAGTTACGTCTTCTATCGACTATTTGCACTCATGATCACGTATTGGGGCTGCCATAGCGACATGTTCAGGTGCTATTAACACTTCTTCCTAGATGATGGGAACATCTCTAAGTCCACCTTCTTCAGACATTTTACAACCACCAAAAATAACAACAAACACAACTTTATTAGTATCTCATTCGAAAAACATATTTATCACATAGAACATAAATTTTTTATAACTCATTCTCCTTGATGATATTCCACAATCCATCTCCTAAACTCTATATGAGTTTTCTTATTTTCTCTACGTTCAAAATCCTAAGGTTTTTCCCCCATCTAAGGTTCATAACAAACAGCTCTAATACCAACCTGTGACACCCCTAAATTCGGGTCACTCGAGCCTGGCGTTTGGTGCTCATAATCTAATACTTATACAACATCTAAATACATAATCTCCATTAATTTAGTGGAATAATACATAATCCTTCATTACAAAATGGTACTATGATTCCCAAGGTCAACTAACCTTAACTTAATACAAAACAAATACCTTAACAGTTCAAAAGGTTTGCATAAACAAACATAATATCTTCTACGAGTTCTACTCTTTTACTTTTCCTTTGCCCTTATCCTTCTTGGAACACTCGGGCTTAGCTAAAAAATAGTTCATAATATAGCAAGGGTGAGCAACTACTTTTCTAAGTAAGTTTAAATAAGCAATGAAAATATATCATGAATGGAAAAGAATTAACTTTTGGAACTTCAACAATATACAATAATTGTGAAGACATGAAACATACAAATAAAAGATTGGTTTTAGAATATTTACTGCTGAGATAGTCATGAGAACCAAGAACCTACTGGAGGCATTGTCAGAATAATGCAACTGAATACCCTAAGAGTATTTAACAATCATAAAAGGACTATAAACACTCAAATTTAGTATTCAAGGGGATCAAACTCTTGTACCATATGTATATGCATAACATCTAGGCATACTGTGCACAAAATCAAATTCCCAATAGATAATACCCCTATATATGGGTTGTTTTATTCAGTCTTACTATAAGAGTCTGCACCAACTACTAGTTTGGATAAGCTTTCAAAAATGTATTCGAGTTAATGAATTGATAAATGCAAATGTCTACCCAAAACAAATAGCATAGACCTACTTCTTACATAATTCATATTTAGAAAAAATGCAAATAATACATACAATGTATAGTCGGAACAATTAGCATAAACATACTTCTTAAACAATTCATATTTTGAACAAGTCATGCGAATGTCCTTAAGTGCGAATATCAATAAACACTAAAGATATAGAATAATTATCAATAATTACTCTAGCTTGAACAATAAAAATAGTTTTAAGTTTAAAAACTTGCACAATAATAATTGATTAGGGTTAAAAGACTTGCAAACTGAAACAAGTTTAGGTTTCAGAAGAACTTGCCTGTATTGTTGATTTAGAATTGTTAAAACATTAAAACAATGTTGATAAAGAACTATATATTTGAATGAGGATATTGAATAACATTGTGAGTTCTGTAAGAATAGAGATTTAACACCGATGAAGGAACCAAATTCATCTCAAGGTTTCTCTATTTCATGTACAAGTGTGTTATTAATATTGTGAATTTTAGATAAATGAGAAATATTGATATGAAGAGATATCTTTATAAAGTTATGTGTCTAAGTGGGGGTATTGAATGATATTGGGAGTTCTGTAAGCACTGAGGTCCACTAATGAGCACAGATAAAATGTCAAAATTACCGAAATGCGCCCCTCTATTGCCAAGAATAATCTTTATTATTAATACCGTGAATCTTGGATATGTAAAGTTATAGAATATTTAAATCTTAAGGTTAAAATAGTAGAAGTGAGTACTAAGTCCTTTGTATCAATTACAAGGACTTAGTATGAAATGATGAAAGTTATTTGGGAATTAAAGATGAGAACTTTATTTATGAAACTAATGGATTGAATGAGGGTATTCATAATATGGACTGATCATGTTATTGTTGATACTCTTAATTTCAGTTAGACAATGTTTATGAATAAGGAAATCATCTATAAAACTTAACGATTTAGCATTTATAGTAAACACCAAATCAGCTACAATGAGTATAATGATTTGTGGGCGTCACATGTACCTTGAATTTGGTGCTTCACGATTCAACTCATACAACCTTCTAATAACAACAAAATGTGGAATAAAAAAAATATTTATGTCTCAAGTCTCACAACCATTACTAATACATGACACGCTTAAATAATAAGTACTAATACAAGTCTTAATACAAAAGTCGAATAACAACATATGACATCACAAATAAATCTACTCAGCAACCTTGCCCTTGCCCTTGCTCTTGCCCTTGCTCTTACCTTTTCCCTAGCTGGTGTCTTACTCAGTCTTAGTTGTAATGTTTAAGGAAAACAAGAGTGAGAACCGAGTTTGCTCAGTAAATATAATACAATAAAAGTAAACGTTCATGTGTAAGGTTTCCTAATCTCGAGTGATGTAACAATAATTAATAGCTCAGAAATTAAGAAATTGAATTGTGAACAAAGTAGTGTCAATAATTCAAAGTCTGATAATTTCAACTACTGAAAAGTCACTACGGATTGAAAGATTTTTATATGAAATCAAGGATTTTGATATTTCCAAATTAATGAATATGTTGCACTGAGTGGTCGCTATGGACCATGAACACATGCTTGAATTAACAGTATTTCACTAACAATCCACAATATAAACAAGTACAGTAGGTGATAAGCCTAAAGTACCCTATGTTATGCATAATACTCAGACATGCAGTCCGCGCGCGTGTCAATCTCATGACATAAAGTAGTTTATTCGTCTCAACGTATCATAAGAGTCCGTACCAAGATTGGATAGCTTTCTCACAAAAATATGATTGATTAACAATCAATCTTATCATTAGTCTAGCCGAAACAAATGGCATAGACGTACTTGTCAACACAATTAGGAATAATTAATACGTTCAATGTTCACAACAAGGTTCGAATAATTATTCTAGAGTATAATCATGATTTGAATCAAGTTTCAGATTTAATAATTTAATTCTCACGCATATAAATAAAACATAAATTATTCCATCATTTAATTCTACTTGTACGATTAATAAGAGTACAAGTTAGAGTACTTGCCTGGATCATCGACTCTATCTGACTTTGACGCCTTATCCTTTGAACAACTTATGTTCATTATATTCATCTAACGGTTAATCTCTATTAACCTTCACATAATAATCTAGTCTATCATACATACTAGTTCTATATAACTAGGACTCACAAATTATTTTTATTAGCTATCACACATATAATCTCAAATAAAATTATTTGTTTAAGTATCATTGTTTCTCATTTCCTTTATTTAATTCATTCATTAATCCTTTCAAATAAAATAATATTTAGTATTATTCTATTTGTTTCATTATCCTTAATCATCATTCAATTATTCACAAATAAAGTGTCATCGCTCTATTTGTTTATGACTTATTATTATTGAATTATTATTTCTTTGATCACACTTTATTAATCCACAAAATAAATAATTTAAGTTATTATTTTATTTGTTTAATTCTCAATTAGAGTAACATTTACATTTATTTTAAATTAATTATTCTTCATTAGTACACAATTAAAATAATCTTTAATATTATTTTAATTGGTGATCCTTTATTAATTCACAATTAAAATAATATTTAATATTATTTTAATGGTTCAAGTTTCTTTAATATTACTTTAATTGCTCATACATTATTAATCCCCAATTAAAATAATCTTAAATATTATTTTAATTATTTAAAGTAATTCTTAACATTAATTAAAATAATCTTTAATATTATTTTAATTAACTCACAAATAAAGTAATTTTTTAATTATTATTTTATTTGTTTAATATTATTTTAATTAACTCACAAATAAAATAATTTTTAATTATTATTTTATTTGTTTAATATTATTTTAATTAACTCACAAATAAAATAATTTTTAATTATTATTTATTTGTTTAATATTATTTTATTTGTTATTTATTATTTATCATTATTTTATTTTTTCTCGAGTTAGATCAGATTGGACCCGAGTTTGACCAACCCAGTCAACCAATAAACTGGCAATGCGCCCTAGCGTAGTGTTTATACTTATGAACTACGCCCCATCGCAGTGTCCGATTTTTTCCCAAAAAACAGCATCTGGTCCTCGACTCAATGTCATAGCATACAGACCGCGCACCGGCTTAGTCATGGCAAGAAGTTTTGAAATAATTTCCAGAGTTTAATATTTTGGCCCCTTTTTATTCAATCATCCATAACTTTCTCATTTTACATCCAAATGAGCTCAAATCAGTTTCATTCTTTCATAAACTCATAAATCTACAATATTCAAATTTCAAATCATTTTTAAATTATTTATTTAACCAAAATTATTGGTTCTTCAAGCTAGGATTTTCATTTGACATGTTTTACAAAAAAATTCACCATAAATTTATTTTAGCTCAATTTTTGTTCTTTCCACTTCGAATATTTTCATATTTCATAGATCTACAACATACAAGTTTTATATCATTTAAATAACTTACAAATTTTATTTCATTTTGAACCAAATCTCATTTTTTCAACTAGTACACTTAGGGTTTAAGCTCATATGCATTTCTTTTTATTCATTTAGACATATAACACCTACAAACACATATTATCCTTCACAAATCCTTCCTTATATCTTCGAAATCCACCATGATTACCATATACAAAATCCTCCCACAACCAAATATTCGTATTTATACTACTAACTACAGCATGCTAACTAGAGAAATATTTAGGGTTAAAAAATTATTTATACCTCCTTAAAGCTTTCTTTCTCTTAAATATGAACTTGTAGTAGTTCTCCACTTTTCTTTTCCTTTGTTAGACTTTCTAGAACCACCAAATTGCAAGAACATCCTCTAGATTTCTCAATTTCTCTCAAACTCACTCTATTTCTCTCTTATGCTAACACTTAGAAACTTTCAAGTAAACTTTGTAAAATAAACTAAGAGCTCCTATTTATAGGAGTGTTATTATCCTTCATGCATATATTAACCATTGGAAAAAGTTTGTTAGGTGAACTAAGACAACTTTAAGGACTAACACCCATGCTCCTTAGTAATTATAATGCTCATATGCCTCCAAACACGTAGGACAAAATAAATTTCAGCATTTTTGGCCTAGGAATGGGGGAAATACAATTATTCTATTATATATATATATATATATATATATATATATATATATATATATATATTCTCTGTCTAGGAATTGAACCAACAAGATTGGGCCAACTTAGTTAATTCTCTACAAGCCCACTAGCATGTTAATAACATTTAAAGGATTTGGTTGACAATTAATTTCTCTTGGACCACTTGACCACAATACACAAGCATTAACCAATTTGGACTTTTATTTAATAATCTTGGACTTGGTCACTCTAATAAATTAGGCAATCACACATTACATTTAATAATGATATTGGGCTACTAATTAAATTTCACTAGGCCACGTACAATTATTTTCCATTGGGCTAATTAATAGTTCTAGTAACTTTCCATAATTGAATTATAATTTCTAGCACATTGAACCATATCACAATAATTCATATGACTTCCTAATGTTCACATTAGGCTTAATTTAATTACCCTTATTAGTTTATTACATTATTTGATCATCTCACAATTTATGTAATTAATTAATTCACTAATCCATCTTAACCATTATGTCACACAAGACATATTATATAATCTTAAATTAATTATAATTTAAGCTAACCAACATCATCAATTCATTTCTTATTTATCACATAATTAATTCAATTTAAATTGAATTATTAATGCTCATATCATAACATATAAATATGTGTGTACACAAATAATTTTTAAATATAATCATTTTCATTAATAATATTAGTATATTTTTCTCGGTTATTACAGCTTCACAGCCCCAGCATTGTAGGATGCGCCCTGACCCTTTCTGACAGCGCCAACGGCACTCTGGGCTTGACTAATATGTACCCCGACTTTCTTTCCAGGTTAAAAAAATGTGCCCCAACACTGCATGTCGCTCTCAATTTTTTAAAACAAGCTTCAAAGTTCGATCAGGATTCATTAAACACTCTTAAGCCAATCAAACCTCGAACTCTCTCTCTCTCTCAGAACCCCAATACACCTAACCCATCATCCACAAACCCTAATACTCTCATTATCCCCTTCCATCTCCATCTAATCACCACTATCATACCCCATCTCAACCCAATTCTATCTTAGCCTCATACATAAATCCATCCCCAATTTAATTTTTGTCCACCTAGGGTTAACTATCAGTGCACATGAACTAGGTTTGAGTTCTATGCAAAACTTGGGCTTATCATCTTCAATCGAGGTAACAAATTAGGGCTATATAAAGGATTAAATCTAAAAATTGTGTACTTATTCCCCTATCTGTTCTTCAATTCATACAGTGAACTGTTTGGAACCCAATTGGTCTGTATTAGCCAATTGGAGGAGTTTTGGGAGTTTGGTGGCATGCTTGGTGGTTAGGCTAGAATTGTCAAGGGCTAATATCAATGAGGAACTAATTCAAGTGTTAATTTGATTTGAGTTTAGGGATACCCACTGCTGGACACTAGGTGTTTGCCAGATTGCCACAAAGAATATATTGATTAGTTTTGGATTAAAAAAGGGCAGCGTCGATCAACTTTCATTTTGAATTGCAAATATAGTGTGTGGTCTGAGAATTAAGTTTAGGATAACATGGCTCCGAAGAGGTAGAGAGGAGAGAGCTCTAAACCAACTCGGCCTTTTGATCATAAAAAAATTTGTTAGTGCCAAGGCAGTATATAAATTCAACCATGTGCTAACTGGAAGGGCATTAGTTCCAGAAAGGAGATTTAACTGGATGAATTTGAAGACGGTGAGATGGCACTTATGAAAAGCGAGTGAGGATGGGACTCATTCACGGATCACTCGGATCCGGCCGTGACAATAATAGTAAAGGAATTTTATACAAATGCACAGGATACGCCGGAATGTGAGGTAATGGTTAGAGGTAAAACAATATCATTTCGTTGTGAAACCATCAACCATTATTATAATGTGCGTGACGTCATTCACTGTCAATATGTTGCGATGGGGGAACTAAATTATGAGCTGATTATTTGAAAGTTGTGCCAGCCGAGTACGAAATGGATAAAAAAAGGGAACAATCGTCAAGATAAGTCGTTCCCATTTAAGCACTTAAGCAGTTATGGAAAGATTTGGTACGCATTCTTATGTGCCAAACTAACATCGTGCACTTATGTTAGCTATGTAACAAGAGATAGGGCAGTCCTACTTTATGCAATCATCACTAGATTAGACATCAATGTGGGGTTGTTATTGAGGCATAAATTAAGAGGAATATGAAAGGTGCAACTTCGGGGGGGTTTAGCACATCCGTCACTCATTACTAGTTTATGTAGATGAGCTGGAGTAAGATGGGAGAAAACGAGCCAGTACAACATTTGACTACTCCCCTTGACCATAATCTAATTGAGAGGTACAAGGTTTAGGGAGGTGGAAAGTCACACCCCCGAGGTTTAGGATTTATTCTGCTTCAATCACCACCACAGGTAGAGGATGACGAGGGTAATCTCGCACACGCCGCTGCAGCCGAGGGTTCATCGAGAGCACTAAAGAAGTTGTAGAGGAGGATGGATATTCAGTTTGATGAGGTGGTTCATTTGAATGAATGCATCGTTGAGCGACAGGAAGTTATGCACGCCTATACTTACACTTGCAGTTCAGCGTTGGCAACAATGTTTGCTCAAATGAATTCGACTGCCCAGCCACATCAAATGCCACATCCACCATCATTGCTAGTTTATCCTCCATTAGACTCAAATGAAGATAATGATATAGAGGAAGAACATGACGATGAGGTCGAGCCCAATGCTTGACTAGTCAGGGAAGTCCTCAGTTCTCAAATTCTTTATTTTAAGCAATGAGGGCATTCTCTAATTCGAGTTTGGGGGTGGTTCTGCATATTCTGCATGTATATATTTTTCGTCATAGTTGTATATTATATGTAGTTTTAGGTTCATTTGCATTTAGTTTGCTTATATTTGCATATATTAAAAAAATTAAAAAATTGAAAAACCAAAAACTTTTACATTCAGTTTAATATAGTATATTGCATTCATATTAGGGAAAATTGAGCAGTAAATTGATGTATGAAGTTTAATAAAGGCCGATGATAAAAACTTGATAAATTATTTTGATAACTCTAGTGAGATGGATAAGGATTGCTAGTGAGTAATTTTAACTTTTTACTGATTTTTTTAAACTTGATAACCTTAGACCTTAATTGCACATATTCAATATGTTAAGTCATATGAATTTTGATTTGAATTTGTGAATCAGATGCTTATTAAGGATATTAGTTACCTATATTGCTTGTTGGATCATGAAAACTTATGAAGAGTAATATCTAATGAATAATTGCTTCAATATCTGTCGTGAATGAAATGGAAAGATAAATATAAAGAAAATTTAGACAGATATAAGCAAAGATTGACTAGATTATTTTTGTGACATTTGTAATTCGAACAAGTAAGCCCTTAAGAGCGTCTTTACACTTAGTGCCCAAAAGCCAACTGGTTTGGGAGTCATTGGTAGAAAGTTCGTTACGTGGGTGGTATTAAAAAGCCTAATAAAAATACACATTGCACCAGTCAATAATAAGGAATAATATAAAAAATAGCGAGGTGAAGCGTAAGACGCACTCATTAAAAAGAATAAATAAATAGAGAAGGATTATGAAAGAAAGTATATAGAGGGGTAATGTAATTCTTTATTAGGTTGAATATCTTTTGTTGAGCATTTGAATTTCATTAGTTGTGTTAGAATTTTAGCTGGTTTAATATATTGGATTCACACACACACGAAAAGGGTAGGTAGTGAGATGAAATTAGTAATATGTTAACTTTCTGATGATGCGTGAATTTGAAGTTTTTTAGAGTTATTATTTAAGGATCTTTGAGGTTGAATTTTTTATGAATTATATTGATTTATTGCTTGAGTTACTAGTTTGTTATGCATTTACAGTCATGTATTTTAGAGTTAGTTGATTTAGTTTGTTTTCTTTTTGTGTTTTGTCGAGGACAAGCAAGGTCTTGAGTTTGGGGTATTTAATGAGTGGATTTTATACCTACAAATCGAATATTTTTAGGCTAAATTATTTGCTATCTTTGAGTGTTTTTAGTTCTAATTTACTTGTTTTAATGTTTATTTTCCAGAAAACGGCTTTAGGATGACAAAATTGGAAAATTGAGCTTCAGTGGCAATTTTATAATTATGGCAGTAGGGATAGTGTCGGGGCGCTTATTCGTAGTTCAAAACCAGTGTCGGGGTGCTGGTCGTCAGCAACAACTAGGTTGTTTTTCTGATGTTCAGAATTTTAGTCCAATAAGGATTACTACAATGCTACGTCACAAAGGACTTCTAGGAGGGTTAGAAGACAAGACCTAAGGGTATTATTAGGAGAAATTAACAAGAATTAAAGGCTAACTTTTGAAGACTTGGAGATTTGGAGAAAGAACTTACGAAGATCAAAGAAAAGGCTAGAAGAAGAGAAATTCGATAGAATTTATTTCTTTTCTTTTCTTTTTACTTGATAGTTTGGGGTGTTTATTTCTTTGATGAACTTGGTTTTTAATATTATGATGTGGAACTAACTTTTATATTTAAGATTGCAATGGAACCGTTATTTGAACTTTAATTAATTCATTTTGCTTCTAGTTAATTGAACAATTTTGGATTTTTTTTATTATATCTCGTGCATAATTTATAATTGGTTGGCTAGCAGTTATTCGATTTCTTATATGGAATTGAGAAAGGAAGTCTAAGAATAGATATGGGTATAATAATGTGTGAACTTGTTTATTCTTTTTATGGAGAATAGCATGATAGTGTATAGGATGAATATACTTAGATGCCACATGTAATATATTGAGAGTTTGATCTTAATAAGTCAGTTTCAAGATATTCTGCATAGATTTACAGCATTATAAATTAGGATAGATCTTTTTATTAATTTTTGAATGAGGTTAATAAATAGATAAGCATTCTCAATTAAAAATCCATATAAATAGATCTTTATATGAATTAAGAAAAGAATGATGAATGTACAGAGTATAAATGACGTGCAAGAAAGAATATGCCATAAATGGATTGAGTAAGAGTAAGTTCAATTAAAGAAAAGAAATTTTCAGAGAATGAGAAAGTATATTGATAAATGTATCAAGAAATGAGTTAAAGTTTCATGAATAAATATTTAGAGAATTATAAAATATGATGTTGAATTAAGAATTGAATATTCTGACAGTTATGATTTTTATTGGAATTATCCATGTAAGTTAAGGATTTAAAGAAGAAAAATATGATTATTATAGATATAGTTGTGATGTAGCAAGATAAAGATATAGCAAGGTGCTATAAATGAAATACGTATAAATATTACGGTAATTATGATTCCGAGGACGGAATCCTGTTAAGGGGGGAAGAATGTGAGGATCCGAATTTTCAGAAATTACTTAATAAAAATTAAATAAGAATTTAATTAATAGAATTATTAAGATTGTTTAAATTATTTATGATATTTTATGTGAATTAAGGTATGTGATGAGATTTAATTAGTAAATTTAATCTGTACAGAGATCATGATGAATGGTATAAAATTAAAGAAATTTGAGGTTAATGTACAATAAAATTGTACAATTAAATTATTATGGAAAGGCAGAAATTATGTTTTAAATGAGATTATATGGAAATGTAAGAAATATGAATTATATATGTATATATATGTGTTTATGTTTAATTGTTATAATTATAAATGTTATGAAAATTAAGGGATTAATAATTAAATTAATCCGAAAATTTATGAAAAGTTAATGAGGAAGTTAGTAAAAGTTGTAATTATTAATTTTAAATTAATTATGAATTATGGAGGAAGTTTAGAAATTAATTGAGAAGGAATGTAATTATATAAATTATATAATAATAATTATATAATTTATATAAGAAAATTAAAGTGTTGTATGAAGGAAATAATAATTATATAAATTATATAAGAATAAGTATATAATTTATATAGGAGAATGAAATTAATTAAGGATGAAAGAAAATTTTATAAGTTGTATTTTGTGTAATATGGAAATTATTTAAAAAGGAATAATGTAATTATATAAATTATATAATATTAAATTATATAATTTATATAAGGAAAGTTAATGTGATTATTAAAGAAATTGAATAATAAATAACGAAAAGGAATGTTTTAAGTTATTAAAAATTATATTTATGTATAATGTAATTATTATGACTTTTATGAAAGATAATATTTCGGAAACGTGAACATGTTAATGTAACATGTTGTCCAAGTAACAGAGTGAAAAATTATGAAAAATAAATTTTATAAGTTATATGAATTATTTTATGATTTTTGGAGGTATAAATTACCTCATATAATTACATGCATGACGTTATGCGTGTACAAAATTTGTCAAGTAAAGTACCCAAAAGTGGTATTAATATTATTTATAAATCAAATGATGATTTTTAGTGAATTAAAATAAATATTTTATATACATTATATAAAATTTTTATTACACGATATAATTACGAAAATGTATTAATTTTATTTACGCATGTTGGAATTATCCGGATTTGGTCAAGGTCGGTTGTGAAGAGGCGGTGGAATTGTGCCTATCCTTAAATTTATTTAATGCTTTAATTATATAAAGGAAAAGAACTAGAAACAAAAGCATGCATAATACATATATTATTCTTTTCCTTCCTCCCACCGCCACTCTCGCCATTATCATCACCACCAAGCTATCCGACCACCATAGTTGCTGACAGAGAGAGAAATAATGGTGTTCACTAGAAGCTTATCAAGCTTTGGAAGGTATAAAATATTTTTAAGTAATTTATTTTTGTATTTATTATTGTTAAATTAATTTTGTAGGAAAATTGTAAATAATTAGAATAATGATTCCAAATATTTTTTGGATATTTATGTATGAATTATGTGATTTTTGGAATAATTTGGTTGTGAAAATTTTGATCAAAAATGATATTTATTTGGTTAACTTGGTTACTGTTGGCGGAAGCTGAAGATGAAGAAAATATGGCCGCTCGCGCATTGCGCGGGGGCCAAAAAAAATTTCTGTTGCGAGTATTAAACGACGCCGTTTTGGCGCTTCCGGAAAAATTGATCCGCGCAATGCGCGGCCATCAGTTTTCCGGCAAAGAGGCCAAACGACGTCGTTTGGCTGTGAACAGAGATGCCCGCGCCATGCGCGGAAGCGTTTTGAGCGTAAAATTACAGTAATGCCCCCAGTCTTTTTGGAAAATACCGAATGAGTCCCTAAAGCCGAGAAAATGACGGAAATACCCCTGAACTTTCCAGAAAATACCGGATGTATCCCTAAGGGCGCGAAAATTACGGATAAGCCCCTGAGCTTTTCTGTTAATACCGGTCATGTCCCTAAGGCTGCGGAAATTACGAAAATGCCCCTAGAAATGATTTTTAATTGAAATAAATGTTTAAAAATTGTTTAAAAATTCTAGAAAATTATAGAAAAATACTAAAAATATAGAAATGATGTTTGAGCATTAAATTTAATATTTTTGTAAAAATATTAAATATTGGGAATTAATATTTAAATATTTTTAAATATTAAGGTTAAAGTTAGAAAATGGTTAAAATTTTTGGACAACCAGTTATGTTAAAATTTATCTGATGAGCCGGGTTGTCCGTATTAGAGGTGTTGGATATTAAGTTAAACGAATATTTTAAGGAATGAGGTTAATATAATTAACCATATAAATTAATAATTAGCCCATAAATGATATTAGTTAATTCGATTAATATCATAAGGAGTTAAATAATTATTATCTGATTATGTTATGATTATAGGTTGATCGAATAAAAGGTTTGAGCTACCAATTTAATAAGTTGGATTTTCAGGCAAGTTCTTCAGTCCCTTTTATGTTAAATGTTGGACGGTTATGATATAAAATTTTTGTTTTAACTGCATACAAATTATGTGTTACGTGATACGTGATTAATATGACCACAATGTGTATTTTGTGCAACGATATGAATATATATGAAATATATTGCTATAGTAGAAGCACAAGCACATGATGTATGACACACACCAAGCATGATAAGGTATGTGCTATGTGAAGTATAACTGTTGAAATTGCTGAGCCGTTGTGCTCATTACTTGCTTAAATTAAACTTTTGCAGGATAAAGAAATAAGTTTCAGGAATACTGGGTTAAATTAGAGATAAATTGCCTAGAAGGTGTGGAAATGTTATTGTTATATTTTCCATTCAATGTGGATACATGTGTTAAGTTCTATAACGTTATTGTTATATTTCAATAATATAATGTGAATACTATTGTAAAGTTTATAGTGCTATTTTGTATGTACATATATGCTGAATCCAGACAGGATAAGTCAAGTTAAAGTTTGAACTGTGATTGTACTAGATTGATGTTACGATAGAAATTATTAAATGGTTTAATTATGGATTATGAAATCAAGAATAATTTGTATGGATACGAACAATATTAAGTTTTGAATTTTGAGCTTTATGATGCAAAAGAAAGAATAAGTTAAGGTTACGATCCAGGGACTAGGATCCAGAGGTAAAGATTTTAAACATCCAAATATTATAATACAATGATTGAGTTGGGAAAAGAAGAAAAAAAAATTATACCGAAAATTTGGTAATTGATGATTGTAAAATCAGATAATGGATCGATTAAGGTGATGAAAGATATATTAACGGACCGAAATTTGGACATAAGAAAAATAACGAATAATAAATATGGAATTTAAGGTAATAAAGTGGGTCGAATTTCGGGGTCGTTACAGTTTAAACCAAAAAGAATAATGCCTAAACTAAAGAAAGAAGCAAAGTGTTTCTACAAGCATCGACAAAGCAAATTAATAGATTAAAATAGTATCAAGGGTTATATGTAGCAAGAAAACCACATATTGTTCAGTACTAGAAGATAATTAGGGGATGGACTAGTGATCCTGTGAAAAGACAAGAGATGGATTCACTTGTAAAATTAGCCAGAAGAGCTCTAGCTGGACCCTACATGCAATCAAAAATCTTAGTTCAACACATAATAAATAAATTTAAAGTTTTATTGTGGCAGAACACATATTAATATTTGATAGATGCATACTTGCACAATGTTATTGGCAAGATCCAGCATCCAAAATTCCATGACGAAGACAATAGCTACTCTTGCGCAAGTAACTTTATATGTTCTACATTTAAATAAGTTAAACTCAATTATACCTAGGAAACAGAATTAAAACAGAAAAGGAAAGGAAAATCAAAATGCAGAATCATCAAGGATAGAATCTAGGTTTAAGAACAAAACACACCCTACATCAAGCTTCCTTTTCATGACAAACAAAGACTAGATCATATCAGAGATTGTGGAAGACCGCCATCCGTGCTCTTTAAACTAGATCTAGATGGTGGAGGCGAGAGAGATTATAGCTTTATAGAAGTTGTGTAATTGTGTTTGGCTCTGATTAGATATAACAAAAAGTATGGAAAAGAGATGGAGGAAGAAATAAAAGGTATATATTAGATTTGAAATAACAAGTTATCCTAGCTCAGTTGGTTAGAACACTTGTTATAATAAATTGAAATATTACGAACTCATATTTTTTTATAATTATTATTTATTTTCATGAGAAAATATGATGTGTGATGTTATGTATGTGTATATTTTGTGTGTTAAGGTGTAGTAAGTTAGTTAACTTAAATTATTCGAACTAACTAAATAAGAAAAAGAAATACAATAAGAGTTTATGTGATGATATCACAAAACTTGAATGTTGGCCTTGTATGACAAATAAGAAGATTAATAATGAATAAGTGAATTATTTGTATGATTAATGATAAAGAAGAAATGAATGAATTATTAAAGATAACACAATGTGAGAATATGGGTAGCTATATTATAAGCCCAATTTGATGATAAGAGATAGTTAATGAATTAAATTTAATCAAGTTGAAGTACTTGTATAAATGTATATTAAGGTTTTATTAAAACAAGCCCAAGAATTAGTAAGTGTTAGTATTTTATAAACTAACTTAATTTGGTAGCCCAATTGACTTTTAAATAGCAAGTCTAATTGAATTTTATGATAAAACCAATTGATTAATTAATTAAAGTCCAAATTAATTAAACTAGTAGGACACGTAATTAGTTAATGGACAGTCTATATTGTAATTAAACTAACACAATACTTATTTTAATTTCAGGTATCATGACTTAGTTTATAGTAGTAATAGAATTAAATTTTTAGAGCCCAAACACATTAAGTGATTGAGCCCAATTGAATTAATTAAATGACCCAAAGTGGAGCCCAAAAAAGAAGTCAAATGTGGGTCAACACACACACACACACACACACACACACACACACACACACATATATATATAAGATAAAAATTTAAAGCAAAATTTCTAGGAAAAGGGCCATTTGGTCAGTTATGGAGGGCCCCATTTGGGGTGCATTATAGCTTGCTTGCTTGGTGAAAAATAAGGACAAGAGTTGTGAGCATCCGAATTTTCAGGATTCCTTTAATAACATCAAACAATAATTAATTGATAAAAAATATCAAGGTTGTTTAAGTTAATTATTATTTGAAGTGATTTAAAGTGTTTGAAGGGATTTAATTAGTAAATTAAATTTGTACAGAGATGATGATGAATTATGTGAATTTAAAATAATTGAAAAGTAAATAAATTGTGTAGATACAATTTATGAAGAATAAAAGAAATTTCAGGTAAATGTACAATTAAATTATTGTGGAAGTATAGAAATTATGATTTTAAATGAGGTTATGTGATAATGTAATGCATGAATTATTTATGTATATATTTATATATATACATGTGTATGTATACGTGTGTTATGTTTAATTGATAATTATAAATGATATTAATTATAAAAATTAAGGGATTAATAATTAAATTAATCCAAAATTAAATGAAAAGGTAATGATGAAATTAGTGAAATTTGAATTATTGATTTTAGATTTAATCAAGAATTATTGAGGAAGTTTAGAAATTAATTGAGAAGAAATGTAACTATATAAATTATATAATAATAAATTATATAATTTATATAAGGAAATTATAAAGGAAATTATAATTATATAAATTATATAAGAACAATTATATAATTTATATAAGATGATTAAATTGAATATGGATGGAAGAGATGTAATTATATAAATTATATAATAATAAATTATATAATTTATATAAGAAAATTAAAGTGATGTTTAAAGGAAATTATAATTATATAAATTTTATAAGGATAATTATATAATTTATATAAGAGAATTACAATAATGAGAGAGTTAATAAATGTAAAATTATGGATTAATTGATAATTATGGAAGAATTTAAGAAATTATTTAAGAAAGAAGAATGTAAATATATAAATTATATAATATTAAATTATATAATTTATATATAAAGAAATTGTTGTAAATATTAAAGAAATTGAATAATAAATAAGAAAAAGGAATGTTTTAAGTTAATAAAAATTATGGTTATGTATAATAGAATTATTATGACTTTTATGAAGGATAATATTTTCGAAACGTGAACATGTTAATGTAACATGTTGTCCAAATAACAAAGTGAAAAATTATGAAAAATAATTTTTATGTGTTATATGAATTATTTTATAATTTTTGGAGGTGTAAATTACCTCAAATAATTACATGCATGTCATTATGCGTGTACAAAATTTATCAAGAAAAGTACCCAAAAGAGGTATTAAAATTATTTATAAATCATGTTATGATTTTTAGTGAATTAAAATAAATATTTTATGTATATTACATAAAATATTTATTACACAAAATAATTACGTAATGTATTTAAATTTAAAACTTGCACGTTATTTTCTTCAAAAATCCGGAAGGTTCTTGCTAAGTCGGTGGAATTAATTTATAGCAACAAAGTGGGTGGGTGTTGCTTATAAAAAGAGAAAGAAAAAAAAAATAAGGAAGGAAAAAGGCAAACAAAGAAAGAAAGAAAAAGAGAAAAAGAAGAAGAAACAAATTTTTTTCTTCATCACCATCCACGCCACCGCCACCCTCCACCACCGTAGCCACCGGGAGGAAGGAATAATTAGTGCTAGCAAGGTTTGTCAAGCTTCAAGAAAGGTATAATAATTTAACTAGTTGATTTATTTGGTATTTATGATGATAGAATAAAATTATGGAAAAATTGTAAAAAATTAGAATAATGATTCCAAATAATTTTGGATATTTATGTATGAATTATGTGATTTTTTGAGTTATTTTGTTGGGAAAATTATGTGCAAAAATGGATAATTTTTGCAAAGTTGATGCACTGTTCCGCGGCTGAAGCCGATGAAGAAGGAGTAGCCCGCGCATTGCGCGGGCGTTTTTTTTCGCACGGCGACAATAAAACGGCGTCGTTTTGGAGCTCGAGGGGGCAGGGCCGCGCCATGCGCGGCTGTGGTTCGTCCGCAGCAGACCAAACGACGTCGTTTGGTCTGGGCGGAGAGAGGGTCGCGCGCAATGCGCGGCCTACGCGTGCGATGAAAGTACGGTTATGCCCCTGGCCTTTCCAGCTATTACCGAACGTGTCCCTGACCCTCGGTCAATTACGGAAATGCCCCTGGACTTTTCGGGAAATTCCGGTTATGTCCCCAAGGCCGCGAAAATTACGAAAATGCCCCGGATCTTTTCTGTTAATGCCAGATGGGTCCCTAAGGGCACATAATTTACTAAAATGACCCCAGAAATGATTTTTAATTGAAATAAATGTTTAAAAATTATTTAAAAATCATAGAAAATTATAGAAAAATACTAAAAATATAGAAATGATATTTGGGCATTAAATTTAATATTTTTGATTAAATATTAAATATTGGGGATTAATATTTAAATGTTTAAATATTAATCTAATAAGGTTACAAGTTAGAAAATGATTAAATAAAATTTTCGGACAACCGAAAATGCTAAATTTTATCCAATGAGCCGGGTTGTCCGTAGTGAAGTTATTAAATATTAACTTATGTTAATATTTTAAGGAATGAGGTTATTATAGTTGGCCATATAAATTAATAATTGGCCCAGAGATGATAATAATTAAGTAAATTAATATCATAAAGAGATAAATAATTATTATTTGATTATTTTATGATCATAGGTTGATCGAGTTAAGGGTTTGAGCTAACAATTTAAATAACTGGACGCCAGACAAGTTCTTCAGTCCCTTTTATGTTAAATGTTGGACTGTATGATATGTAATTCTTGTTTTAAATGTATAGAAATTATGTGTTGTGTGATACGTGGATAATATGACAACTATGTGTACTTTGTGCAATAATATGAGATATATTGCTATAGTAGAAGCACAAGCACGTGATGTATGACACACACCGAGCATATTAAGCTACGTGCTACGTGACGCATAAACTGTTGAACTTGCTGAGCCGTTGTGCTTATTACTTGCTTAATATATATTTTTGCAGGAAAGAAATAAATTTCAAAAATATCAGACGATATAAAGACGGATAATCACAGCAGGTTGTGAATGTTATTGTTATATTTCAATAACGTAATTTAATGTGAATATAGTTGTTAAGTTTATATTGATATTGGTATGTACATATATGTTGAATCCAGACAGATAAGTAAAATTAAATTTTGAACTGTGATTGTTTTAGATAGATGTTACGATAGAAATTATTAAATGATTTAATTATGATTTATGAAACGAAAGATGTTGCATGGATATATACAATATTAAATTTTAAATATTGAGCTTTATGATATTTGTAACAGAAAGAAAAGAAAAAGTAAAGGTTGCGATCCAGGGACTAGGACCACGATGTAAGGATTTTAAATATCCAATTATTTTAATACAACGATTGAATTAAGAAAAAAAAATTATATCGAAAAATTCAGTAATTGATGATTTTAAAAATCAGTGAAGGGATTAATGAAGGTGATTAAAGATTTATTAACGGACCGAAATTTGGACGTTAAGAAAATAATGAATAATAAATACATAATTTAAAAGAAGAATATGGGTCGAATTTTGGGGTCGTTACAGTTGGTGTCAGAGCTAGAGATTATAAACCTTAGGTAAATGATACCTTAGGCTATAACCGAAACTAAGAAAGAGTACGGTTAGTTGAGTGTTCTGAAAACTCAAGTGTATGGTAAACTCGTGACTCATGATTATATGGCGGAGCCCCTTTAGCGAATGGATGACTATGGCCTGACTAGGACAAGCTCCTCAACCATATGATTATGGTAAGTTCCTGAGTCCAAATACGTGATAAGTTTGATGAACATGGAGAAATTAAAATAGAAAGATGTAGGTTAAGAAATACAGATCTCAGATAGTGGCTAAAGGAAAGAAAATATGAAAGATATAAGATTATAAGAAAGAGATAAAGATGTTAAGAAAGAGTTGAATGAAAGTAATGAATTGAGAAAATTTATAAGTTCAATTAAGAACATAATTGAAAGAATATCTGAAATGATTCAAAAATGAATCTCAAAGATAATCCGGGGACACCTGATTTAAGCAATAAAGATGACAAGGTAATCCAAAATGTATAGGAAGAGATCATAATAATATGATCAAGAATAGCGAGAGGATCGTACTACGATACGATCATGAGATAAGGGAAACGAGTAAGGAATGGATTGTAAAGCAAGGTCATGATAGGATCAAGTGAGAATGTGAAATAATAGAAAGACCTATTAATGGTTAACAAGGTATAACTTGATGCTATAAAGAGATATGGTACTATGAAATAGTATAAGAAGAATTCAGAGAATGATGAGATATGAATGACAGAAAGGTTATGATAAGGGGGTAGAAAACTTGGGTACGAAATTTCAATTGAGGACTCATGTGGTGACTGAGTTGCACAATCCTTTGTATGGGCGGAGGATTTGTGTTTACTTAGTTATTATGTGATAATCATTGAAATGTTAGAGTCGCGTTAGCAGTTTTGATAGATAGATAATATTAAGTTTAGGCACGAGTTCTTAAAACTCATGCATGTGGTAAGTCCATGACTCATAATTGTATGGTATGTTTGAGCCCCTCAGCATATGGATAGTCTTTGATTTGTTCTTAGACTACATACTGCTATGACAAGCTTTAAAACTCATATTCTTGTGGTAAGTTCCTGGACTCATAATGTGTGGTAAGTTTGATGAACTATATGGGGGTATAGAAATGTTAGAGTAGTTAGAAAATTTTTGTATAATGGTAATAATAGTCCTAGCAATAAATTTATTAATTAGGTAAAGAAACTGAAGGTGAATGTTAGGGAATTTAGGATATTCCCACTCTTCTAGCTTTGCTAGATTTCGAAAATTTTGGCCTCAAGTTGATTTGGCACGTGTGTGCTTTGAAAAATATAAATGAAATTTTTAAGCGATTTAAAAAAGTGTCATGCTACTTGTCTCGGCTATACAAAAATATTTTTACATCAAAATGTATTTCAAAAGAATCATCCACACACCTTTTAGCCCAGTGCAGATGTGATGAATGACGGAATGCTCAACGTGTTGTTGAGACGGTGCGGTACTATTTCGTTATAAGATGATTCAACACCATAAAGTATGGTTTATGGTGTAGGAATTATTAACGACGGAATCCTCAACGTACTGTCAAAATGACGTGGTAACATGAAGTCATAAATGATTTTGATTTATAAAAATATGTCAAAGCTATAAGTCAATGCCATTTGCCTCGGCTGGACGTTTTGAAAAGTTTTTGACATTATGAATGTTTTAAAAAATCTCTGTGAGTTATAAATTGTTAAAAGTAAGTCTATGCTATTTGATCCGGCTAGACAAGCGTTGAAGAAATATAAGTCTGAGCTATTGATTCAGCTAGACAAATTTTGTAAAATATTGAATTCATATTCTTTGAAAGTTATAACCAATCAAATTACTTTTGAATGAATCCTAACGCTGAGATGAACAAAAAGATTAAGAAACACGGGCATGACAGATTGTTCTACTGGCGTGCCAAATTACGGATTAAATATACATCACTTTAATGACAGACTGATCCACTGTCAGGGTTTGCAGTACGACGTACTCTGGGAGTGAAGTACTGTAACCGGGGTACATGTTTACTTTAATGACAGACTAACCCACTGTCAGTGGTTTGCAGTACGACGTACTCTGGGAGTGAAGTACTGTTAAACCGGGATAAATGTTCATTCAGCATACTACAATAAGTTTTGTATAAAAATTTTGAATTCCTCTACTCTTATGAAGATTGGATGGTAGGATGGAGTAGTATTATTTAAGTGTAAGTGATAATGGAAACGATAATTGTGAAGTAAGAAAAGTAAGAAATGTGATGGATTAGAAAATTGCAGTGTGCAATAACTACGAGAAAAGAAGGAAATCAAGATATGTGAAAAAAATGCAGAATAAATGTGTATGTAGTAAATGAATGAGATATTAATACATAGAAATTTCGAGGACGAAATTCTATGAAGGAGGGGTGAATGTGATACCTCGAAAATTTTAAAATAATTCTAAATAAAGATTATAATGAATTAAATAAATGTCAGTATTTAAAACCTAGTGTTGAATGATAAAAGTATAAAGGGAAATGGAATGTGAAGATAGTGTATTAATATGAGTTAAGAAGAGAAGGAGGAATGTGCATAATTTAAATGAGATATAATAGAAGGTATGAAATATATGGATTGAATAAGGGTATGTATGATTAACGCAAGAAATTTTTTCAAAGAATGAGAAACTATCTTGATAGGTACATCAAGAAATGAGTTAAAGTTTTATTAATAAAATTTTTAGAGAGATATGAAATGTAATTGTAAAGTGAATTAAGAAATGAATATTCTGACAATTATGATTTTTATGGAGTTATCCATGTGAGTTGTGGATATTAAAAAGGTAAAAATATGATTATTATGGAATTGGTTGTTATTCAACAAAGTAAAAGTATAGCAAGATGTTATAATATAATACGTAAGATTATTACGGCAATTATGATTCCGAACGTGTCTCTGGCCCTCGGTCAATTATGGAAATGCCCCTGGACTTTTCGGAAAATTCCGGTTATGTCCCCAAGGCCGCGGAAATTACGAAAATGCCTCGAATCTTTTCTATTAATGCCGGATGGGTCCCTAAGGACGCGAAATTTACTAAAATGACCCCAAAAATGATTTTTAATTGAAATAAATGTTTAAAAATTATTTAAAAATCATAGAAAATTATAGAAAAATACTAAAAATATAGAAATGATATTTGGGCATTAAATTTAATATTTTTGATTAAATATTAAATATTGGGGATTAATTTTTAAATATTTAAATATTAATCTAATAAGGTTACAAGTTAGAAAATGATTAAATAAAATTTTCGGACAACCGAAAATGCTAAATTTTATCCAATGAGTCGGGTTGTCCGTAGTGAAGTTATTAAATATTAAGTTATGCTAATATTTTAAGAAATGAGGTTATTATAGTTGGCCATATAAATTAATAATTGGCCCTGAGATGATATTAATTAAGTAAATTAATATCATAAAGAGATAAATAATTATTATTTGATTATTTTATGATCATAGGTTGATCGAGTTAAGGGTTTGAGCTAACAATTTAAATAACTGGACGTCAGGCAAGTTCTTCAGTCCTTTTTATGTTAAATGTTGGACTGTATGATATGTAATTCTTGTTTTAAATGTATAGGAATTATGTGTTGTGTGATACGTGGATAATATGACAACTATGTGTACTTTGTACAATAATATGAGATATATTGCTATAGTAGAAGCACAAACACATGATGTATGACACACACCGAGCATATTAAGGTACGTGCTACGTGACGCATAAACTGTTGAACTTGCTGAGCCGTTGTGCTCATTACTTGCTTAATATATATTTTTGCAGGAAAGAAATAAATTTCAAAAATATCAGACGATATAAAGACGGATAATCACAGCAGGTTGTGAATGTTATTGTTATATTTCAATAACGTAATTTAATGTGAATATAATTGTTAAGTTTATATTGATATTGGTATGTACATATATGTTGAATCCAGACAGGATAAGTAAAATTAAATTTTGAACTGTGATTGTTTTAGATAGATGTTACGATAGAAATTATTAAATGATTTAATTATGATTTATGAAACGAAAGATGTTGTATGGATATATACAATATTAAATTTTAAATATTGAGCTTTACGATATTTGTAACAGAAAAAAAAGAAAAAGTAAAGGTTGCGATCCAGGAACTAGGATCACGATGTAAGGATTTTAAATATCCAATTATTTTAATACAACAATTGAATTAAGAAAAAAAAAATTATATCGAAAAATTCAGTAATTGATGATTTTAAAAATCAATGAAGGGATTAATGAAGGTGATTAAAGATTTATTAACGGACCGAAATTTGGACGTTAAGGAAATAATGAATAATAAATACAGAATTTAAAAGAAGAATATGGGTCGAATTTCGGGGTCATTACAAGAGTTTCTCACTAAATCCTCATCATAGTTAATCACAAGTGTCTATCAACTGGTCAATCCATGCAATAGTAAGTGAGATTAATCTCTTAATTTTATCGATGTTAGTTGATTAGGAGCTTAATTG